>CM068376.1:180536129-181136129 GCA_034769895.1 Magicicada septendecula | reverse complement strand
TAATACGTTCAAATAGTATGTATGATTTAAATTATCTGTTCATTTAGGATGTTGTTTCTAGGTGTTTTAGTGTGTTCTATACTTACAGTTGTTCAAGAGTGTCTAGTTTTCAGCCTTTCATGTGTACATGTAGAATTTTCATGTTGTTGTTAATGTTTGTACATGTGTGGTCTACCTCAATGAAATGGTTTCCAAAGGTGGATTTGGTGGTGAAGTGTAATACTTTTATGTGTTCAATGTATCTCTGATTGAAGCTGCATCCTGTCTAGCTATATGTAACATAAATTCTAATCATTAGAAACTGCATACACTGGTTCACTGAAATGGTACACTTTCCATCATAAGAAATAAATCATTTTTAAAGCCAGTCACACCTGCCTTACCAAAAAATTTAAACCCTCCTTTTATGAGGCTTTGAAGCTATTTGGCGAAGATTACCAGTCCTTTATATGGAATCACAGTTTTATTATATGTAAACTTATTTCTTCCTCAACTTTTAAACATTGGTTCCTGAATATGTTCAAAATGGGACACATTTTGAAAAATCTATTTGTAGAATTCTTCAACTCTTCATTATTACAAAAGCAAATGTATTTTCTGATCTTTCCAAAACTTTTTAGTAACAAAAATCCTGTTATTTGAGGAACTTTAGTAGGTCCACCACAGTAGTTACAAATGATGGCAAAGATATTACACCATGTACAAAAATATGGAAAATAAATATTTTTTTCACATTCACTGGTATTTACTGATACTTGATCGCAGTGAACAAAGTACAGATTTGTCTGTTCAGTGACAAATGTAATAATTTCTAGAGTAAAAAAAAAAAAAACTAGAATACTGTAATGGCATTAAAAGCTCAATATCTTCTTCAAAAACGACACTGTCTAATCTCACAGTAGAAACATCCTTCTTTTCCCATTTATAGTTAGGCCTACACTGACTACTCATCTTTTTTTTTCATCTCAGATGGTGGCTCAATGTATTTAGGAACTGCTTCTGTTTCAGAGTTGGCATCAATCTCACTTATTACAATATTAGTATTTCTTATACTACCAGATCCTTAAAGTGATACCCACTCAGGGTCTACATCATGACATCAGTACAATTTCTCCTTGTACAATAAAAACGTTGAGAAGGTATCGACATCTAAATAAAATAACAAAAAAATTTTATATTAAATTATATATAATGTAAATTACTTTCTTGGATTTCGTTGTCCATGACGTGTCCGTTACTTAACTAAATACAACTATTTCATTAACGACTCGGAACACAAAGTTTTTTATGAGTAAAAACATACAGTTTTACCTTACAACCTGAACCGGTTTTCACTTTTAAAAAGCTTCCTCAGAGGTTGCCGCTGGTAGCGCTGTCCGTCCTGTTGTGGGCGACGGAATCGAATTTCGAAAGATCGATGTTGTGTGTGTAGGGTGAGATATGTTCGAATAATGCGTGCGATTTGAATTGTGTCTGTTCGTTTAGAATGTCGTTTTTATTTGTTTTCGTGTGTTTGGAATACTTAACTTTGTGTTCCGAGTTGTTAATGTAATAGTTATATTTAGTTAAGTAACGGACACGTCATGGACAACGAAATCCAAGAATTATACTAATAATTTGAGTGACATTTTTTACTTAAATTACAGGTACTTCTGTAAATATAAATGTACATACCAAAATTAGCTTTACCTAAACACACAGCATGACTTCGAATTAAAGACATCTGGAAGTAACGCCAAATGGAAGCGATACATAGCAGCACTGCACTGGTGTCTTTGATGACTTTGAATTTGAATTTTTGAAGTAGTGTAACGGTGTAGGTGTAACCAAGTGGCAGAGTTCACAACCCTAGGGAAATTTCCCTAGATTTAGGGAATTCTCAAAATTACTAGGGAAACAGGGAAATCATCCAAACATCTAAGGAAAAATTTTGTTGTTTGAATGCCACTGATTATAAAAACTTTTTCTTATGATGTAGTCAACGTTCCTATGCTATGTGAACGTAGCAGGTAGCAGTATTTCATAGTCATTAAGTCGGCGGTACTTTTGAAACTTTCACAATTCACACTGTAGGGTCCTGTACGACTACTACTACTCTCCAGCACTAAAGCCCATGGTGAGCCTTGGCCTCCGCTACGACCCATCTCCACTCATCTCTGTCCACTGCCTTCAGTCTCCAGTTCCTAATGCCCATCTTTCTTAGATCTTCTTCCACATCCTGCTGCCATCTTCTTCGAGGCCTTCCTCTTCTTCTTTTGCCCAGTATCGTTCCACTTAATATAGTTTTGGGCATCCTCGTAACATTCATACGGAATACGTGTCCCAGCCATCTAATTCTAGCTGATTTTATGTGTCTCACCAGGTCTTGTCCACCAATCAACTCATTTATTTCACCGTTATTTTGGATCCTATACATATTCCCTTCCTTCACCGGTCCAAATATCTGTCTCAAAATTCTTCTTTCAAAAATTCTTAGTGCACTTATATCCTTATTTACGAGAGTCCATGTCTCGGATGCGTAAGTAACAACAGGTCTGATCAGTGTTTTATATAACATCAATTTGGTTCTTGGAGTTAGAAGCTTTGATTTCAGTAATGATTGGTTTGCATAGTAGGCTCTATTGCCGGTTATGATTCTATTTACTATTTCGCTGCTCACTCGGTTTGTAGGGTCCTGTACCTGCCACAAATGTATTTCAGGGCAATAACAGTTATGGTAACCCATAACGGTATGGATGTGAAAGCCAAGTGAGGTAGGTAAAAGCGCTGCCACAACACAATGCTTTTTTTTCTAAGGTTTACAAGGACTACAGTACTAAACCTAATCCTCTTTTCTGCGTATCGGCAAGCCACATTCTCAAAGCAGTGGCCCATACCTGCACAAACACAATGGCATACAGCAGTAGAACTTTTACCTACAATGAGTTAGTTAGTAATATTAGGAACACATTGTCTGGAGACCTGCAGAGGAAGCAAGTTGTGTAGCATTAGGCTTAATCGCATCCTCTAGGAATTGTGCTCTGTTCAAGATACCGTATAGAATCTGTGTTCTCTTTAAGTAGTGTGATCTGTAGCATGTTTCTCTAAGTTAGTCTTTTAACAATGGGAGATAGTGATAATTGTAAACCATCTTCATCTGGCTCTATTCCAAAAAAACAAAAAGTGAGTCCTGGTACATATAAACAAAAGTATACAAGTGCATGGGAGAGGGAATCTTCATTCAGTGGGTGGTTGAGTGCTAGTGACAAGGGTCCTTATTTCTATTTTTGTAAAGCGTGTAATGTACATGGTGTGGCAGGAAAATAGGAAATTCTTAAACATTCGAAGTCGCAGAAACATTTGTCAGCCGTGGCACATCCAGTTCGGGCCCAGAGAACACTGTTAGATATGGGTAAGGTAATTAGTAACAATACGGTTGAAAAAAAAGTTAAAGAGGCTGAAATTAAAATGGCAGCTTTTGTTGTAGAACACAATCTACCCTTTACAGTCTGAGACCATTTATCGCAACTTATCAAGTCGGTTTGTAGCGATTCAGAATTGTGAAGCGTATTTCCTGCTCAAAGACTAAATGTAAAGCCATTGTTAAAAATCTCATTGGTGCTGAAACTAAGGACCAATTAATTAATAAACTGAAATATAACAGTTTCTCTTTGTTGTGTGATGAAAGTACAGACAGGAATTGTGAAAAGCACTTATCTTTAGTTGTTAGGTATGTTGGTGTTAATTTTGTCGTGGAAGATCACTTCCTTGCATTAATACCAGTCATTTGCTGAAAATGACATTCCGTTCAAAGAAAGATTAATAGGATTGGCAGCTGATGGAGCAAACACAATGATGGGTAGTAATAATTCTGTTGCTACTCATTTTATGAATGACATTCCAGGTCTTTTTGTACTAAAATGTGTGTGCCATTCTTTTCATCTCTGTGCATCATACGCTTGCTCAAAACTTCCTCGCTTTGTTGAAGATCTTGCCCGAGACGTCTTCAATTATTTTCATAGTAGTCCTAAAAGATTAGGAAAATTCAATGAATTCCAGAAATTCCTCAATCTTAAACCCCATAAACTTCTGCACCCCAGTCAAACTAGATGGTTGTCTTTGCTACCAGTGGTATCCAGACTCCTCGAACAACTTCCTGCTTTAATCTTGTTTTTCACAAGCGCTGTCTTGGAAGACAAGCTTTTAGCAGCTGAACGTATACTAGTGAAACTGAGATACCCTCTAACAAGATTCTATCTAGAATTCCTAGAATTTGTTTTACCAGTATTTGTAGACCTAAATCGCAAAATGCAATCTGAAGGAATAAAAATTCACTTGCTCTACGACAGAATTTCTGCATTGTATAAGCAAGTTTTACAGTGGTACATCAAACAAGACTATCTGCAGTATACTCCCATTTCACAAGTCCAGTATAGGGATCCTAAAACTTTCTTCCCCTAGACAACATATACCTAGGTGGAAAGGTAATTGCTTCCATGTTGTCACCCAACCTTGAACTCGACAGGACACAAAAGAATGATTTCAAACTCAAGTGCCTAGATTTCTACATAGAAGCAGCTCATCAAATATTCAAAAGATTCCCTCTGCATAAAAATGAAAATTTAAAGGCTCTGTCATTTCTCAATCCTACCAATGTTATTAAAAAATATATTGCCAGCATTGTCCCACTTCCTGTGACTTTCCCCAACTTAATCAATCATAACGACATGACGTGTCTTGATAGAGAATGGAGACACCTGCAAGCTATGGACATTGAAAAGTACGCAGATGTAACCAACATTCTGGATTTCTGGAGAAACATTAGTTTTTTAAAGAAAGGAGACAATTCACTCATATTCCCCACCCTAACTACCTTTGTAAAGAAACTGTTGTGCTTACCTTATTCAAGTGCAGCTGTGGAGCGCATATTTTCGTTAATTAATTTGATAAAAACAAAGCAAAGGAATCATCTTAATGTCTCCACCTTGGCTGGTTTACTTTATGCAAAGAAAAAAATTAACGGAAGTTCTTGCTTTACCATTCCTATTGAGGAAAGTGTGCTACGGAAGTTCAACCAGGACATGTATGACTTCAAATCACAGGCAAGAGCTGACAGTGATTCAGACTAACTTTGATGTAAAGTGTATATAGAATCTGTGTAGTGTACATAATAAATTGAAACTTTTTTAAAGTACAGTGTATAGGATTAAATCATTATGAAATTAGTGTATATAAAATTTTAATATGGACAACCGTGTAAAGAAAGAAAATTTTACTGATGAAGATCTGATACGCTTGGGGTAAGTAAGTTTAATTATTTTTTACTCTTTTATTATACTGAGTTTAATATCATTTTTCAGTGTTATCTCGTACAAACAGTTTTTGAAGAGCTACTTAGTACTACTAAAATCTGTATACACGTATTTATCAATTTTCTGTGGTGTTCTGAAGATGTCACGTGCAGAACGGAACTTGCCATGTCCCTATCGTATCCCATCATAGTATGTTTATGATCTTTTATTGTCATTCGATTTGACTAAACTGATGGAGAGGAAAAAATGTACAATGTGTGCCTAGCGCCTGTCTCCCACTCGTAGCCAATGTGCCAACCACTTCTTTGTTAACAAAACGTATTCGGACACTTGAATTCTATGGAATAGCCTTGTATATTTGTCTTTCAAAGCAGTTTCACTTTATTCCTTGGCATATGTTTTCACTGCTGTTGTGACAAACCTCCACTCTATGTTGGGACACTCATGGGTAGCAACACCAAGCTTCGTGGAAGGAAATACTGGAGGCAGTAATCGTCTTAAGAGATAGGGATAGGAGCAGAACTGAATGATTCTATTATCTCACAAGTTTAGTGCTAATTTTATGTTTGTAGTGAGTGAATTTTCTTTTTACGTTTATTAGTTTTATTCTTTTTTAGTTTTTTATTTTGCATCAATGTCTATTATGTACCCTTATAACGTGTTCCCCACAGAAAGTTTCTTATAAACATCTTTTAATTGACAATGATAAGGCCTAGGGAATTTTTCGTTTGAAATCTAGGGAAAACGCCAGCGCCAGGTTGTCACACTTGTCACCACTGCCAAGTGGTTACAAATCTGAGGTAAATTATTGTACTCAGATACATAGAAAAGATTAGGAATACATTGTAACCATGTGGTTACAAAAAATATAAATAGTTATGCAAAAACCGCAGAATACACTCGCGCTGAATGATGTAAATTCGATGTATAAGCTGATGATACTGGCCATTAATTTTTTTGATCTTCAAAAATTACCAGTTTCAAAAAAAAAGTACAAGAGTCGATGATGCGCGGTACCGTTGGTATAGCTAGTTCTTAAGATTTGTGGTCTTAAAAGGATTTTAGGGCCCGGATTTTAATGTACTTGTTTGGTTATACGTTAGATTTATGTAAAATCGTCTCTACCGTAATCATGTGCGATAAATTGGAACTAGGTTTTAATTCCGGTACTTCCATACCTTTATCCATACAATAAATACAGCCTTTTAATGTACACTAAGGAAATTTTTGTTAAGTCTAATTAATTTTAAAATCTAAAAGGTTAAGTTAGATTGTTAAACGTAGACACAACCTTCAAAAATCGTCTCTGTACCGTAATTATGTGCGATAAATGGAAACTAGGTATTAATTTCTGTACTTCCAATAAATACAGCCTTTTAATGTACACTAACAAAGGAAATTTTAGTTGAGTTATATTTTTAATCTTAGACATACCCTCCACAAATTGTCGTGAAGTAGTACCGGGTAAAACAGTTTGTATGTTATCTAGAATGGGAGAGAAAAACAGCCGTAGTACCAAGTGAGACATATTTCGAATGCACGTGGTACCGGGACAAGTGGTATACACGGAATTGACAAGTATGCACGATAACCCGAGGCCAACGAAAACCCCAAAGATCCGATTTTTCTAGTAACAATCTCAAAAATTGTAGTTTCAAAATGTGTACAAGAGGTGATGTCTTCGGTTAAGCGTCTACTACTTCGATTCTAGTACTCCTCGGTCACACGGAACCGAAGTGGTATATGCTTTACCGAAAAGATCCCAAATGCTCAACAAATTTTGGGAGTAATTATGGTGTATTTGCTTTTTTATAACCTAGAATACAATATCTTTAAAATTATTATTTCTAACCCAATTATTTATCCCCTATTCATAGATATAATAATAGACCCTATTACTTCTTTACCATCCCATACTAATTACATTATTCACTACTTATTAAATATATTAGGAAGCAACTAAAATGTTCATGTCTAATTGAAATACATATTATACCAAAAGTACAGTTCACACATCATGAACAACATTTACGATATATGAATGTTTTTAGGAATTTTGGGTAAAAATTCAAATTACCTCACCCGTATTCTAGATGCAGTTTCATATATAAATACCATTGTTATCAATCAAATGGAAAAGACACTAATTGATCCAGTACACAATTTCCGGCAATCATGGTTTTTGTGGTGTAGAGTAGAACGTGTACGTTGCCGTTATTGGTGTGACACGTTGTTTATTTTTCTTTATTAAACAATTTATTTTCCTGAAGGGAAATAATTTTCGACCATTCGTGTAAGGTAATATAAAACAATTCTGCAAACGTAAATGTCCAAAACATTAAGAAATTCAAATATTTTAAAGATTGTAGCAGGTTAGCCAACAGAAATAAACCTATGTTGATACAATTTGAGAAGTAATTTACGGCGTAGAATGAACGCAAATAACAGGTGCAGGAAAGAAAAGATTACAGTAGTTGTAAGTAATTTCGTATGACATGTAACGTACCGAACATGTTAATGAGCAGTGCGTATGCAACATACTCGGTTACAAACTTGGTAATTTTATAGTAGAGTTCCGGTAGGAGCGCTTGGTACTAGGCTAATGTTAGTTGATGTTCTATATTAGTGTAATATTACATTTTATTTTTCGATTAAACATTATTAATAGTTAGTTGCACAATAAGGGAAGATTTGGTGCATATATGAACATTAATTATGGAGTCTGTGGAAATATACTTACGTGGTGTTAACCCTTCAAACCTTTTAGGTGTTTAACCCTTGGGGGAGTGAAGAGGCATAGTTTTGGTATCAGTTTTACAGCACGATGAACCAAACGATGGAACCAGCAGCTAGAAGATTTCGTATGGCTGAAGGCGACTGGTTTTGCATGGATCCAACGTAAGTAATAATAGCAAATGATTTACCATAAGTTTGTGGCTGTGAACATTGATTTGAATTACCTACTACGGACATTGTATCAAGAATGACCGGAATTTGCTGAATGTGCGTGGCGTTTTGTAGTTTTTAAAAATATTCTCACAGAATTTTACATAGCTGAAAATGTTTTGGTCGAAACGGTGTAAAGTGCATACAGCATAGTAATAAGTTTTGTACATCTGTACCGATATTGTGAGAAAATTATATTTGATGCATATTACAGCCTCTATGTCTGATATCAATTAGACATGTAATTGTTGAGTGATTATCAAGAAAAAGACACCAAACGTTTTACAAAATGTATGAAAACAGGTAAATCATGCACCACCTAACCTTACATCAAATTGTTTTTCATTTGTTAATAGGAGTTAATTTCACTTAACCTTTGACATAATTTACTTTTGTTAGTGCAGAGGTAGAGTCAAATAAACAACGTTCATTTGAAATACTAATAACATTTAAGTAGGTAATATGATTAACTATGCAAAACACAGTTGTCAAGTATATGTGCAGAGTATCCTTATTGAAAAAAAACGAAAGTGACAGTAGCATAGTGCATAACACTCACAAAAAGAGACCTGAGCAGTACATCGTAATTAGCAAATATTCCTGCATGTCACTAAGTGGGAGAGGAAGTGATCAGAAGTTCTGTCCACCAATTAAAACAGAGATTCACAAATTAAGAAGACAGTTTTATTCACTTCCACTTTTACTGTGTGGGTGTTTTGTCCGCAGAAGTTACATGTAATATTTGCAGTTTTTGTTGCACTGCTCAGGTCTCTTTCTGAGTAACTGTAAACAATTGAAGGTCTCATTTTCTCATTTGTGTACAATGCAGTTGTTTTTGGATTTTCAATTAGGGAACTCAGTTTACTTAATTGATAGTTGGGTTGTGCAAGGATTGTGCATTTCACTTATACATATTTATTATCATTTCATTTAATTGTAGGTACCAGACTATCACGAGAAATATAGTAATATTTATGTTATTTATACTTACATGTTTTGTTTTACATTTTTTGTCTGGAGGTAGATACTAATTTTTTGTTGTTTATTAAAAATGAAGTCAGTATTATCAGGCCAGAAATTCTTGTCACTTGACCCAGCAAAATTTTCCCCACCAAAACATAGAAATACAAATAACAGTTACCTGTTCCTCCAGTACAGTTGAGTGGAAAGTAGTGCCATGAATCAGTTAACAGTTTATAACTAGTCTGATGATTTGACACAAAACATTTTTTGTTACACGTTATACCTATTTTTACACAAACTTTGGTGTGGTAATTTCTTCCACATCAGACATAACCACCAGTACCACTGTTGTCCACATCACAGTAACTCTGAGCTAAATAAATTGTCTCCTATGTTTATAATAAAATTTTCAGTAGTGTTTTCAGTGATTACTCGTTTCTCAAGATAATCTGATTCAGTTTTTTCAACATGTTTGCACCGAATTTTCTACTCATCCGCAACAAGTTCAGAAAATCTTTGTTCACATAATCTTATCATCTATTCTGTTTTAAAGATGGCATTATGGCTTCCAACCCAACTCTTCAAGTCTGCCTAGATTAATTCAATCGGGTTCAGGTCTGGATGATTTGGAGCTAATCTAAGAATGCTACAGTAGCTTGCAAATTAATCCGAACACAGATGTTTTTCCATAAAAAGCTACTTTATTCACAAACAAAACCACACAAGTACATTTAGAAAAGTAACTAGTAGCTGATATGTCCTCTTTTGTTCTTAATGAGGTCAGAGACACGTTTTGGCATTGTTGACACGACAAGTGTGTTGCAGAATTTTTTTTATTTCTTCATCATGAAACCATACCTTTATGGCAGCTTCAATCAGTGCATTTTTTGTGGTACAGTTCATTTTTTCCACTCTCCGCTTCGCAATAGCCCACAAGTTTTCTATTGGATTCAAATCCGGGGAATTGCCAGGCCAATTTAAAACAGAAATTTTGTGTTGTTGAAAAAAAGCTTGTACTTTTTTTGGCAGTATGGCATAGTGCTAAATCTTGCTGGAACACTCCGTTGCCTTCTGGGAACAGGTCCTGAAGTTGTGTGATGACTCTTGTTTGCAGAATGTTGATGTATTCATCACTTCTTAGCATACCATTCACTGGAACCAATGATCCAGGGCCTTTAGAAGTAAAGTTACCCCAAAACATATTTTTTTCGGGGTGCTTAACAGATTGCTGGTGGTGCGCTGGTGACGTTTTTTCATTAGCTGCTTTTCTAACATAAGGCACTTTTTGTCCTTGAACAAAAAAATGTTTCTCATTGGAAAACAATACATTTTTCCAGTCTTCTATTGTCCAGTTTGCATGTGCTTTGGCCCATGCTAGCACATTGTGGTGGCCAAAAGCTGTTTTTTAATTGGTCTCGAGCTTTTCGTCCAGCTGCAAGCAGTCTGCATCGAACTGTTGTCACATGAACATTTGTTCCACTAGCTGCTAACTCTCGGTTCAAATCCACAGCAGAAAGTGTAGGGTTAATTGTACTTTTTCTCACCAACATCCGATCTTGTGATGAAGTAGTTTTCTTTTTTTGGCCACAGCTTCCCTTTCTTCATGGTGAAACCGAACCAGTTTCTTTGAACTGCTTTACAAGAGCATTCACAGTTCCTAGGCCTACACCACACTCAATAGCTATTTGACGCTGTCATATTGGTGTGCTCAGAAAGAGCAACAGTCTTGGAGCGTTTTCTCGGAGTTATATCCATTGTTACAAATGCACTACACTACACTACACAAAGTATAGAAACGTTAAAATTCTAATTTCAGAAGAAGCGATAACAAAACTTACTCAAAGTATTTTATTCACAACACAATAAACTCAAAACTCCAAGAACATAACCTCAAACTACTAAACAACATGAAGACAACTAAGAGAATGTGTTTTGGTTAAACAGTGTTACCACCGTGAACAAATAAACTGAAATTTTCCTGTGTTAAACAGATATGTCCCTGTGTTCGGATTAATTTGCATGCTACTGTATGCCCTTTTCCGGTTAAAATTTAATCAATTACATACATTTTATTTCTAGGTTTGTAACTTAATTAAATCATATATTCATTGTGTGTATGGTCACCAAGTTGCAATTGTTAATTTTAAATAGGTTAGATACCTGATACTCCTTCATGCAACTTACTTGGTCGCTATGCATGACGCGTTTCGGGATCAAGGTCCCATCTTCATGTTTACTGTCTCGACGATGCGCATCATCCCCTCTCGCACAGTATGAGTGTTTAAATTCAGTGTTTTTTATGTTTTGTGTGTGTGTTTTTATGAATTGACGAGCTCGACCCGAGTGAGCACCTGAAGATGGGACCTTGATCCTGACATCAGTGATCTACGCGTCGTGCATAGTGACCAAGTAAGTTGCATGAAGGATTATCAGGTATCTAACCTATTTAAAAAAATAAATCATATAGCTGGGTTTTCAAGATATCTTCATGAAACGGGGATTTTCATATGTGTTAACCAATTTTCATTACACTTTTTGAGGAATTAGAGGAAGGTGACTTATTAGTTTGAACATTATGATAAAATATGTTATCTACTACTATGCAACTATGCAGTGGTAAGTTAGAAAGTAATTTTTCTGTTGTCCAACATCTGTAATTTTCAAAGTTCATGTCACCAAGGTAATCACCAGTTCTGTAATTTGATTTGAATATTAAGAGTGCATTAGGCACAAACCCATTTATTCCCCCAGGTGAATAATTATCCTTTGTCGTTAGAAAATTGGCACCAAGTAACCAGATGACATAATTTTATCCAGCCATGTTTTTATGGACTGTGGCTACTCTGTGTGTGTGTGCGTGCGTGCATGCATCTTATCTGAATATATAATGGACATATTCTCTTCATAGTACCTTTTTATATCCATTAAATACTGAACCCGCATGACCGTATTTGATGATTTTTTATTAGATTTTGCTGGTTATTTCTTGTCTTTATCCACTGAAATCCTAGCTCTTTTAAAATTTTGTTGAGGCTCAGTTTTTCTTTACTATAAAAATCATAAATAGTTCGTCGTAGTATGCACTCATCGAAGTCATCAGTGTTTGTTACACGTAGGGAATCTATGATTTTTACGGGGTGAACTGAATGACTTGTTTTCACCACTTTTGTAGCTTTACTTTCTTTATTTACGTGAATTACTGGTTGCTTTGGAATACCTGTAGCATGTGTGACATGCTCTTGAACTTTTATTTTAAATCTATTAAAACTTCACCAGCTTCTGCATCTTGTTCATAAATTCATGAACATTTGAAACAATCTCATGAGCTTGACTGTGCAAAATTTTGTTAGATACTTTTGATGTCATCTTGGGCATTTTTAAGACAATTAAAAACTTTAAACAGTTAACGCTAATAAATAAAAAAAGATAACACCTATTTAACACACATAGGTCTACACACACTGTACAAATTTTTAATATTTAATAGTTATAAATAAAGGAAATAAAACTTATTTAAGATATGTATACAGAGTCTTGTATGAAACTTGTATCACCAAGTTTAATATAGATTAACAAAAAAAGAACACACCCACTTGCAAAGAATTTCTTGTAGAAACTGTACAGCGTCCATGAATGTCGTGTGTTTACAGAACGTGAGTCACCATTGAGATTGTGTTGTGGAGGAGTAGTTAGCCTCGTACACGGGCACTTTTAAGTACTCAAAAGTGACAAGAATTTCTGGCCTTAAAATATATATTGTATGTATTTCAGTTTTTAACAAATATTCCTTCTGTCATGGTTAATGTTTTAAAATATGATATTAGCATGGATACATTTTGCTGGTTTGCCAGCATTTTATGCAGAGAGGTCGATGATCTACAAACAATGATCATATTCATATCTACAGAGATATATTAATTCCCGATTACTGACTCCAAAAATCACACACACACACACACACACACACACACACACACACACACACACACACACACACACACACACACACACACACACACACACACACACACACAGGCTGAATTCACATTGCAGTGTTGAGGTTTGCAGAGTAATGTGTGTGAGCAGCTGATGTTTGAGAGAGAGGGGAGATCAGTTCATTCACAGCATGATAATAAACAGTATACTATTTCTATCTACAATAGTTTATTGTACCTTTGAAATTTACAGACAATTTTCAACAATATTACCTTCTAAATTGCTCTGTCCAATTTCAGTTATGTATTTCATTTAGAACAATATTTATGAAGGTTCCTAAGTTTTAGTGTAGCGGTATGGGCTAAAATGTAAAACCTGCAACAAATTTAGAAAATAATGAATATAATTCTTGGATTTCGTTGTCCATGACGTGTCCGTTACTTAACTAAATATCACTATTACTTTTAACGACTCTGAACACTAGGTTTTTTATAATTAAAAGCAAAAAGTTTACCTACAGCCTTAACCGGTTTTCTCCTTTAAAAGGCTTCTTCAGAGGCTGCCGCAGGTAGCGCTGTCCGTCTTGTGGGTGACGAAATCGAATTTCGAAAGATCGATGCTGTGTGTGTGGGTGAGATATGTTTGAATAATGCGTGCGATTTGAATTGTGTCTGTTCGTTTAGGATGTCGTTTTTATTTGTTTTTGTGTGTTTGTATATTTCCAATTGTTCTAGAGTGTCTAATTTTTGGCCTTTTGTGTGTACGTGTAGAATGTTCATGTTATTGTCAATGTTTTTATATGTGTGGTTTGCTTCAATGAGGTGGTTTGCAAAGGTGGATTCTGTAGTGGAGTGGAGTGCCTTTGTGTGTTCAATGTATCTCTGTTTGAAGCTACGTCCTGTCTGGCCTATATAGAATTTACTGCAATTTAGCTTGTAAACACCGGGTAGATCGAATTTGTTCTGTGCTTTGTGTGTGTGTTTTGATAGTGTGTGTTCTGTTTTGTTAGTAGTTTTGTAAGCGATTCTGTATCCTGCTTTTTTGAATTTGTGGGCTATTTTTTCAGTTTGTTTGTTGATGTATGTTAGTGTTATGAATTTGTTGTTTTCTGTCTTTGTCTGTTGTTTGTTTTGTGTAGGAGTTTAGTCAGTAAATAGTCAGTAAACTCCTACACAAAACACAAAACAAACAACAGACGAAGACAGAAAACAACAAATTCATAACACTAACATACATCAACAAACAAACTGAAAAAATAGCCCACAAATTAAAAAAAGCAGGATACAGAATCGCTTACAAAACTACTAACAAAACAGAACACACACTATCAAAACACACACACAAAGCACAGAACAAATTCGATCTACCCGGTGTTTACAAGCTAAATTGCTCAAATTGCAGTAAATTCTACATAGGCCAGACAGGACGTAGCTTCAAACAGAGATACATTGAACACACAAAGGCACTTCACTCCACTACAGAATCCACCTTTGCAAACCACCTCATTGAAGCAAACCACACATATAAAAACATCGACAATAACATGAACATTCTACACGTACACACAAAAGGCCGAAAACTAGACACTCTAGAACAATTGGAAATATACAAACACACAAAAACAAATAAAAACGACATCCTAAACGAACAGACACAATTCAAATCGCACGCATTATTCAAACATATCTCACCCACACACACAGCATCGATCTTTCGAAATTCGATTTCGTCACCCACAACAAGACGGACAGCGCTACCTGCGGCAGCCTCTGAAGAAGCCTTTTAAAGGAGAAAACCGGTTAAGGCTGTAAGGTAAAACTTTTTGCTTTTACTTATAAAAAACCTAGTGTTCAGAGTCGTTAAAGTAATAGTGATATTTAATGAATATAACTTAATAAATTAATTTATTGAATGTTTGGTACTATATTTAATTAGAGAGTAAGTGTAAGCTAAAGATGTGAATGAAACAAGTAAAGTAGCATAAATTAAATTGTTATTCCAATTTAACCTATATATGAAAGTTGTATAGTAAACATATGGTGGGTCACACACTTGACTCACAAAGGGGACATGTCCTCTTCACTTTCTGTTTTGTCATCCTCAGAGCTACTCTCCTTGCCCAGAATAATAATTATATTATCAGTTTAATGTCCAAGCATGGTTTCCTCCTGTATACTGTTCCAAAATTTAATTTATGTGTTGGCATCAAGACATCAGTCATCTTTCAAAATATTCATCAAGGTACTTGGTTAATTCATTAACACCTTCAGTGCTGACCTATTAAAGACTACTAATACCTGAAAACCGGGCGTTTTATGGTTTTCTGAAAATTAATAATTCATTTAAACTTTGGCCAGTGATAATAATCTAAACATCAAAATAATGAACACAGTTTCTTTTTTGATATGCGCACATGCATGTGTCTAAAGGGAATAAATAATTACTTATTGTCACATAAATGAAATCATGGTTTTTGTTTTTTGGAAAAGGTTAATATATATTCTATTAAAATTATGAATAATGTTTATCACTAAAGAACATGTGTGTATCAAAATATGTTGTTTAGTTTATATTTTGCTGTCATAAGAAAAGCAAATTCATCAGTGTGTGTTTTCTAACAATATTTTGCCAATGTGAGGTGCATATCAAATTACATCGTAATCTGTAAGTAAGAACACCAAACAATACAGATGGATTCCAGTGTTTACATTGAACTTAAAGTCTGTTATGTTAGCCAATAGAATGCACAGAATATTACATATAAAATACAAAATAATTGTACAATATACTCTTTGGCCACATTCAAAATTCAAAATAATATACAATATAATCAAACATCGACAGATCTGGGGAGCGAGCAGGCCAAGAAAGGTCACCATTTCTTGACAGTACACGTCCGGAAAACATTTCCTGGACCACGCCCATTGACATCTTCGAGAAAATATGGACCTATCACACCGAACTGTGCCACACCACACTGTTACACGCTCGCAATGAAGTGGTCGTTCATGAAGCACATGGGGGTTAGCTGGCGCCCAGTACCAAAAGTTTTGTTTGTTTACACATCCAGAAAGATGGAAATGGGCTCGTCAGACATAAAGATGATTTTGTCATCATTCAGGATATTAAAAATTGACTGTGCACACTCTTCGCTTTTGGAGGTCAAGTTCACTTAGCTCTTGGATTACCACAGTCTTGTACGGGTGGAAATGAAGATCCAAATGCAGCATCCTCCTAGCACTGCGGTCTGACATACCCAAGGCAGTGGCATGTTGTGAGGCAGAGCGACGTGGACTTCTGATGACTGACTGATGCAAAGCTTCCACATTTTCCGGGGTACGAACAGTACGTGGAGGACCCGTTGGTTTCTTTTTTGAGCTGAGCTTGTCTCTCGAAAATTTCTGACCCAAAGCACTATTGTGTTGCGACTGGGTACACGGCCATGATGATTGATATTGAACTCTCTACGAAACAATTGTTGGGTTCGGCCGGTTTTAAAATAGGATTCA
Organism: Magicicada septendecula; assembly: GCA_034769895.1. Lineage (NCBI taxonomy): Eukaryota > Metazoa > Arthropoda > Insecta > Hemiptera > Cicadidae > Magicicada > Magicicada septendecula. The sequence goes on along the minus strand of CM068376.1, from coordinate 181,119,484 downwards.
ATCACAAATGCACGGTGTCACCCGGTCCACTGCTCCATCTTAACTGAAATGGCGTTGTTTGACAAAGCCAGTACACTAGTCAGCACTTCCCCCACTGCATTGTGTGAGAGGTACAGTCCCGTCGAAAATCGTCAGGTTGTTCTGCCGGTCCTGTATTAGTAAGGAACACTGAAACAGGAACACCATTTAGTTTAATTTTTTTAATTTCTCTTCTAAAATTATTGAAGTCCATTTATTAGTGGTAATTTACAGTCAGTTTGATTTCCAATTCAAGTGTGCGTCTTTCTAATTCCTCTTTATTAATTTGGTTTGTATCCTTTATTTTAATTGTTAGTCCAACGTATTTTTGTTTATTGTGTGTTGCATGTAGTGTCATCCCATCCATGTAAACAATATTTTTGTTTTTGTTAATAATGTTTAACTCTTAGCACCCTTATACAGTAAAACTTGTTCAGGATTGCAAGAGGCTGAAGTTTTTTCCATGTTGGCCAAGTATCTACATTACACAAAAGTCAGCCATGGTAAAGTTTTGCAGTGTAAATTGTACGTGTACTTTGTTTCTGTCCTGTTCCGTATACTTCTGTCATATTATAATTACTTGTATTAACATATCAATTTGATGAGTTTAAGCCAAATGATTGTTTTATGTAGTGTACACGTTTTCTTTATTACAGTCCTGTATTTATTAATGTGTTATTTATTTTCATACCTGTACGTATTATATGTACTTATCTAAATATGGTAAACATTTACCTTTCTCAAATGTCCTTTTTTCAACTTTGTTTTGGGTCATCCCATGTCAGCTCATGCCACCCATAATGTCAGATTTTTATTAAATTTGGTAGGTGTTATTCTTTAACATAGATTAACAACCACACCGATTTCTTCTTTATAACTTATTGAGTTTTTTTTCCTATTTGTATCAGCCATCTGAGGACCACATGCCAATTTCATTTCTTTATTCCTTGTTTTTTCCTTTTCTCCAATATACTTTCATCTGTTCACTGTGTCTTTTCTTCCTGTTCTCAGTCCACTTTGAACCGCTTTTCCCTCTCCTACCCTGGACTCCTTCCATTTTTAACACTTTTGTCCAAAAAACTTCTCTTTCAATTGCTTCTTCTGCGTTTATATTATTTTTTTCTGAATCTTTTTTGACTTCTTTAATCCAACTTGATGTTGACTTCTTACCCCACAGATATTTGAAGATCTGAACCTACTGTCGTCCATTCTATATAAATGTCCAAAAAATACGTCTTCTTTTTCTCACAGTTTCTGTTGTATTTTCTATACTTTGATATATTTTATCATTACTTCTTAATTTCCAACCTTCTGAAGTTTTTCGTGGGCCTAATATTTTCCTAATAATTTGTCTTTCCAATATTTCTAGTTTGTCTAAATTATAATTCAATGCTAGACATTCACTAGCATGTAGGTATTCTGGCCTCACTACTTCACTATGTAATGCCTTATTTTTGTATTTTTAGATATGCACTTTTTGTTGTAAATATCTTTAGTTGTACCATATGCTCTTTCAATTTTATGAATCTTTTCCACTGAGTTTTTATTTTATGACCATTTGATGCGTATGTAAAAATGGTGTTTTCCATTTTCTGAGACACTGAATGTAATTTGTACCTTCATAATAAAAATTTAGAATTCTCAAACTACTAATTTCTGTGCACATTAAAAACCATAAAACTACATTTTCTTATTATTGAAAGCCTAGCAGATTTTCTTTTGTATTATCTTTAGAAAAATTGAAATTACACAAGAAAAAATATAATCCTAGAGTGTTGCTATGTACCAAGAGCATATCTCTGGAAGTATCAGAATTTTAATGACCTTAATATGTTATATAAAAATTCTTAATACTTACAGAGCTCTTGGTACAAAGTAAAATCAGAATATTTAAGATTTTTTCTCTGTTTACAGAGCAGCAAAAGTTCATACAAATCTATTAATTTATTATATTTATTGGGAAGAAGTGAAAAAAAAAACTGATTAACTTTATTTCTGGAATTGAATGAGCACATTGTAGATTAAGAAGTTTTATTTAATTATACAATTAATTCCCTTTCATTGGTAATTCACTTAGAACAGAACCTTGTTTTTTTGTTACAAAAATCATAAAATTTACTAAAGCAAAAGTTTTTTGTACCCTAATGAATTATTTTTAACTGTAAAATATTTGTACCTGAAATCCACTTTTTAATTGATAATACTGAATATTTGGATAAAGATTGGCTGAGTACTTTGAGAATTACAGATTTTTTATTATAAAGCTACAAATTCCATTTAAAGCCTATTTTTATGTAAATTTTAATGATCATAAAATAAAGACTATATAAGTGATAAAGAAAAATTATGATGTGGTTGTTTATCTATGAGAAAGGATACAACCTACCAACTTTCACCAAAATCTGAAGTGAATGGTAACATTTTTGTGTGTGGTTGAATTGACATGGAATGACCCCTTTATAAATGATATCTTTCAGGTGTACAGTCCCCTCTTCAGGTTATAAGTTTATGTGATAATTAACACATTGAACCCTAGTGACCTTGGAGGGGTGCCTACTCCTGTGGGCTAAGCACTTTATGTCCATTTCTTAAAAAAAAAAACCAACTCAACTAACAACAAAATACCCATCACACATCACAGCACAGTGTAAATAACAGAAAATGGCTTTGCTTGAAATGCATGTGTTTACAAAGTAACATTGTTTTCAAGCTGGTGCTGCCGCCCTCTGCTGTTGAATAGCAGAACTAAAATATCACTGTACATACCAAACAAACGTATGGATGTATAATAGCTGTTCAGTTCTCCTTATAAATGCTGCTAAATTCAGAGAAAAGTTAAGCTTCCTAGGATCTTAGAGCAGAATGATGTGGACGAGTTACACTCTCCATAGGGCTCAATGTGTTAAAAACAAAACACTGAAAATAACACTCAATGCACAAAACAAAAGCAATGTTCATATAAAAACATCTTAATGGAGAGAGAGCAAGTAAGCCCTTTAAGAAACATTTAATTTATTACTATAACTTATTACTTATTAATGATTAATATCCTCACTTTGACAAAATGTTTCTCAAACTGTGTACTACAGCATGGCATATGCTGTCACAAATAATACTTTACTGTGTCTTAGAAAAATCTACTTTTCTTGTCCTTTTTATGTTTTAGTTTTTTTCCAGTATAACTGAAAGGCACTTAATTACTAAAACTGTAATACTGGATGTATAAACATATTTTATATACTCTACTCTCCACTTTTATCCACTCTAGGTAACAGGTGTCAAAAGTTAAGTATTGATGTCGTGAATCATCTGTGATGTTGACTATCTAATCAGGTGGCAGTAATTTCTGACATATTATTTAATAATAAAAATAATTAGGTAGAAAAATAAAACAAAATTTTAGAAACTGAATTTGGTATTATACAGACACTTCAGAAATTTATAGCATTCTTTTTTCTGCATTGAGCTGATTCCGCATTATACAGAATGAATAATATTTAAAAAACTATGTCATTTATTGGATTGTGAAACTTGTTCGTATTGGGTAATTTTTGCTTTATTCAGGTTGCATTTTGAACAAGTTTACTGTATCATATCTTTTAGCAAGTATCATAGGAAAAATGTTTTCTTATTTCTTAGTTTTCATCAGTTTAAAACGAATGCTTGGAGTTCTTTCTGCAACGTGTCTACACGTATTGTGTGCCCCATATAATCACAGAATTTCATTTTTTTTTTTTTCTATTATACTGTGTTAGTGTGTGTTTCGGGTACCGGTATGTAAATATTTAAAACAGCTCCCTTCACAATACACCAGTAAAAATAATCTAGAACACTTATTGTTGTTATTTTTGGGTATGCTAGAAGATGATGGTTTGCTACTTAAAATGCTTTTGATTCTTTTGCTATTGCATAAAACCATGGACACTTAAATATGGATAATGGAATTAATTATAAGTGAACCATGTGGCTGTTTTGATTTATTTTTTACGTTTTAGAACATAGGTTATAATCTTTGGTTATACCCACTAAGCATTTAATTTTTAACTTTACTTTTGAACTGGGGTGCAGAATATGTCCGAATGCGCGAACATGGTTCGGGAGAAATTTGGCTGCCTGGGGAAATTTTTTATCAGTGACGAAAAATAGAAATCACGACGAAAATATCAGCTGATGTTGTATTCACATCATTTTTACAATTATTAACTAGAATAATTGATCTTTAAAATAAGTTTTGAAAGGAAACATTCATCATAATGAGAACAAAGATAGCAACATCATTCCTCGCGAGCAATGACTCCTAGAATTTTTATTACTTCTCTTTTTATCAATAAATTGTTTGATAAACCTAATATACCCTCGCGTTAGTTTTGGGTAAATGTCCTACCGAGAAAATTGTGTTCGGGGAAAATGTCAGGGGTCTGAACATTTTCTGCACCCCTGCTTTTGAATGTCATGTTAGACATATGTAGTGACAACACAACCGCCACTTTTTAATAAATGAGAAAATTATATGTAAACATTGTTTATGTAAGTAGCATTGTACTGAATAAAAGATAAACAACTAAGTGTTGAATAAAACTTGAATACAAACTAGCAAATGTATTAGAAAAGGGCTAATGTGGCTCAACCATAGGATACAAATGTTTACATATCTCTGGCAAATACAGACTGATCCCCACTAAATTCTATTACACAACCATTAGTGTGGATTCTGTTAGGCTCCTTACACACGGGCAACTCTGTGGCTCGACTCAGTCGCGTCATCGGCTACTTGGTGGCACCACTAAGTGGCTCGTGTGAATGGGTTCGCTTCAGATACGCACCACTGTCCTTGTGGTCAGTGATGAAAGATTGTTTTATTTAGTTTTTACATCAGTTTTTATTTTATTTTGTGTCTTACTCAAAATGTGTTTTTACCTAAAATATATCAATGGAAACATTTGTTTGAAAATAGAAAGGGTTTCTATTTATATGAATATTGTTCGTTTGCCACATCAAATTTGTTTAAAAGATTTTGATAGATTTTGTTAAGAACGTTACACCCACATACACTCTATATTTACCTTCATCCTCCCTCTCTACATCCCCCCTCTCTTTCACACACATGCGTACTATTATGTGTGAAAAACTTGTTATTATGTTACTCTATTAATTTGTATTATCATATATAGCAGTAAGAACTGTTATCGTACAGTATTACATAATAATGTATGTAGTATTACCGAGTACTGTAATGGAGCATGTTGGAAAAAATAAAGTTTATAGCCCCCCCCCCACACACACACACAGAGTATTTCTTGTTTTTAATTTTTGTATGGTGCAATGCCATACAACCCAATAGTTGGCACCGAAGTTTTTTCCAGATTGCACAAGTTCTCTTCCATTATCCAAAAATTAGACATTAGTCAAATACTGTATTTTGTTTCTATTCTATTACATACACCTACATTTCTGTCTTAATATAATTACACAATAAAGTGTCTACCAAGTTTAGACATTTATGACTTTAGACAACTTTACTTGTTTTATGAAGTTTACTCATTAGTTTAGTGCAGTACTTTATTATAATTACTACTATTATAATTTTTATTACACTATTTTATATAATAATAATAAACCTCCGCTCAACAGTCCGTTAAGGACCAAGGCGTACCGCGCAGCTTTTTGTGTTAGTATGACGGTGTATGGCTAGTACTACGCGCCACCAGCCGCTAGTTGCGGTATTCACAGCCAGGAGGCGACGCTGAGTGCACGCCGTACGGAACCTCCGCCGGGAATTGAACCCGGGACCACGAGCGCATCAATCGCCCGCGTTAGCCACTAGACCACCTGGAGGCTACACTACTTTATTACAGTACTGATTAGAAACATACCTAATTTATTTTTCATTAGGCTGTACATTTCACTGAAGCGTGATTTCTGTTACAAAAATATAACAGAGCTCTTCCCATGCTCTCTCTTTTACCAGTTTGTTCAAATATTCACTGCATCTTGGGTCCAAAATTGCTGGTCTCTGTTCTATTTCAATTATAAATCAATCAGAATCAAAATCTGACATGATAGTTTGAAATTTTCTAAATAGTTTTTAAAAACTAAGAAAGTCTTAAAAAGTTTAATGAAATTATTAAGAAAACTCCTAAAGTTTTAGAAATCGCAATGTAATACACGCTTCACAACACTACTCTGAACACTGCTGTGGAGCCACAGAAAGTGCCCCGTGTGTAAGCAGCCTTAGACTGTGTATGTAATTACAGCAGTCTCTTTCTTATAAATGCCAACTCATTTGAATTATGCTGGAACTCAGTTATAACAATAAGGAGGGCCATAAAAATTGTTCATTTTAGCTGGAGCTATAAATTTATACAACTGCAGATTTCAAGTAAATACATTTTTGGTTTTGTACTGTATTTTAAATATAGTAATGCTGTACGTAGTACTTTAGTATATCATACTTTTGTATGGAATTATAACTCAGAAAAGAACTACGAACAATACAAAAACAAAACCATTAACATCATGAAAGACCTAATTAATTTTACCATATCTCATTTTTTAAACACACCGTAATATATGGAATAAACAAATACAGGTATCATAACAAAGTAAATAAGTATGCAAAGGTATTTACCATATTTGTACAGTATGTAGGCCTATAAAAAGAAATGCATGTCTATAAAAAGAAATGCATGTCTCTAATGGTTATTATAGTAGTATATAATTTTTCAGTTTATGATTAAACTCATTTTTCTATTATACAGTTGGTTTTAAATGTAAGTAATGTCAGACATAGTATATTGAAATTGACAGTTCCTAAAAAAAATTAGGTATGGAGTGAGGACTGTGTGTGTGTGTGCGTGTGCGTGCGTGCGCGTGCGTGCGTGCAGAAAAATACTGCAAATAAATAAACATACTGTTTCTTTTTCGTTGTGTTCATCCTGAGGATCCTTGTTGAGGATCTTTTGACAATCTTAATTGGTATCACCTGTCGGATATCACAATATCCTTATCCATGGATAAAAATTATTTAAGTAAAATGTCACTATTTATTGTTCCATTTGACAATAATTTGTTCCAACATTCCTCAATCTATGGTAGTATACGTACTTCTTCCACAACAAAAGTTTTTTTTTTGTATAGAACCTGTTTTTATAAAACAGTTCTTTGTTGTTTATTCTACTATATCAGTTTGCCACAACGTTGCTATTTCAGATGAACACAACCTAAGGTCAATTATATTGTCATTAAGTTTGTTATTTCCAGTGAAAAATAAGTTTTTTGGTAACAGTTTTTAATATTATTATGCTGTAATTACTGTAATGTAGGTGCATAAGGAAAATAATACAGACTGACAGTAACATACGCAAGTCACACTACTCACTGAAAATTTGTATAACTGAATGAGATCCCGTGCTATAGTTCAGTGAAAGTTAGTTGCAGCCAATGAGAGAAAGAGTGTGAGATAGACATGATCACATGATCAAAAGACTCTTCCACCAGAACGGTGTAACACATATTATTTTGGCCTACTATACATAATTATACTGTCAGCGTGTGGGTCGTTTTCTCACTATTGAATGTACTTTCTTCAATCTTTGTGCTGTAGTAGTAGATTGGCTAGTGAAGTGAGATGTTTCATGAGTGGAGGTGTATTAAAACCGAAGTTAAATAACTTTTTCTTACCAAATGTAGAAAAATTTTCCTCAAATCAAAATTTACAGAGTTTAATATATAGAAATTTGTTTCCAATATATAGAAATATTTTCAACAGAAATTTTATGGGGCTCAGAAAAACTTAAAATAAATGGAGAATTTTGATATAAACAAGTTTGGTATATGGTTTAAAACATAGTATTAAATGTTTCATACTATGTGCCATGTGCTCACTATGTTTTGCTAGACATATGTAGTATTCTCCAGTAAAGTGATATTTTGAGGAACCAACAGCCTTGGCAGCTGAATTTTCATAATTGTCGGAATTGCAGTATTGCCATTTTAAATAACACCAGAAGCTAGAGTAACTGTACTTCTGTTTGCAAAAACTATTGGTTTCAGCACGTTTCCAAAGTTAGCATTTTGTCCTTCTGTAGGTTGCTGTGTTGGATTTCTGTCTTGAAACATTTATAAGAGTTGATGTCAGGATGGGTTATTTAAAATATGATTGGTTTGTTACATTACTATCATCTGACATTTTTGTGATGAACAATATTTTTATTACTGTTACTCATAATAACAATATGTATTTTGTAATTAAACAATCTGTACTTTACTCATAATTAATGTATAATACTATTACTATGAAGTAATTTTTATTTTTATTACAGTATTGTAGAATTTTTATTAGTAAATGGGGTTTGCATGTGTGGGTTTAAACATTTATTGTACACCTCAAATCAACCAATAAAAATAAAATTGTTGCTGACAGTTTTACATTCATATTAAACATTATGTCATTGCTTGCTTACTGGGAATTAAAAACAATTTTTTTTTAATTTTATATTTAGTAATTTTTCCCTTTATGGCCATTTTGTTTTGGAGGTCGGCTATTTTCAGCATTTTTTGTTTTCTGTGAAAACTTAAGTAACTTTTTAATTTTTAAAGATACCAACTTGAAACAAAACCATCTTAATCTACATAAAATCAGCTTTCATTTGTCTTATTATAAGTACTTAACTGCTGGGTTTTGAGGAAACTGGAACTGAAAATTGCGTTTAGTACCACATAAATGTACAACTTATGTAGGAAAAAATTCATGCAAATATAAAAGACTCACCTTTAATAATTTTTATTGTGAAGATGTCACACTGCACTGCTTATTATATTTGTAGAGACTTTTGTCCTAATTTTTTTCGTGAGCCATCAATATTGAACTTTGCTTAAAAAAAGCAATTTTCAATTTGTAATTTTTCAAAAGGGACACAAGATAAAAATATGAAATTTTCTCAAAATACTCTTCTAGCAGCTAGTAATGAAATACAAGATATTGAGATTCATATACAAATGGAACAACAAAATCCTTTTAAAAACTCGAAAAGTTTTAAGGTACTGTGCAATTGAGCTTTCATTAAAAAAATGATAAATTTTATATTTTTGTTTTGTGTATTATAGTCAAAATAGTTATTTAAATAAATGTCTACTGTAAACCAATAATTGTCTTCCTTAAAATAACTTAGTAAACATGAAATAGTAATGTCCTTCATTTAATGGAACATAATAGTAATGTTATATGTAATGTTATAAATAGTAATGTTATTTATTTTGATGGAATAATATTAAATATACTCGTATTATTAAGTTTTTAAACGTATAGAATTTCATACAATTTCAGTTATAAAATATTGTATAATTCCTGGCAATCTTTATGAAAGCATTCTGTTTATATAGATGTGATATTTAAATTGCTAATTTGTCTTTCGTGTTCTAACAGACCAGTAATAATTAAGTTCTGTAGGGGTCAAATTTCTCAGAATCGTAGACAGTAGTCATCTAGACTGTCATCGTAGGCTGTCTATAAGTTTTTCTATTCTTCTAAGAAGTAGATAATCCCTTTTTTCCTTCCACCCTTTCTTCATAAAAGGACCTGCCCCCATCCCAGTTTAAACTTTCTTTGAAGCTTGAGGAGTTTTTAATAAAGTGACCCACACTTTGTCACTTTTTGAAATCTGAAATGAAGTCCTTGGTCCATGGGGGCGAACAAAAGTTTATCAACAGGTCAGTTTTTTCACACTCATTTTTAACTTTACCAATCCACCAATTATCATTATAAACACAAGTAAAATTTGTCTTGAATGAAAGTATTTGGCAACTGGGGAGACTCAGAACAATGTAGTCCTTATAGTTTGAATACTCATAGCATCTAATATCTGTTGAGCTGTGTGGAACAAACCTGTGTGATAAAGTCTTGTGTGTAGAATGTTCTTACAAGTTTTATATCTTTGTTTTAGTTCATTTCATTAGCGTGGATTTCCTCAGATGGTACATAAATGTATGAAATGCCATTTATATTTTCTGAGCAAAATTTCAACAACTCCTGTGCTGAAAGAATTTTATTCAACAAAGTCTGTGCAAATTTTTCTTTTCAATGTAGATGATCACGGAGACTTATTCAAGTTAATTATTTTGGACTCTCGAGATATATCTAAATACTCATAGTCAGTAGCACCGTAACTTTCTACTTGAATGGGCTCCTGAGATTCAATAAGAAAGTGTCAACCATTATTCTCAGTTTTTTAATTTTCTTGTAAAATGAGTATTTTTGTATAACAGGTAGGACATAATAATTTCTGTGGAATTAAATCTAGAAGAATGTCTTTGGGCATGCTTAAGTATTTGTGCAGAATTTCTCTCAAACCATTGGTTTTTTATGAAACTTTAGTGGATCACTACTACTTAGGAGAATTTTTGGGCCAGTAGTGCAACAAGATGGTACTTGGCGGATCCGCGTGAATCTAGAACTTTATACATTAATAAACAGCGAAAACATAGTAAATTTTATTAAGTCACAGAGAATTAGATGGCTATTACGTATTTATAGAATGAAGAAGACCAGAAATATGAGAGCTATCACAGAATGTAAACCCTTGGAGTCTAGGCCCAGAGGAAGACTGAGAAGGAGGTGGATGGAGTGTGTTGAGTAGGAGCTATGAACCATGGGATGGAAGATTGTTTCTGAGAACAGAAGGGAATGGTGTAGGATTGTTGAGGAGGCCAGATCTCTTAGAGGGATGTAGAGCCAGAGAAAGAAGGAAGTGGATCGCTACAATTTCATCCAAATATGTGATGATAATTTGCTAGATATTATTTTTGTGATATTGGTAAATAGAAACTCAGAAACTTTATTTTTAGTAAAATTTGTTCACTTTCAGACTGATGACGTAATTTTAAAAACTTCTTTGTAGATGATAATCAGTTTTGTGATAAATTTCATTGGCAGACAATCCAAGAACACTATGTTGATAATAATAATAACATTTAGTACTTAACTCTTAAAACGACACTTGCACTTTGCACATCACTTATAATGTAACACTTGAACCACACATCAGAAGAGCCTCTGAACAACTGATGATGGCCATCAGGAGGCAGTGGTGGTATTTTGAAGCACAAAATAATTACGTAATTGAACTTGATTCACACACACACACTGGTACGTAGATCGACTCACGTATGTGAATTGACTTGTGCGCCCATATCGACTGCTTTGCAATGCGTGCTGTGCACGACGGCTCCAGTTTAGTTTCAGCTGTGCCCTTCTTTCTCTGGTCAAAGGAACATTCGTGGTTGAAACTTGCTCACTACCACATGGAATCATAGGAACTGTTTGAGAAATCAGGATTTATACATTCACCCCTCTTCCCAAGACAGTCTGTAGGTTGTTCTATTCTTCTAAGAAGCAGGCAATCTCTTTTTTCCTTCCACCATGTCTTCCTTAAGACACCTGCTCCCCCCCTCCAGTTAAAACTTTCTTTGAAGCTTTGGGATTTTTTAATAAGGTAAGCCAAATCTATGAATTTTATATTCGTTTTTAACAGCTCACCACTTGCTCAAGTTTCACCAGAGAATCATATATTAAATAATAAAGTTTTACATTATATGATGTTATTGTAATTTTTCACGTAACTAAAGTTCCTTGCAAGTACAGTCTAACTTAGAGTTTGGAGCCCTGTTTACTGACTGAGTATATTTCTGTACAGGTGATCTTTGTATCCAAAGTTGTCGAACAAGAATTAACAATATTCAATTTTCAGAGTGTAATTTCTCAATTAAGAAAAAGATTATCAGCATTTTTGTATGTGCTTATTTATATATGAGTGTAGTTAATTCATAAAGAGTTTCAATGGTAAGGTATCCTTTAAAAATTACAACCTCTTAAAAACTGAAATTTTCAATTTTTTTTTGCAAAATTTAAGCTTAGATATCTCTGTTGGAGGATCTGAGAAAAGTCAAAAACTGCACATGTAAAAACTGGTCTCTAGGGTAGGAAACTTCAATATAAATTTCAACTTTGAAATTCAACTCAAAGTAGAAATTAATTTTCAGTAAAAATGTTCACATGGGGACTCAGTGAGAAGAAGCAGTATTTCAAATATTTAAGCTCGTTAAACTAAGATAACTATATTTCTTCAAAATATACATTAGGTTCTTTGTTATAAATAGGTATATAGTATTTTTAAACTTGAGAAACTATTTAAGTCTAAATACTCTAATGAAATGCAGTATCTTAATAAAAAATGTAGTCTGAAAAGCAGTTGTAGGTTACTGTTGGGAATAGCAGTATTTCTACTAAAAAGACACTAAATTAACTCATTTTGAATACAAAAAGGTAAATAAATGAAATCTCTAGAAATGTGAATAAAATCTTATCAATAAATTTTGATAAGTATCAGTATATTAAATGTATAAAATTACAGTAAGAATAGCTATTGCTATAAAGTATTTCTTAACATATAATCAGTGATCAATTTAAATTTATTAGGTAGCAAGTTATTGGCGTAAATGAATTTTGCAAAGATAGTTTACTTAATTACGGTGCTAAGGAGAGACAATTCTAACACCATAGGCTAGTCTACAGCGACCTTATGGGGATCAAATCCTTACACCTGAGGAAGTGTTGACATTTTCGATAGAAATTATTTAAGGAATCGCCTATGCTTTTGTAATAACTGAAGAAATCCTAGATGTCGCTTTTAATATTTTAGAGGTAGTTAGTGTTTTAAATGATTCAATACTAAAATAGTTAGGGAACTGTTTATTTCAGATAAACCTGATTGCTGTTTCAGATGGTACAACTTTGATGGCTTGATGTAATATTCAAATGATCATTGTTTATAATAACATTTTAATATACTTTTTGATTCTGGTGTGAAACAGTGAAAGGATGTAGCACCTTTAATTTTTCGCATCTGTGGTACCTTTCGTCCCTAAATTTACTGATTCCATGCTGATCCTCTGTTTGGAAAAATATTCCTGGACTCACATATTGTTGAAAAGTTCAGTAGTGGCTGATACTATTCATTTGATGGTGGGTACAACAAAAAATAAAATGATCACTTCCTTAAAAAGAAACAAATTATTTTCAATATCCACTGGCGCAAACAGTGACATTGGTACCAAAAACTGTATCCCCTTGTAGTTTAGCTACAAAGGGAAAGTAGTCAGCTTTGTTGACTCTGTTAGAAAATTACAATAACACTGACACTGGTGAGGGAATATTTAATTTAATTGATGCTGAGTTTTCCCGAATTGGCATTGCGTGGAAGATTTGTGCGTCATTTTGTTCAGACGATGCCTATACTATGACTGGTAGGTTTGAAGGCACATCAGCTTTTATAAAAGCCAAACAACCTAATATTAAAATTGTTGTTTGTCCATGCCACTTTATTTGTATTTCAGCACAGAAAAGGTACAAACAGCTGGCTGTAGACGTTGAAATGTTTTTATCTAAATATTTTATTATTTAGAAAAAAGCAACAAAAAAGGGTAAATAAAATGAATGTGAAAAGATCTGTGGCAAGAAATTTCATAAAAATTCTCAAACACATTGATATAAGATGACTTTCTCCTGGGAATGCTGTGAATAGGGGTTGTTGAACAATGGGAATCTTTGAAAGTGTTTTTTTGTGCTGTGGCAAAGCAGACAAACAAAATGACCCATAAAAAAAATCCCTGCTGGAAAATACACAAAATAAACCTAGTTTTCTTTTTCTAAATTACACATAAGAAATATTTTAAACATTATTTTAAAAAATATTTAATTCTTTAAATGTTAACCTCCAAAAAGAGCAGCTGTGTATCCATATTATGCAAGACTAGTTGATAAATTTATTCTCCAAGTTATTGGTCAGATTTGTTGTACCATCAGCTATTGCCAAGTATAATTAAACATTGGATCTTAAAATTCCAAATTAAAATATCAAAAATGCAACAATGCTGTAGTAATGGTTCAGCCACATGAATTTATTAAAAGAACCTAATTTTTCTGCTGATGATACCTCTGAATTTTTTTCTTGTGTTAGAAATTGTTTGCCACTGGACGTGATTATACAGGGTGATTCAAAATTGTATGGCAATATGTCGGAAGCTGATTCTATAGCTAAAAATAAGAAAAAAAGTTCATATAAACATGGGTCCGAAAACGGTTCGTTAGCAAGTTACGGCTTGGGAACCAGTTCACCCTGATTTCTGCTCCCACGGTAAAATAACGCCATACTGAAATTCTTGGGGTATAAAGTGAGGAGTAAATTTGATGGTTTCTTATGGTTTTTGATCTGAACAATTGTGAATAAAAGAGGTCCCAGAGCTCTATCCCAATTAGTTTCTAAGAAAAACTGTGTAAAACACAACATTGGAGTCGAAAAGCACACATTTTTAGATTTGTGATAAAATAACTCCGTTAATTTGCCAATAAACAAATAAAAATTTCTAACTAACTTTGTAGTGAATTTAATTATGAGGAATTTGATGTCTATAATGTTTATTAAAAGTAAGGGACACATTTGAGAAATTTGACTTTAATTAAAAACAAAACAGGTAAGTTGTTCACATATTTAACTTGGATATTTTCTACAGTTCGTGTGTACGTATTGTTTACAATTATTTTAATTATATGCAATTAAATTGTAACATAGTTTTCTTTTATTGATGATCAATGTGAAATTGTTACGAACGTGTAGCGCGAAATTTGGATCAAATGTTTTGGTGAGATACGCACACGCTCTCTCACACACACACACACACATCACATGCACACATGCACAACACACTCCCCCTCATGCACGCATACACGCGTGTATGTGTTAATTCTTCCACTGGATTCTCAGATAAAGATATCTGTTCATTCCTCTCATATAGTCATCACTTTCAAAAAAATTCAATTGGCAGACAATTTTTGCAGGTCAAAATTGGTAAGCATCAAAGAAGACCAGCCCAGTCAAGCTAATCAATACATACAGTTGTTATTACAAGCTGCCAATTTATTTAACTTCAACTGTACTGATTTTGAATTTTATAATGCAGTGTCGTGTATTTATTTATTATTGAAAGTATCAAGTTATTCAAAGATCATGTTGAATATAACAAAAGTTTATGCCAGATGTTATAAGACAGTTTGGTAGATATACAGAACTGGGAATGGTGGAATGATTAATTATTTGCCTAAACCTAAATATAAAATATTCTGTTTATTATACTACTACAAAAATTAGAACTTGAAAAATATTATTGAGGTGGTGCAGTGATTTAGATTACAGAATCTGAGTAAGAAACTTATTCATAGTTGTGTATTCATGACATCTTGTGTTTCTAGGGCTTCATATAAAAGGTTGTCTTATTATCTTATAAACTAATTCTAGTGTTATTGTGATTGTAGGTGTGGAAACATCAACTTTGCTAGAAGAAACAAATGTAACCGCTGTGGCAAAGGTAGGAGTTATTTGTGCCATGTTCATCTTTATATTAATATTATATCCTTATATTAAAAAATAAAATTTTATTAAGTGTTGGGGAACTTAGCATTTTGCATTTTTGAAGCCACTGCAGTCAGAATTTTTTGAATTGTTTAATGCCCAATATAAGTTTGTCAGCTGTTAGTGTGAGTAAATACTACAGTCACACCTATGCAACCTCACACAGAATATAATGCTACAACTACAAAAAGAGTCAGTTTTTGACTCTCATTTTATCTTAAAGTTATTGTAGGAATCTTTTTGTATTTTATAAAATCTTAGGTACTCTGCTTTATATTATGAAGAAAGATGTTTTATGCCTAGAAACTCACGTTACAAATGTTTCTTGATATAAATGAAGAAATATAACCAAACATAATATAAATATACAGACATGAACTTGAGTATTGACTGGGATTAATATTTTTGTGTATACTAATTCTACAGTTTAAAATATATTTCTGTCTGGTTTTTGAAACACATAAACTATGGGTTTAAATAGTTTTGAATTAGAATGTGATATTCAGTGATAACTGTTCTTCTGCAATTAGGATATTCCATACAAAATTGTGTATGTGTACACATGTGCGCATTTATTTAAACCAATTGTCATTACTGTCAATTGATGGCAATTCATCTGCCACATGATTTAGTGTTAAAAAATTTGAACTATTATTTTAGTCTTTCTACCATTTCTTAGTTGTTTTTTTTTTTGTTCCATTCTGTCATGACCATTATCATAGTTGTTAAATCAGTAATGAGGTTGATTTCAATCTCTTACATACTGAAATTCGTCAGTCAATGGAATCAGACGTGTTGGTCGTGTGATGGACTTCTGTTTTGTTTTGTAGGAAGCAGGGCCGTGTGTGTAATAGTCTGTTTGTGTAGTGTCACATACACACATACATGCTTGCGGTCACATAGTGGTATCGTACATATTCCCGTGCTACAAGAAATGTGTTTCTGTTGACTTAAGCCTTTTTAGCTGTTGTGTCGAGTCCAGCTTTGAGAACTGTGTTGAACAGAAGGACAGCCATACAATTTATTATATGAACAAATTGTTCATGTGTGTAAAGTATTGTCCAGTTGCGTGACACATAATATTTGAACCTATTAACTGTAACTAATGATAATGTGATGTATTTATAATATACACACACTTATTGTTTACTAATGGTACCTATAATCTCACTTTTCTATTGTATTGTATTTATTGTTCATAGCCTAAAGGTACCATACATACGATTTGCAATACAATTTTTATTACTCACATTCTTAAAAACGATCGATTTCGGTCACAGACCATCGTCAGGTAATATACAGCACACTTGCGGTCACAATATCGTAAAACAGCCACTATTTACAAAAACGAATTCGTAGACATTGATTAATGAACGTGATATGTACGTTGTTGTCCAAAGTTTCCCAAGAACTGATTTTGTTACAGAGTGTTTATGTTTACATTTCGTTCTATGTATTATATCAGCTGATTACTGAATGTTGATTTTCATTTTGCCGCAATATTTCAAATGTGATATGCTTTTTGAAGTGTGTCGTCCATCCGATGTACATATCACGTTCATTAATCAATGTCTACAAATTCGTTTTTGTAAATAGTTGCTGTTTTACGATATTGTGACCGGAAGTGTGCTGTATATGACCTGACGATGGTCTGTGACCGAAATCGATCGTTTTTAAGAATGTGAGTAATAAAAATTTTATTGCAAATCGTATGTATGGTACCTTTAGGCTATGAACAATAAATACAATACAATCAAAAATTACTATTAACTGTAGTTTTAACATTTTTTCTCTCAGTGGTTTCATATCCTACTTATATCAAAACCATGTAACATTTTCTTAATGTTATTGCCATTATGGAGAATAGTCCTTTCTCAGGTAAAAATTGTGTTTGAGATGATTTGAAATTTCTAAACCAAAATATTTAACTTGTAGATAGGCTTTGCCATATCTAAAATGGTGCGTCCGGATAATTTTCAAATTGCAATTGTGGCTCTCCTAATTAACCTAAAGAGGTGTCATTTTAAAGCTTTATTGAAGGACCTTTCATATGACATGCAACACTATACAGGTTAAGAGGAAAAATTTTTTTCAAATTCAAAATCAAAATTTTGATTTTGAATTTTTCAAAATGCATACCTTTGAAAATTTTCAAAAAAATATGTTGTTCTTTGTAATATTGATAACTGATCCTGAAAGTTTCATGATGGGATTCGTATGGGTTTACATTCACTTTTTTTTTTTTAATCAGATGTTTTTTCCAAAATAGGACTATACCCGTGCATTCATTTACAATGGCAACTTTAGTAGTCGTAATTACACAGAATCTGATATTCAAATATATGTAGGCTACAGTGGAGTTAAAAGACAAGATATTAAAAATTTTTAAACTTATTTTTTTATTTAACTGTCCTTTACTAGTGCATCTAGTCGTGTGTGGTACAAGCACTTATCATTTAAGTTTAATGATTCTTTTGAAGGAATTTTCTAGAAATACTTCAAACTATTAAAATAGTACCTAAGTATTTTATAAATTTTACTACTAAAGAAGTTTAAATGAAATAAACTCACCCAGTATGTGTGGTGCATGTATTTTATTTCCATTTAAATAGAGGTTGAAAGTACATTATTTATTTAGCGCTGCAAAGCGTCACTTGATTTCTGAGTGTCTTTTTCTGAAAGTCTGTATACTCTTCCAGTGGGTGTGATTGGGTTAACTT
Organism: Magicicada septendecula; assembly: GCA_034769895.1. Taxonomy (NCBI): domain Eukaryota; kingdom Metazoa; phylum Arthropoda; class Insecta; order Hemiptera; family Cicadidae; genus Magicicada; species Magicicada septendecula. The sequence goes on along the minus strand of CM068376.1, from coordinate 181,101,285 downwards.
TGAACAAAATGTCATTCAGTGATACACAAAGATTGTCAGCTCTCTGAGGGTAAGAATAAGAAGGGGAAGGACCAGCAGGATGCAGAAATGTTACTTTTATTTCATCTTCACTTTCATTTTTGTCTAGAACATATGCCAACCACCATTTTCTGTCATACGTCACAGTTACTTAGCCATTAACTTCCGTCATTGGCAGTTTATTTTCTAATCTTGTGGTGCGCATAATGCTGTAATTTGTGTCATAGGAAAATACTTGTACTTTAATTTGTGATGGATTTTTGTTAACTGGCAAGTAGGCATGGAATTGTTGTGTTCCTTTAATAGTCACCGCTCTTCCAAACCGATCATTCAAGAGTTTTTCAGTCTCTACATACTCTTCTTGTTTAACAAATTCAAAGTTAACAGTTTTGATATTTTGCACCGACCACTCAAAAAGCTGCTGTGGTATGAGCATTTGGTTTTCGTAAGGTCTTTGTAAACTTGCCCTTGCTGCCAGTCTTTTAACCGTGCCACCAACACCATCGCATGGTCCCTTTCCATGGGCAGTTGGTGAAAAGTGCCACTCTGCGTCTATTCCAAAATCACGTTTGTGGAAACATAGGTTAGAAAAATTCTTTTTGTTCTTGTATTGGGCAGCACTTCCATCGGAAAAGTAATAAATTTTCTTAACAGCACATTGAAAATAACTTTTTAAAAACTGCACAAGTTTATTTTGAAAACAATATACTGCTGTTGTATTATGTTCTAAACATTCAGAAATGATTACATAACTGATGTGTTTTACTTTATCTTCATCTCTGTAATAAATTACTAAGGGGTGAATTGTTACAGAGTCACTTGACCAATGGTAACTTTGGGCCTCATTTTGAACCACGAAAGTGTGTTCTGAAAAATCCAATGTGACAGCATATTCATTTTCTTTCAGTGTTTCTTTTACTTCATTCATAAACGAACTTTGCTGTTTTGCTATGAAGTCATGGCGAATTAACAAAACAATTTTTTCACATAACACCTCAACAAACTCAGATGAACTTTTCTGTACAGTTTCAAGATTACATCTATCTACAGTAACCCATTGACGAAAGGTTATGTTTTCAATCATGTTTTCCTCTAAAACATTTTCTAAAGTATTTTTTAGTTCATCGGTTCCTGGGCAAGAAGTGCAATCTCCCATAATGCAATCAATAGATGGAGGGTTGCATAAAACCTTTGCAAGAAAATTTTTATAGGTTGCAAATTCTCCATTAGTTAATTTTCCTAATTGAGAATTTTCAATCATTAATTTGATATTTTGATGGGTGGTACAAACACAAACTGAGTGTGTGCCACTTTTTCCAACCAATACACAGTGTTTTGGCCTCAACTCTGCAAATTTAGAGAATCCAACTTTCATCTGAGGATACTTTTCTTTAAAAAGAATATATGCTTCCTTTAAGTTACTTAAAATTAATCTCTTCTGAACTGCAGTTTTCTCTCCATTTTCGTCTTTCACTGAAATACAGTCTTTTTTGCCTGCCATTACTCTACTTATTTCATCACTTTCGTAGAACACATGCACTGTTTGAGCGACTTCTTGTGGTAAGTTTTTTTCCAGGTTTCTGATCTGGATTTTCCAGTATTCCTTTTTCTTTTAAAAGTCTTTTAGCCTGACGTACCATGTAGTTAGTGGCATCAAATTCTCTCATTATTTTGCGTACACTCCAAGCCTCGGGCAAACAAGTTAAAATCATTATTTTCTTTTTCCTACTTGCAATGGAAAAATTGGCTTTAAGGTTACTTAAAACAGATTCTTCAAGTTGGACATGTTCATCATCAGACAATTCTTGAGAGTGTGGAAATAAGGTTTGCTTAAAGAAGATTGTATTTTTCTAATTTTTTTACTTGAATACTGTTTGGACTGAATTTTTTTCACAGCTATGGGTGACTCTCCTAGTTATTTTAGGGATGAATTTAGACTATTTACAATCTGTGAGGAGGTAGCTGGGTCAGAAAATGTTGGATCATTTTTATCTGAATCTGAATCAGGTTCTCTCTTATCTTCTTGTGTTCTCACTAAAGTAATTTCCTTTCGACAGGTGTCACAAATCTTAGACGCCTCTGGTATATCAGGGAAAAAATGACGCATCCACTCGGTCACATTTCTTAGTTTTCTCTTATCTCTTACAAGGTGGTTTTGTTTCTTTAACGGATTAACACATTTTAACACTTGCAAACGTTTATTCTCCATTATATAATTTTATATAATAATATAATACTCGGAACGATTGTCTTTCATCAACTACATTCGATTTAAAGTTCGGCTCGCAACGATCATTTTCTATCCGGGTATTTTAAAAACTGTGAAAGGTAAAATTTTAAAATGTCAATTAAAAAAGAAAATAAACTGGTAGTAATAGTACAGTTTTACGTTAAATAAGAAGCCAGTGTTAGGGTTAAGTTTTTAGAAATTCTTAAAAGTAAAAACTTACGGAATCTTATTTGAAACACACACAAAAATTATATTACCGGTACTTTATATTATTCTCAACTTCACTTTTCACAACAACAAAAAATTGAAACTATTAAAGTTTAAATAAAATAACACTGTGTAATAAACCAATACAAGCATGTCCACAATCCTGAATCTTAAGAGACACTGAGCTGTAGAGCTAAACAGAGTGTGATAGCCCGACACGGACATGTCATAACATGAAAGAAGAAGAGGGGAGGGGGAAATTTTTTGTTGTAAATCACCACCACTGGTCCACTGAACAATAAATTTGTTACTCTCAGTAACTTTTACTCTCAAAAATTTCTCTCAGTGTACTTTTATTATTTTTCCCATTATCTACCTATTTTATTTAAACATTTTATTAACTAATTTACATAAAACTAATTTTACTATTGTTTCTTACACAATTCTACAATTACTATTCTTGTTTTTTAAAATACTTTTGACATAGCCTACATACAAAATAAATATGAAATAAAAACACAGTTTTTGTGCATTTTACTTGAAACAGTGTTTAGAAAAAAAGTAAAAATTTAGGGAACCCATTGGAATCCCATCATGAAACTTTCAGGATCAGTTATCAATATTACAAAGAACAACATATATTTTTTTGAAAATTTTCAAAGGTACGCATTTTGAAAAATTCAAAATCAAATTTTTGATTTTGAATTTGAAAAAAAAATTTCCTCTTAACCTGTATAGTGTTGCATGTCATATGAAAGGGCCTTCAATAAAGCTTTAAAATGACACCTTTCACAGCTCTTTAGGTTAATTAGGAGAGCCACAATTGCAATTTGAAAATTATCCGGACGCACCATTTTTAGCGGTTTTTTGGAACTTAAGGTAGCTGTAATTCGAAAACCGGTTGATATATTTCAAAAATATTTGGTATTTTTCTTATCCTATATGAATAATACCTGTATACCAAATTTCATCAAAATCTGAGATGTTAAGGAAAATCACTGTGTTGATTAAAATCACTGTTGATTTGATATGGAATGACTCACGTAGAAAATTAAACTTACGATGTTTTTTTTTTTTTTTGAATAGTCTGTAGATACAACTTGTGCAAGCCATAGGCCTATCTTTACTGGGGCCATATCAACTGTGTCAGAATACACTGCACAATTGCTCTATGCCTCTGGTTTGTTATGGTTTAATAGCAACTGGTTAGATGAATAACACTCTTTTGTTACAATACCTGTGCAACTTTCCATACATGCACAATGAGACCGACCCATGCATAGTATCATATACAGTTGATGGTTGATGTCTTGATACCATCATTCTCTTGATGTCTCAGAGCTGTGTTATTGTTGACATACTAGTGGCCACTGCTATTATCTGTATGTACAGGAGATTTAGTCAGACGTGGCAGCTCATATGCTTGAACAATGCTAGGGAGAAATATGGAGTTGGTAACTGTGCATCTATTTGTTAGCCACCATATCTGAACAAAATTCCTATGCGTTCTTTTGAGTTGAAAGAACTCGGAACAAAGCTTGAATTAGAGCAGCTTACAAATGTTAATGTCAAGCTAAGCAATAGTGAAAGTGAAATTGGAAACCTTAGTGGAAGCTTAAAGTGATAATAAGTGTTTGAAGAAAATACCACTTTACAAGTGGGAATAAATAATAGCTTAGCTTATGGGAGAAGTGAATGTGTTACTAGCAATTATTGGTCAGGGCGGCTATTTATTAATAGGACTGATAAAAACATGTCTTTGTTAAAAACTGTGGATTTAAACAAAGTGACTTTCAGAAGTATAGCATACAAGTTTTGAATGAAACAGGAAATATTAACTGAAGGTCTTGATATTAAAAAATGATACTGAACCACTTTACTTTATAGCAAAAAAAGGATAGAAATTTGCCAAGTTATTTTAAAGAGACACAGGGATCTGTTGGTCATTACATAATTTGAATCTGTCAGTGTGACTCTGAAAGTCACAAAGTGTAAACTACGAATTCTTCATGCTTAAAGACAGGACTGATTTTCTGTGGCTTATTAGTTTGTGTTCAGTTACCAGATTCATTAGACAAATTCCTCAGAACAAAGAGAATCAGTTATGGTGAAGTTGACAAAAATAGGTTAATTCTTATTCATTTTTCAGCAAGCATTTACAAAAATTTATATTAATTGATATATGTTTCACACAATACTTACTTACTTTCCTGACAGTACAGCCCTCGAGGGATCATGGCCTCCTTCAACATTGATCGCCATCCCACTATCCGGCGCTGCTGCCTGCCAGTCCTTCTATAAATCCTCTTTTTTTATGACCTTCCTTGGAATCTCTTCTTCTGACATCCTTGACACATGGCCAGGCCAACGGAGTCATCAGGCCTCAGCAATCCTTAGCAAGTTGATAAGAGGAAAACTAGAAGAAAGGTTTGAAGGAAAAAGGCAACATTATTATAAGGTCACTTATACATATGTTTTAATATACATGTTGGTCACTTTATTGATGGTTTGAGCTATGTTATTTGTGTGATGTTTATATTTGTTAAGTGCTAAAATTAAAACACAAAATTGTGTTGTATGTTTTCTTTTTTAAAACCAACAACCTTTTTGTAAAATAACATGATAGGGAAAAAATAGTTGTCATTTTTAGAATCAGCTAGAAAATGATTAAAAATTGGCTGACAAAAGTAAAACAATTTAAAAATATATAGCAGGCCTCTGTAGTCACCGTACGGCTGCAAATGTTACGAAAGACCTGCAGAATTTAAAGGAAAAGTATCATATAATAAAATACAAAGTAGCGATTGCATGAGTTCCACACATGAAGTTAGTAGATTCCCACTTTGCTGTGTAATATTATTAAAACCAATTCAGTGCCCATGTAGGTTGTCAGTTTGTGCAGTTACTGAAAATAAGGGACATAATGCTTAGCTCAGTAATACTCAACAGTGTTAACTGTTTATAGAATATACAGATGTTATGAAAATTTTCAAAGAAGCTTTTGAAACAACATGGATGACTTATCAGTTGGAGAAATTGTTATTTGCATTTGTTGATAGCGTAAGATGCTCAGATACAAATATTTAACAACCTTTACATCCTGGAACTTCTTCAGAAGATTTATGCAATTCATGTATTGACTATATGAATATGCTGCATATAAAGTTACCCAGAGATATTCCTTTAGGATTAAGCCTTAAATTCTTTGTAATTTAATTAAATTAATTTAAATGCTTCCTAAAGATGAAATATTTAAAATTTGTTAGAAATTTCCATATTCATAAGACATGTAAATGAAACTATTCAATTAGTAATAAAATCATATTGCTCTTAGAGACTAAATATAAATGAATTATAAATAGTAATGTAATTTAAAAATACAGCTTCTTTTACTGTGTTTCATACTTCTTGTATACATATTTTCAATTCAGGTAACTTTTTATTTTCATTTCTTGCAGTTTTTAATGTTATTTTTCAAGAATAGATTACTTCTACAAGTATGTTTTAAGTTTAATCAAGTACAGACAGACAAGATGCTATATATAATTAATCAAATTTTATGCTATATGTGCTATAAATTAAATTAATTTATATATGCTGTGTGTGTGTGCGTGTTCATATGCTCCTATGGCGCTACAGCCCAAGTCGGGCCCTGGCCTCCACCAGTCTCCGCCTCCAGTCTACTCTATCCATTGCAGCCCTACTCCAGTTTCTTATCCCCATGTCTCACTTCCTCTGCAACGCCATCTTCCCACCTCTTCCTCGGTCGCCTCTAGGTCTCGTTCCCTCCCATGTACCCAGCAGAGCCCTTTTGGGGTTCTTGAACATGTCCGGCCCAACGCAATCTTTGCATTCTTATAAATTTTGAGACAGGTATCTCTTTATATATTTGATAAAGTTCATTGTTCTATCTCAGTCTCCATGAGCCATTTTCTTGTATTGGGCCTATAATGCGTCTGAGGATTTTCTTTTCAAAGGTGTCTACTATGTAGGCTGTTTGCTGTGTGATTGTCCATGCCTCACACCCGTAACATAACACAAGTCTGGTGACGGTCCTATATATTTTCATTTTTGTTTCCCTGTGCACATCCCCAGACCTAAATAATGGCAGCAATGCGAAGTGTGCCTTGTTAGCCATGGTGGTCCGTCTTTGGATCTCCGGCTCCTCTGATCCAGTCTTTCCTAGGTTCACTCCGAGATACATGAAATTGTCCACGACTTCAATTGTGTCCTCCTCTATCTCAATGTTGTTATGAACCCGGTCCCTTCTTGTTTGGATAAGCATTTTTGTTTTATCTATATTTATGGCTAGCCCAAATTTCCTTGGCTTTGTTTTTAAGCTCCAGAAATATTTCTTTAGCTGCCACGATCCGTCTTGACATGATGTTAATGTCATCTGCATATGCGGCTATCTGTACAGTTTTATTTGTTAACAGATTGGAGCTATTTATTGATAAGCCTCTAATTACATATTCCAATGCAATATTAATAGTGTTGGGGCTGACCCATCTCCTTGCTTTAGTCCTCGTGTGATATTTATGGGTTCAGTTAGTTGGCTATCCACTTTTACTTGGGCTTTATTCTGCTGCATGGTCACTTGCATTAATCTTACCAGCTTGCCTGGTATTCCAAACTCATGTATTATGGTGTAGAGTTTGTCTCTGTTAATAGACTCATATGATTGCCTGAAGTCCACAAAAGTTTGGTACACATCAATATCACGTTCCCATCCGCATCCTAGTATCTGTTTTACTGAGAAGAGTTGGTCAATTGTATACCTTCCAGGTCGGAATCCAGCTTGGTATTCCCGTATTATATTTTCTGTGAGGGGTCTCAGCCTTTGGTTCAAGATATATGTAAAAACCTTGTAGGAGGTGCACAGCAACGAAATGCCTCTGTAATATTTACATTGAAGTTTGTCACCTTTTTTATAAATAGGGCATATAATCCATTTATTCCATTCCATGGGCGTTTGTTCCGTTTGCCATATGTCCACAATTAAGGAGTGCAGTGCGACTGCCACATCAGTTACCTCCAGCTTTAAGCAATTCTGCAGGAATTAAGTCTGTACCTGGTGCCTTGCTGTTCTTGAGGGCACTAATAGCTTCTTCTATTTCCTGAATTGATGGTGGGTCAAATTGCATCTCCCCAATGTTTGCATTCCACGGCATGTGAGCAACAATTTCTCCTTCCTCTATCATACCACCAAGGAGGCCATCGAAGTATTCTCGCCAGATAGTTTTAATTTTCTCTGTTGTCACTGACAAATCTATTGTCTCTGTCTCTACATAGTGTTGTAGATGGTTTATAACCTTCCCTGAGATACTTAAGATATTTATAAGCATTCCTTATTCTTCCATCTGCAAAGTCCTGGTCCATTTTAAGAAGCAGCCCGTTTTCAAAAGTTCTTTTCTTTTTTCTACATACTTTATTTGCCAGTCTTCTTTTCTCTTCATATTCTTGCTTCCTTTCTTTAGTCCTACACTGAGAATACTTCCTGTGAGCCTCATTCCTCCGTGCAATACTCTCCCTCCATTCCTCATCAAACCAGTCCTGCTGCCTCCGTCTCTCCTCTATTCCTAGCACCTCTCTGGCGTTCTCCAGGAGTGCGCACTTAAAGCTCTGCCATTTCTCTTCCACTGTTGCTGCGACTGACCCGTTCAATTTATTCCTCACTTTCCCAGCATATTCCTGTACCTTTTCTGGGTCCTTTAAACTTGCTGTGTTAACCTTTTCCTGTCTTCTGAGTCTGTCCTTCCTATACACAGCCACCCTGCATCTAAACTTTATCTGCACCATATAGTGATCAGAACCAACTGATGCTCCTCTCCGGGTTTTGACATCAATGATACTTGTAGCTGCTCTTTTATTTATGATCACGTGATCTATCTGGTTGACTGTTTTCCCATCTGGGGCTACCCATGTTCCCTTGTGTATATCACGGTGTGGAAATTTGGTTGAGCTGATAACCATATTCCTGCTTGTAGCGAAGTCGATCAGCAGTTCCCCATTTCTGTTGGATTCATTGTGTACACTGTGTCTACCTATGGTGCCAAGGTATGCATCTTCTTTCCCAATTTTTGCATTCATGTCCCCCATGATTAGTTTAATGTTGTTCTTAGGGGTGTGTCATATATATATTTTTTTTTTCAGTTGGTAAAATTCTGCTTTTATGTCTTCATCCTTCTCATCAGTCGGGCAGTGTATATTTATGATTGACAGATTGAAGAATTTTGTAGCCAATCTTATTCTACATATTCTCTCGTTGACAAAGTGGAAGTCTACTATGAGATGTTTTAAGTTTCTGTCAACTACAAATGCCACTCCCAGTTCTCTTTTCCCCTTCTCTCTTCCACTATATAATACCATATGAGTTTTATAGTATCTCTTACTCCATTTCCCAGCCATCTTGTTTCCTGCACTGCTGCTACACCAATTTTATATCTTTTTAGCTCTTCAAATAGTTCCCTTTGTGCCCATGGCGTGTACAAAGTCGTTTCCGATAACACTGTCCTTTCCAAGGCTTGTTTGATGGTTTCGTAACATCAGATTTTCCGGGAATGGGTTGTTAGCCCATAGCCCAACCTCCATCCTGGAGGGCCAGGATTGTGATCGAGGTTTTCTCCTCTAGGTAGGTTGCTTTCACTACAGGTATGGAGTCCCACCTACCCCCTCAGTTGCAGTACCACAGCCAGATGGGTCAAATTTTGACTACCGCCTGCAATAATCCAAGACATAGGCCGGTCCAGGATCATTTCCTATACACCCTACCTTGGTACTGGTGGGTACTGCTGCCCTCCACCAGGAATGTTTATCGACCTTCCGGTCTAGATTCGTACTGTTCTGCACCAACGGGGTCATCTCTAGTAGGATGTGGCTCTTCACCACGCAGTACGGTCTTGGCTGGAGAGAGGCTCATGGCTCCATTGGGAACTACCATCACATCATCCAACCCTGAGAACTTGTGAGGACCAGTGCCCAGTCAACCCGAAGCAAAGGTGCTACCTCTCCAAGTTCCCTCGACCCCGTCTTGATAGACATAATTAAGAACATACAAAAAGGTCAAAAAATGAATATTTGGGAAAATCTTAATACTGTATTTACAAACATAATAACAATAATTTACTAATTAAAGAACAAACTCAAATAAAAACAAAACAAGATTATCTATTTAAAATTGTAAATGTATTAAAATATATTAATATTTCTGATATAACCATCGAAACAGCTTATTAAGTAAATACACATTAAAACAATTGGTAATATAAAATGAATTAAATCGATTATTCCTTATTTTATATTAAAATCGAAACATTTCAATTATTTGTTAATAGTGTACATCAGGTGAATTGAAACAATGAAATTACATTACAACTACTTAACAGAAGTAATTATATTTGATAATAGTGTTACGGCATCACAGAACAATCTACGTGTTTGTCGAACGTTCCAGAGAGATCCAGAATATAAGCGTGTGGCGTACGTGCTGCTAGACGCATTTTGCAAGAATCTTCTCGACTGTGCCGGGCTTTGCTCGGGCGCTCGGCCTGTGTCAAGGCCCCAGTTAATTACGTAGTTCACATGAGAGATAAGACGCAGTTTGGAAGCTTCTGATGTGTGAGCGGGACTATAAATACATGGTGGTAGCGGCCTTAGTTTTGAGTACAGCTGCGATATATTAACAAGTGCGGTTCGAGTTATTACTGTGTACGTTCAAGTAGTTATTAGTGAAGTGTTGCATTTTATAATCGGACGATATAATTGTAATACAATTGAGTTTTAATATTAGTGGACATTGTATTGCGTGTGAACAATTTTCATTTGATTTGTTGTAGAGACTGTGTTGTTAATTACGAACTGTTTTACTGTAACAATTAAAGGTGTGATTAGTGACTTAATTGGTGTGTTGTACTTATTTTGTTTCCACTGTACCTACGACGATCGAGTAGACCGTCGTAACAGTGATGTCAGAAGTAGGATAGAACGGTTAACAGTGGAAACAGTGGATACTTTGTACAAGACGAGTGTGATTCGTAATTAATCGGTAAACATGGATCCCAGTCGGATGATGGAAGCTTTACAAACACTGCTGTGGCAGACACAGGAAGAAGCAGAAAAACGAAGGATGAGAAACGCAGGCAGGAAGCGGAAGAAACAGAAAGACGACAAAAAGAAGAACGAAGACAGGAAAGAGAAGAGGCTGTGGAACGTCAGAAAGCACTAATGCTAGAAACAGAAGAAAGACAAAAAGAAGACCAAAGACAAGAAAAGGAAGAAACAGAGGAACGACGTAAACGTGAAACAGAAGACATCAAGGAGTTAATACAGCAGCAAAAGCAGACACAAGAACAAACCGCTGCAGAATTGGGTCTCCTATGAGGTGAGCTTAATAAGCAAGTTACTAAAATATCGGAGGTACAAGAATCAATGACACTAAAAATAGCTGAAATAGAAAAATCTGTCTTGACTGTGGAAGAAACTATGTCAACAAAAATATCTGCAGTAGAAGACTCGATTACAAATATAAAAGAGCAGATTAAAAATGAAGTCGAGGAGTGTCTGAAATTACAACCAAAACAACTTTGTGAACAGACTGTACCAATGATAAAGACAGAAAATGACGCAGAAAATAAGTCAATAGAGAAAGTAACTTTGCCGGCAGTAGGGACAGTTCATGTCAAAGCTCCAACCTTTGACGGAAGCAGTCACTGGGCAACGTACCTCTGCCAATTTGAAGCTGCTGCATGCGCAAATAATTGGACAGAGAAAGACAAGGCAGCCTCACTCGTTCTCGCATTAAAAGGACCCGCAGCAGAACTACTACAGAAAGTGCCACCTGACAGCCAGAACATCTATGCCGAGTTGATAAAAGCTCTAGAATTACGCTACGGTGATAAACATTTGCGAGAGGTGTACTATGCTCAGTTGAGAACAAGACGACAATGTTCCGGGGAAAGTCTTCAAGAATTTGAAGCAAGTATCGACAGATTGATTAGATTGGCCTATCCTGAAGCACCAGAAGACTTCCGAATAAGGTTTGCGGTGCAGACATTTATTGATGGCATCGGAGATTGTGAACTTCAGTAAGTGTTACGAATGGCAAGACACCGAGATAGCTCAGAAGCTCTTGTTCATGCCCTAGAGTTTGAAGCTGCCAAGTCAACGTCCCGCTACATTAGTGGGTTTGTGCCATCATGTTGCAGTCAGAAGATCCCTGTATCACATCACCGTTACGATGGGTGCAGAAAAACAATGTTGTCGGACAAACAATTCAAAGGTTCAAGAGAGTCGCAACGATTTGAAAAAGACAGAAGACCGAAATGTTACAACTGTGGAAAACGTGGTCATCTACAGGTAGACTGTTGGGAGAAGAAGATACCGAGGGAAGAGAGTGATCGCACCAATTGGAGAAGTAAAGCCCCAGAACAGCACACAGTTTCCACGCTACATAAGACCAGTGGAAACTTGATTGTTAATGGATTTGAGGATGGTAAGCAACATCATTTACAGTTGACACGGGCGCAACAGTGTCCATTGTGCGCCCTGACTTAGTCTGTAACCGCCATCCTCTAATTAGCTTTTGTACAATACAGACTGTGACTGGAAGCCCCGTCAAGGTGCTAGGAAAGGTAGACGTACGTGTACGCCTGGGTTTTCTTGAGTTTAGCCACTAAATGCTCGTTGCAGACATTGTTGATGAAGTGATTCTTCGCACGGACATTATGAATGGCTATGGATTCATTGTGGACTTAAGACAGAATGTCCTGAAGGTTGGCCAAGAGAAGATAAAGCTTTGCATGGCTAAAATGACAGGGTCTACCAACCATTCGATTAAGCGAGTGGCATTAGTCGAAGAGAAAGTCAACAGGTCTGGTCAAGAGGAACCCTCCCTATTGCAAGCGGAAATGGAGGAAGAACTAGCAGAGGAAATATAAATAAGTGTAACGACAAAAGAAGTGATTGGAAAGCCAACTATGGGCGTTGAGACAAAAAACTCTTGCTTGTTCCTGAGCCGATAGAAGCGCCCGAGGGCAAAGTGGCTGAAGATGAGGTTACGAAAGAGGTTGTTGATGAGAACCAAGCAAACTTTGATCAGCCAGTGGTATTTTATCATCAGTACATGACACAACCGGCATGACTCCAGCAAAATTGGTGTTTGGGCGGGAGATTCGTCTTCCTGGGGACTTAATGTTCTGATCACCTGAGACTCAGTCCCAAGAGCCGCAGAACTATACCTCGCAATTAGAAAGCCAACTGCGAGAAATGAATCGCTTGGTAAGAGGACGACTGAAGATTGCCAGTGATAAAACGAAAACTCGGTATGACATTTGCAGCAATAGTGTGGGTTTCCAAGAAGGAGATCAGGTCTGGTTGTTCAATCCAAAGCGCCGTCGTGGTCGCTCACCTAAGCTTCAGTCTAACTGGGAAGGACCCTACACTGTGAAAAAAAAAAGAATTAACGATGTTGTTTATCGGATTCAACAGGAAAGACAGCGAAAGTTCAAGGTTGTCCACCTAGATCGCCTGGCTAAGTACAACTTTAGAGACGGTTTGCCAGTTCAGGACTAACAGGCTTAAAGAGGGGGCAGTGTTACGGCATCACAGAACAATCTACGTGTTTGTCGAACGTTCCAGAGAGATCCAGAATGTAAGCGTGTGGCGTACGTGCTGCTAGACGCATTTTGCGAGAATCTTCTCGACTGTGCCGGGCTTCGCTCGGGCACTCGGCCTGTCAAGGCCGCAGTTAATTACGTAGTTCACACGAGAGATAAGACGCAGTTTGGAAGCTTCTGGTGTGTGAGCGGGACTATAAATACATGGCAGTAGCGGCCTTAGTTTTGAGTACAGCTGCGATATATTGTCAAGTGCGGTTCGAGTTATTACTGTGTACGTTCAAGTAGTTATTTGTGAAGTGTTGCGTTTTATAATCGGACGATATAATTGTAATACAATTGAGTTTTAATATTAGTGGACATTTTATTGCATGTGAACAATTTTCATTTGATTTGTATGTAGAGACTGTGTTGTTAATTACGAACTGTTTTACTGTAACAATTAAAGGTGTGATTAGTGATTTTATTGGTGTCTTGTACTTATTTTGTTTCCACTGTACCTACGACGATCGAGTAGACTGTCTTAACAATATATATAACTGTTTTCACGTAGTTTAGATGAAAATAAAGTGCATTTAAAATTAAAATAAGTTTCAGGAAATTGAAGTTATTTTCATTTCAAACTCATGGACTTTTTATTTTGTATATTTTTTGAAACAGTTACTTTATATAGTGAAGAGATAGAGAAACAAACTTCATGTAAGGAAAATGAAATAGGTTTAAATGTAAACAACTACTTTATTTTATTATAAAGACAACTGTGATTATAGGTTTTTGTGTGTAAAGTGCACACAAGAAGTATATATTCTGTAACTGAAATATTCTTTGTTTTGCAGCAAAATCTGGTGACCCAGTTCCGAAGACAAAGTTGGGCCAAGAAATAGGTAAAGCTGCTGCTGAGAAAAGCCGAGGATTTGTGTGTAAAGTGCACACAAGAAGTATACATTCTGTAACTGAAATATTCTTTGTTTTGCAGCAAAAGCTGGTGACCCAGTTCCGAAGACAAAGTTGGGCCAAGAAATAGGTAAAGCTGCTGCTGAGAAAAGCCGAGGATTGTTTAGTGCTGATGACTGGCAGTGTAATAAGTAAGTATCTCTTTTTATTGTGTGAAAGTATGATTATATTCATGTGAAGATGAAAACTAATGTAAAAAGTTTGACTCAGGAGATTGTACACAGAAACTGAATCTATTATAGAATATATGGTCTCTGGTTAATGTTAGTAGTCTGGCTGCTCCCTTTCAAGTCTATATACTAATTTTTTTTTCTGTTGAACATAATAATCCATTTTTTATTTGTGTTGAAACACTCAGACTTTGTGCCCTATTGGTATGTGTTGGGATTATTAAAATTCATCCTTTGGAAGAAAATATTAGATAAGCCACAGATATGAAAGTTTGTTGACTGGAAGTACAATGAAAATTTATTGCCCATGTCCTTAAATGTGTGTCAAAATGAGGGAATGCTAATAAGTACTTACACAGAACAACGCATACATTTCCATTTAAATGTGAATTCACGACTGAGTATTGTTTATTGTTCATCCATTGCTTTGTTGGCCAGGGACTGCAACGGTTTCAGCTACAATTTTGAAAGCATTCACATTTGTGTATGTGCTATTCTGTAGATGTGTTTGCAACATAATTTTTGTGCATCCCCGCTGAATGAAGAGTCTGTTTGTTGTTGCATGACGTATAACAGCCAAAAATTTAGCTCCATACATACTGGTTAACATCAGCCATCAACCTCACATATAATTTACCAGAAGCCCAGGAATCTTTCAGGCATAAAAAAATACAGTAATGTGATAATACATTACTTAAAGTACATAACTTGTATAAATATATATAAAGTACATACAGATGTTTTGTTTAAAAATCTAAAGTGTTTAAATAAATAATTACCTTAATTTTATCCACTAAGTGATCTTCTTTTAAAAAAATTACAACATGTTTCAGGGCTTATATCCCCATCTTCAGGTAAAAACAAAATCTACCCTATTGTTAGGGGTTCGTTAAAAAGTTCACGAAGACACAAACACATAACACACTTAAATAAATTAACACAGAACATTGAGTTTGCATCAGAACGCGCTACAACCGAACCAGTGCACTGGCCGAAGTCCGACTTCCAACTGATCCGCACACGCTATTCACGGTTTATTTTTATTGCTGTGTCATATAGTTTATTTGACTTGAATGACAATTGTTCATTAAGTACCTGACTTTTATTTATTCTTAAGGCCTTGTAAATTTCAAATTCTTCTAGGGCATCTAGTAGTTGACCCTTTTACTTCCATATTCCTTAAGGAATGGAAGTATGGTGATGGCAAAAAAAATCGTGTTCGAGATTATTGCAGATTCTGATTCTACTACACTCAAAACATGAAAAAAAGTCGTTTTCCGAAAAGTGTCTGTGTGTCTGTCTGTCTGTCTGTCTGTCTGTCTGTGTGTCTGTGTGTCTGTCTGTCTGTGTGTCTGTCTGTCTGTAGATTTTTTTCTATGGCAAACGATAACTGCCGCAAATTCATACAGAATCAAATAATTTTTTGCATACAGCCCAGTTTTGCAGAGTTCTCGCGACCTATTGTTTTTGGTGAAGATCGGTTGAGGGAAAGGGGTAGTTTACCTGCAACGGTTTTTTTTTAGCAAGGGTAATTTTGTTTGTTTGGCAAACGATAACAGCCGCAAATTCAAACAGAATCAAATAATGTTTCGCATACAGCCCTGAATTGTAGAGTTCTCAAGACCTATTGTTTTTGGTGAAGATCGGTTAAGGGAAAGGGGTAGTTTACCTGTAACGTTTTATGTTTTAACAAGGGTATTTCCTATGGCAAACGATAACAGCCGCAAATTCAAACAGAATCAAAAGATTATTTGCATACAGCCCTAAATTGTAGAGTTCTCAATACCTTTTGTTTTTGGTGAAGATCGGTTAAGGGAAAGGGGTAGTTTACCTACAACGTTTTTTTAACAAGGGTATTTTCTATGGCAAACGATAACAGCCGCAAATTCAAACAGAATCAAATAATTTTCTGCATACAGCCCTGATTTGTAGAGTACTCAAGACCTATTGTTTTTGGTGAAGATCGGTTGAGGGGAAGGGGTAGTTTACCAGCAACGTTTTTTATCATGCGTATTTTCTATGGCAAACGACAACTGCCGCAAATTCAAACAGAATCAAATAATTTTTTGCATACAGCCCTGATTTGTAGAGTACTCGCGACCTATTGTTTTTGGTGAAGATCGGTTGAGGGGAAGGGGTAGTTTACCTGCAACGGTTTTTTTTATCAAGGGAAATTTTTTTTTTTTGGCAAACGATAACAGCCGCAAATTCAAACAGAATCAAATAATGTTTCGCATACAGCCCTGAATTGTAGATTTCTCAAGACCTATTGTTTTTGGTGAAGATCGGTTGAGGGAAAGGGGTAGTTTACCTGCAACGTTTTTTTAACAAGGGTATTTTCTATGGCAAACGATAACAGCCGCAAATTCAAACAGAATCAAATAATGTTTTGCATACAGTCCTGATTTGTAGAGTACTCAAGACCTATTGTTTTTGGTGAAGATCGGTTAAGGGGAAGGGGTAGTTTACCTGCAACATTTTTTTATCAAGCGTATTTTCTATGGCAAACGATAACAGCCGCAAATTCAAACAGAATCAAATAATTGTTTGCATACGTCCCTGAATTGTAGAGGTCTCAATGACTTCCGATTTTGGTGAAGATCGGTTAAGGGGAAGGGGTAGTTTACCTGCAACGTTTTTTTATCAAGCGTATTTTCTATGGCAAACGATAACAGCCGCAAATTCAAACAGAATCAAATAATTTTTTGCATACGTCCCTGAATTGTAGAGGTCTCAATGACTTTCGATTTTGGTGAAGATCGGTTAAGGGGAAGGGGTAGTTTACCTGCAACCTTATACGTTTTAACAAGAGTAAAGTACTTGAAAATTTATTTAAACTTTTTGAAACAATGGTAATTGTTAAAAATAAAATAATTTTGTTGCCAGGCAATAAAATTATAATTTTTTCATTTTAATGTAATATAATATTTTTCATTTAATACAGCAATAAAAAGGCAGGTAAGGCACAGCCTGGCTGTTTGGCTGAAAATGATTTTAAATATAAATCTTAGAATATGGAAGTCATGTATGGTTCTCCATACCGATATTTTACATATATGTAAAGGTTCCAGATTCTCTTTAAATCCAGTGTATGTATGATTCTCATTTATTATGTGTTGTGCATAATGCGATACATTGGTATTAGGGAACTTCTTAGGTAAATGTTCTTTGAATCTCTCGGAAAATTTTCTCCCCGTCTGGCCTATATAGATTTTATCGCATTCATTACACCGGATCCTATAAACACCTGAACAATCCTCTAGTAATTCTGTGGTATGAGGCTTAAGTATATTTGTTAATTTATTCGTGGTCCTGAACGAGACAGTAATCCCTAGCTTTTTTAGTTCATTATGTAGTATATTAGGTAGTATGTTCGTATACCTAGCGGCAACATATTGGGTTTTATCTTTAATTTTGTCCGATCGTTTTAATTTATTAGCGTGTTTATGTATTATTCTATCAATGATTTTACTATTGTAACCATTCACTATTGCTATATGTTTTATTATATTAATTTCATCGTTATAGTCTTCTATGTCCATCGGGTATATTCGTCAATCTATGTGCCAGTGCGTTAAAAGTTGCCATTTTTTGTGTATAAGGATGATTGGAACTAGCATGTATGGCTATATCAGTTGTCGTTGGCTTTGTATATATTTTAAAGCTAAGGAGGTTATTACGTTTATATGTAGTTAATTGTTTAATTTATTTAAGTGTGTTATGTGTTTGTGTCTTCTTGAACTTTTTAACGAAACCCTAACAATAGGGTAGATTTTGATTTACCTGAAGACGGAGATATAAGCCCTGAAACATGTTGTAATTTTGTTAAAAGAAGATCACTTAGTGGATAAAATTAAGGTAATTATTTATTTAATCATATACAGTGATCTGGAGACCATACAGTAACTATGTATCTAAAGTGTGGGGAAAAAAATGTACAGCCCATTTCTTTACACAGTATTAACTGTGTTTTGCATAATTCCACTTCAGAATAAGGCATAAAACTTATTTTGCAATTTTATAAAAATTGTGTGTGTGTGTGTGTGTGTGTGTATGTTTCCATGTCAAATCAACCACACCATGACCTCAGATTTTGATGAAACTTGGCATGTTTGTTCCTTTCATGGACATGAGTAACCATACCAAATTTTATTGCTGTATCTGAAACGGTTTACAGCCTGTTAAAGGTTTTGAAATTTCGTGGTTTTTATCGATCGGACGGAGGAAGCTAAATTTGTTTTCAGATTGAAAATAAATTACATCTTCCTAGTTTACCAAACCAATGTTGATGAAAATTTTTATGAGTATACTTCAAGAAAAAAATAAATTACACCAGCAAGTACCTACACATGGTCAGAAAAAAATCCTAAAATGTTACTTAGAAAATTTTTAAATGAAATACGAAGTTCCATGCTAAGTGGAATATCTTCAGAAGGGAAAAGGATAATCAACAAAAAATTTAGATTTTTGTTCTACAATATATACTCTAAAATAAAAAAAAAATAAAACTGTTGGTTTTTTTCACTCCTTCATTATTTTTTTACTTCATAGATTAAAATAATTTTTAAAATTCATTTGTTTGCCCGCAGTTTGTTAAATTAAAATTTATGAAGAAACAGGATTTTAAAACAAATAACTAATAAAGTAAAAATTATAATTACAAAGTTAGGCATATATTTACAATGTATGTGGGAATGAAAAATGTATTGTTTACAAACATCATTAAAAATATTTCATATTCTAGGTCATTGTTCTTTAATTTTCTCCAGTGTTTGAAAAACGTGATTGAACAAGTATCATGCATTCTTGAGAGAATTGGTAAGTTCTTCCAGTCATTGTTTTTGGGGGATCCACGATTGCAATGATATGAGGGATGGGTACCGCACACGCATCTTCCCTCTTGGGCCAGAAAAATGATGGTGATGGTCCATGAGGATGTAAACACTTTACAGTGACATCATCTTCTTCTGCATTCACCTCACTCACCATACCAAAATACCATAAGCTGTCATAAACACAAGCGATAAAACATCCAGGATATAAGTCTTCTATTTTCACAAGTAAAGTTTGCTGTTTGTTACATAAGTTGAAAGTGAGAGCTGGTTTTTCATCACTGCTGATTCTTCTAGCCTCAGTCGTTCCCAAATCATCTATTGGCTGAAAGCTGTGGAATGATCTTGTTCCTGGAAGAAGAGTTTGAACATCTTTGAAGCGATTTTTCATAGCCAGGCGAGTTGAATCGACCGCTTCTTTAGAAATAAGTTGGAAGTTAATATTTGTAATGTTGGATTTGCAAAACTTGAAAAGTTCATTTGTTGTTATAATTTGCCTGTCCAGATGTCGTTGAAGACTTTCCTTCCTAGCTAAACGTTTTATAGTACCCCCTATTCCGTCACACCGTTGCAAAAAATGACCACTGAGCTTTTAGTTGAAAGTCCTTCTCATGCAGACACAAATTCATGAAGTTATATTTATTTGTATACTGCCCAGCACATCCATCACTGAAGTAGTGAATGTTTGTTATATGTGGGTAGTTCTCTTTCAGAAAGGCAGTTACAGTTTTTTGGATCTCATATACCATACTCACGTCATGTTTAAGGTCATCAGACATGATACAAAAACGTAAAATCTGTTTTTCATTTCTTGCATCCTTGCAGTGAATCATGACAGGATGAATATTGCATGAATTTGAGGACCAGTGGTAACCTTGAGCCTTTTCTTGTATTATGAAAGCATAATTTTCACTAAAATCCATTGAGATAACAGTTGTATTTGAGGAATCCGTTTCCTTTAAACTTTTAAAAAATGAAGCTTGTGATTTGCCAATGTGTGAATGAGGTATTAACTTGTTCAGTTTTTCTACTAACTTATCAATAAACTCAGGAACTGTGCTCGAGCAACGTATCATTTCAGTTCGGTCAGTCGAAACCCACTGACTGTACTCGACAGGGGCTTCATCATCGTAGTCCTCAAATTTTGACTGTAAAAGCTGGACAAGGTTATCTTTTGATCGACACTTGCCACAATGCCTTAGCATACATTCTCTTCCTGTTCCTTCACAAACAATATATGACATAAGTTCTTTGTAATCCTCTTCAATACCTGCTCCGTGAATCAATAAAATAACATTTTGATGGATTGTGCATACACACACTAAGTGTGTGCCACTGGCACCAGCGAAAACACACCACTTAGGTCTCAGGGAACAAAATTTTGAAAGGCCTATTTTCAATTCAGGGTATTCCAATTTAAAATTTGAGTATAGCTCACTAAGATTACATAAAATCAAACGTTTTCTCTCATATACTTTTTTTCCTATACTCACCACATCCTTCATCCCTGGCAAAATTCTGGACTGTTCATTACTCTCATAAAACCTTTTTACCAATTCAGTAGTTTCAGGACTCAACTTTTTCCCACGTCTAGGATCTGGTTCTGCTAAATACCCCTTGTCTTTGAACAGTTTTTGAGCCTTACGAATAGAATAATCAGATGCATTAAAAGTCTCTTTTATTTTTCTTCTAGACCACATTAGTGAAGCTGGAATTGTCAGCATTTGAATCTGTTTGTTTCTTGATGCACAACTTAATTCATTTTTAATTATATCTACGAGCTTGTCCAGATTTTCAAAGTTTTGCATCACACTTTTTTCCTTAAAGTCATTTTTCTCCTCTGGCAAATCAACTTGAAGAACAGTGAATTTTTTTTTACATTTTCATATACTCTGTAGTTTTTCTTTACCGTAAGATAAAGAACATACTTGGTGGTATGTTCACCAAGTGCATGTAATTTCATTGGGGAACATCCAGTTTCATGGAATGAAGAATTTAGTTCATCAGACGCACTTTTTTTTGTAATTGGAGTAGTTCATCAGGAATTAATCCCGCATCATCAACTTCCTCATCTTGGGCATTTAAACTACTTTCAACATTACGTTCATCATTACTCTCATCAATTTGTTTGATTTTAAGTAGATTGTTCCTGCAAGATGCACAAAGCTTTTGTCCTGGTTTCACTTTGTAGTCCTTTGATAAAATTATCCTCCTACTCTGTTCTATAGTTACAACACGAAGTGTTTTTTTAATTGGAGATTTATGTTTTTTTCAAAGGGTCACAACATTTACCTTTTGTAAAAATTCATACTTTTTCAAAAACACGCTTTGATGATGAAGACAAATAGTTTTTAACTCATAACTTGAATCCGTTCTCAATTTTAAGAGTTACATCACTTTCAGACAGTTTTTCAATAGTTTATATGGCTTTTTTCTTGACAAATGACAATCACTGTTAGTAACTTCCCCCACACTGCATTTCTCCTCCATTTTTCCACCATTCAAAAAATATCGATTAACAATAAATTCTTTTTAAAATAACATTAATATTAGGTACTAATAAAAATTCCACACACTTAGTTGTTAACCAACCAGTTACAGTACAAAAAAATCCAACACAGTTCAGTAAAAAACTGAAACAGATAAAAAAACTGTAAAACATAACCACTAATCATGCATGTTATACTGGCAACAGACTGTGATGACTGACTGACCAGTGGATGCCAGTTCTGTCTGCTGAGCAGGCTCATTTGTTTAGACATGAAAGTTTCATGTCTAAACAAGTGTACTTGATCAGTAAACAGAGCACCACTTAATGGTCTTGTTACAGCTTGAATGGTTTGTTTGCTTATACAGTGAAACCTCTCTAATTCGGACTTCTCTAATTCGGAATTTATGATAATTCGGACTCCTTAAAAAAAAATTATACAGTGGAAATCGGTTAACACGAAATGACGGAGACCAGTTATTTTTTTCGTGTAAACCGAATTTCGCGTTAAGCGAACAAAAAGTGAAACAAAATGAGGAAGTGAACAAATAGTGTACTGTAGATTAATTATTGTACTGTCTAGCAAATGCAACAAATACAACCTTTTATTTATCAGCATGGTTTATTATTGTTAATTTTTCTTAAAATTATTATTAGCTGTTCTAAATTTAGTCCTATGATTTAGGTTTTCTTATAGACTACTGTATGTCTTTCAACTTTACCGTAGTTTTCGTGTTTATCTTTATTTAAAATAATCCGTTATTTTCTTTTGCACACAATTTTGCACTATTTTATTTTCAACAAATTGTTCTAATTTATCAACGTGTTCAAACATTTCACCTTCCGAGTTGGCTTCAAAATATCGACGAACACGGCTCAGCAACGAAAGCATATCGGTAGTGGTAGGAACATTTTCACTATCATTTTCCGTGTCAAGTTCGTCGTCACTATCATCACCTTCACAGTTGTCAACTTGCACTGTTTCTACGATATCGGTATCTGTTAATACGGGAGCCGTAGATACGTTCTCGTCGACAGTCACGTACTCATTTAGAGAAATTGAAACATTTAATACAGATGACACACGATTAAACATTTCAGATAGTGTAGGATCAATTTCATTTTCTTCAGGTTGTTCAGTTTCTGAATTTAAAATGAATCGAGCATGAGCGAAACAATTTTGAATTGTTGTAGGCGTCACGAGGTTCCACGCTGTTCTTAACAAGTTACAAGCATCCAGAACATTTACACAGAAATCTTTTTTCCCCTCAATAGTGGCCAAGTATTTCCGCAGAAGTAACTTTCTGTACTGAAATTTAAAATTTTGAATAATACCTTGATCACAAGGTTGTAGGACACTAGTCGTGTTCGGTGGTAGAAAAACAAGTTTAATTGCCATCAATTTTAGGTCACATGGGTGGGCAGGACAGTTGTCAATAATTAACACAATTTTCCTCTTCTGAGAAGTGAAATGTTTTTCTAACGAAACCAGCCATTCGGTAAAAATTTTAGACGTCATCCACGCTCGTTTGTTAGCTCTATATTCTACTGGCAGCTTTTTAACATTTTTAAAACAGCGTGGCTTTAAACTTTTTCCTATAACAAGTAACGGAAGTTTTTCTGACCCATCAGCATTGCAACCTACCATCACTGTCACTCTCTCTTTGGACTTTTTACCACCAGAGCACTGCTCCCCTTTGAATGAAAGTGTTTTATCGGGCATACAACGGAAAAATAGTCCTGTTTCATCGGCGTTGAAAATATCCTTACGTGGATAGTCTTTTAAAATTGCAGGCAGCGTAGATTGCAACCACGATGATGTCATTTCTTGTGACACCTGTCTTGATTCGCCACAGATGTTTTTAAAGGTTATGCCATTTCGTTTTTTAAACCTTTCTAGCCAGCCAGGATTTGCAGTGAAATTTAAGTTCATCTGTTCAGCAAAAACGTTTGCTTTCTCCATCAGTAGTGGTCCAGAAATAGGAGCATCTTGTGATCTTGCTTGCTTAAACCAAACAAGAAGAGCAGCCTCTAAGTTTTCGTGGTTTGCTTTACGGAAACGTTTTCTGCCTGATTCAAACTTGCCCAACTCATACAGTTCTAAAGTTTTATCTCTATTTTTTATAATCATGGATAACGTCGAGTTTGGTATACCGAATGTTTTACAGATTTCCGTTTTAGTTCGAATACCCTCATTAACAGCTTGGAGGAGTTCAACTTTTTTTTCTAAAGAGAGGGCACTTTGTTTACGCACTTTCTTCTCCATTTTACTTCCGGACTGCAAAAACGAA
The DNA here is from genome assembly GCA_034769895.1 of Magicicada septendecula. Taxonomy (NCBI): domain Eukaryota; kingdom Metazoa; phylum Arthropoda; class Insecta; order Hemiptera; family Cicadidae; genus Magicicada; species Magicicada septendecula. Next base: position 181,077,482 of record CM068376.1, on the reverse strand, counting down.
ATTTACGAAAGCGTAACTTCACTTAACACGTACACGTCACACGCTTAACGTCACTTAACTGGCTGTAAAAGACTAAGAAGTTTGTACTGTAAAAAAGTAAACAGTTAATCCTCAGAACTGAGTAAAGTTTTTACAATAAAATGTTATCGGTACCGTACCGCAAACTTTACCACCGCTGTGTACGCACAGAATACAACTGAACTGAACTCACCACACCCTATAGAGTAGGTAGTTAATGTAAGCGATAACGGTTTATTTGCGGTCAATGAACAACAAATTTGGTGCTGAAGGAGAGGCTATTGTTTCTCGTAAACAACGGTACACTGTATACAGTACGTACTGTAAATAGAACTTGGTACTGAAGACAAAACAAAACAGGTAGACAAAACAAACTATGGTCACTACCTGCTCTTTCTCTTTTAGAGATGAAGAATGGATTCCGTTACATCGAAAACAAGCTTTTGGGTGTACTTTGTGGCTTTATTTTGTATGCAGTTACTTAAAAGCCAGCCAAAAAAAAATTATTTTTAACAAAAAATTTTCGTGTTAACCGATATTTTTCAGGTAAACCTTTCGTGTTAACCGTACAAATAATACACTGTACATAACAAACGGCAATCGGTACCCGAGTGGTATTTCGTGTTAACCGATATTTTGTGGTAACCGTTTTCGCGTTAAACGATTTCCACTGTAATTCACAAAAAAAATTAATTTTGTGAATTCTTTGTGAAAACATTTGCCTTTAGGGAGTTCTTAAAGTGTTATGTTGACAAAATGTGCAATACGCACCCCACCCTGACTGGATTTAGTCCAGTTTCAACTGCTGCTTTGGTAGTGTGTGCGTCATTGTTATTGTATTCGTGTGCATTCTATTGTATTGTACTGAAGTTATTTCTTAGTTGCGTACAGCTTTTCAAACCACATTTTCTTCAAACACTGTTTAGTATTAATTTACAGTACTGTATTACAATATGAGTGCTAGAGGTAAATACAAGACTTTAACTTTAGAAGACAAAATGAAAGTGTTGAGTAAAATAGACGCTGGTTATTCTGTGCAGAATATTTTAAACGAGTTTGGAATTAGTAAGTCTACGTTTTATGATATAAAAAAAGACAGAAAAAATGTCCAATTTTGTTTTAAAGCAAGATACGCCAAATGTGAGTATTGTTAAAAGAAAACGAACGACTGCAGCAAAGTTCAGTAATATTGACAATGCTGTATACACTTGGTACAAGCAGCAATGTTCAGTTGGTGTTCCAGTTAGAGGTGTAGAATTACAGGCAGCGGCAGAAAGATTCGCTCAAAAATTGGGAGAAACTGATTTTAAAGCTAGTACAGGATGGCTTTTTAAATTTTGGCAGCGGCATTCCATTGTAAACCGGAAAATATTTGGGGAAAGTTTAAGTTCCGATGTTTCTAGTGTCGAACCGTTTCGCCAAAAACTTAAAGCAGTAATTACTGATGAAAAACTTCTTCTTTCCCAAATTTATAATGGTGACGAAACAGGCTTGTTTTGGAGATCCATTCCTCAGAATACTCAGGCCTATAGAATGGACAATTCCACACCAGGCCGAAAGGTAAATAAACAAAGACTATCTGCTCTCTTATGTGCAAACGCAGATTGGTCTCACCGTCTAACATCCGTCGTCGTTGGAAAATCAGCTAAGCCTAGAGCAATTAAAAACATTATGGAAAGCCTACCAGTTATTTACAAAGCAAACAAGACTGCATGGTTTACTCAGAAATTTTCCAGCGATTGGTTTTTTCATAATTTTGTGCCAGAGGTTAGAAAATTCCAGCTAGATGTTTTAAATATAAAAGAAGAGGATGTTAAAGCTTTGTTGATATTAGACAATGCTCCTGCCCATCCCTCCGGTAATTTATTGACTAGCAGCGATGGAAAAATCAAAACTATGTACTTGCCTCCCAATACGACTTCGCTTATCCAACCAATGGATCAGGGAGTAATCCTCAGTTGCAAACTCCTTTACAGACGTAAACAACTCGATGAATGCATGGTATTTTTTATGGACGATGAAGAAATGGATAGTAGGGGTGAACAAACTCTTAAAAAAATATTAAAAGTGCTATTTATAATTGGGCAAACAGCTGGAATGAGATCAAAATATCTATATTATGCAATGCATGGAATAAGATTTTGTACAATAAAGAGCCAGAGATCGACCTGCAAGGTTTGGAAGATGAAGATTATGCAGGTGCTTTTGGAGCTACCAACATTGAAGACATAAGAGAATGGTTGGGTGCCGATGAAGATGACGTAGGCTACCAGAATTTAACAGAGGAAGAGATCGTCTATCAAATGCAAGGTCAGAAAGAAGACGTTGGAGATGATAGTGACGATGAAGAGGACGACGATAATGTTCCTAAGCCTACACTTTCCAAGGTGCGGGAAAATCTCGATGCAGTTATTAACTTTATTGACACTGACCCAGAATTTCAAAAATACTATTTAATCATCAAATAAATGCGTCAAGAAATTATTAAAAAACAATACAACAGGGCAAAACAGTCTACAATTTCAACCTTTTTTAAGCCTGTAGCTTTAGTTTGGGAAGAATCAAAACCGTCAATTTCAGGGACCAGCCATTAATATTACATAACTCTTTGTGTGCTAAAGTGAAAACACTGTCAGTGAAGTTTTTTTTGTTGGTATCGTGAAATTATTTATTCTTCTGTTTTGTAAAATACAATAAAATTAAATTTCCATTAATATTTACGTACATTAATAACTGCGGTGTGCATTACTTTTTTGCGTGCGAACTTAACTTGAAAACATTGATGGTGAAAGATTGTTGTTTATGTGAATTTAGTTATCCATTTTGTAAGTACAATCAATTTAAATTTCCATTAATATTTACGTAGTTTTAATATTTAGTTTTACGGCACTTTACCTATACTGTAGTATGAATTTCTATAAAATAATCAGAATGATCACAGTTGCACACCACTATATAAAAATTATCCTGATTAGCGCTTTCAAGCCTCACAGCCCATCGTCAGATCGGAATAGGCAGAAATTATGTGAAAATAAACCCTTCACCCCTCTCCCCCACCCTGCTCACACACAACAAGCTATAATATAAATGACCCTTCCCCACCCCCTAAACCCTGTCCCACCATCTGTACAGTTACATATTTTTCTAGCAAATTCCTTGTGTGTGTGTGTGTGCGTGTGTGTGTGCGTGTGCGTCCTTTTAAACTAACCCTCTTCCTCTCCACACACGTGGGTCAGTCACACACCCTTATTTTAAAACATCCAATTAGTACTATGCAATATAATTCTTAATCTTATCTATCTGTCCTCTATCATTTACTTCTTAATCATGTTATAAAATATTTCTTCATTATCAAATTTAATTTTAATATTAATTAAATTGTCTAACCCTTTTTCTCTTTCTTTCAATATTTCTAACTCCTCTCTAAGCTTCCTTTCAACTGTGTTATTTACTACTTTTACAATTTCGTATTCTTCCAAAGGATTAACAAACTTATGGTTGTCTTCTATGAAATGTCTTGCATATAACGAATTGGTTGTTCTATTACCTTCTCCACGTTTGTGGTCAGACAACCTGCATACGAATTTTCGTCCTGTTACTACTTTTACAATTTCGTAATGGGCAACAACGAGGTAATAAACGACAACAATAAGGTAAGTAAAGTTTTTAAATATCTTAATTTAAACAATTTAATTAATATTAAAATTAAATTTGATAATGAAGAAATATTTTATAACATGATTAAGAAGTAAATGATAGAGGACAGATAGATAAGATTAAGAATTATATTGCATAGTACTAATTGGATGTTTTAAAATAAGGGTGTGTGACTGACCCATGTGTGTGGAGAGGAAGAGGGTTAGTTTAAAAGGATGCACACACACACACACACACACACACACACACACACAACACTGAAACACAAGGAATTTGCTAGAAAAATATGTAACTGTACAGATGGTGGGACAAGGGTTTAGGGGGTGGGGAAGGGTCATTTATATTATAGCTTGTTGTGTGTGAGCAGGGTGGGGGAGAGGGGTGAAGGGTTTATTTTCACATAATTTCTGCCTATTCCGATCTGACGATGGGCTGTGAGGCTTGAAAGCGCTAATCGGGATAATTTTTATATAGTGGTGTGCAACTGTGATCATTCTGATTGTGATTTCAACCACTAACACAAATTTCTTCATTAAACTTCTATAAAATATTCTATAATTCGGATTTTTCTCTAATTCGGACTAGGCTTCGCCCCATATAATCCGAATTAGAGAGGTTTTACTGTAATAAGTTTTCTTGAAATAAAAGTTGCTAGTGAGTTGACTAGAGTTTAGAACAATTAGTTTTTAAAACTAAATTAAATCGTAATGTAATTTTCTATTAATTAATTAATGATTTTTTAATTAATCATTTTTTCTGTACAGGCCTAATTAACATTATAAAACCAACAGTTTTATTTTTTTTTCATTTTAGAGTATATATTATAGAACAAAAATCTAAAAAAAAATTTTGGATTATCCTTTTCCCTTTTGAAGATATTCCACTTAGCGTGGAACTCCATATTTCATTTAAAAATTTTCTAAGTAACATTTTAGAATTTTTTCCTGACCATGTGTGTTGCTGGTGTAATTTATTTTTTTCTGGATGCCTTACATATTAAAATATACTCATAAAAATTATCATCAACATTGGTTGGTAAACAAGGAAGATATAATTTATTTTCCATCAGAAAACAAATTTAGCTTCCTCCGTCTGATCTATAAAAACCGCAAAATTCCAAATACTTTTAACAGGCTATAAAACCTAAACCATTTGAGATACAGCAATAAAATTTGGTATGGTTACTCATGTCCATGAAAGGAACAAACATGCCAAGTTTCATCAAAATCTGAGATCATGGGTGTCAAATCATTTTTTTTTTTTACATGGAATGACCTGTGTGTGTGTTTCAGTAATGTAGATTATAGTCAAATGTGATGCCATTGTATTATGTGTATATAAAACCTAAAACAATAACACGTTCCAAAAATAGTTTGCCATCTTAGTTTTTACTTCAAAACTGTCCAGTAGATTGCTGGACATTTTAGTAATTATTCCAGAGCTTTACATTAGATAACATTCAACGCAGATATATCCTGCAAGTGCTTGTATTGATTCAGACTTGGACTTGAGACGTGTAACCCAGACTTGGGTGTCTGGGGTACAATCTGTTAAACATGTTCTATATGTATTTGATGAAGTTTGTAGTGATTTATTTATTTTCAAATTAAACTGATTTAATAATTGTCTGTATAAAGGTTTATGGTTTATTCTAGACCTCATTAAAATGTTTAGTCAAAATATTTCCAATATTTACATCCAATTTAAACAGTGTGAACTTTCGGCTTTTTACTTCAAATGAATTAAATTCCAATACAATACATGTACTACTAGGTATCTCCTTAGCAAAGCGGTGTGGAGGTTACCTTCTAGCTGCTCAGACAAAACAAAATAACACTAACAATATCTTAACTAAATTAAAAATTCTTAATATAGTAAATTGAAGTACCCCACTACAGTTATTTTCCATTTCCCTATAAAATCTTGAGAACATGAGTTATTTTTATAAGTGAATTGTGAGCATTATTACCAAATGTATGTTAATAAATTATAATCATAACTTACCAAAATAACTGATACAAACATATCAAAAAAGTGTACCTAAAAAAACCTTGACAGTATCCAAAGACCGCAACCAATTTCTCACATATTTCAAAGATGAAAATAAATTATTTACATCATTAATAAAGTTAGGAAGTTTATTATAAAAGTTGGGTGAACAGAGTGCAAATGATCTTTTAAAAGCTTCATTTGTTGACCATGGAACTGGTAGAGTATTGTGAGACTGCAATCTTACTGAAGAAACTTTAGCACCATCCCTTAAATATATCTTATTGGAAGAATGCTCAAACTCCTAAATAGGGGCAATGATACGTCATTTTCTTTGTGCCAGTCATAATTCTAATCATCTTCTTGTGTGCAACTGCTACTGGACTACATACATACATCCTCGGCGCTACAGCCCAGTCCGGGTCCTGGCCGCCAAAAGAAATTACTCCCACTGGTCTCTACTCCCGGCGGCCAGTGTCCACCAGTTTGCTGCACCCAGCCTCACTGCCTCCTTAGCAACCTGGTCCAGCCATCTTGTATGCGGTCTTCCCCTCCTTCTCCTTCCCATCGGCAAATAATTCATGATTTTTTTTGGGATTCTATCCTCCGCCATTCTCTCCACATGTCCAGCCCAACGCAATCTGTTAATTTGTATGTATTGCACGATCGGAAGTTCTTTAAACTGCTACTGGACTAATAGTTGAAAAGTACTTAACCTCCCCAACAAGAAATACCGTACTGTAATTTAGAATGATACACCACTTTTAGTATGAAAGGGGACTAGACTATTTTAAAAAGTAAAATTTCCTTTAAGCAAAATCTATGACTTTTTGAAGTTTGTAATATGTACTTACCAGTTAACATTTTCATCTAACTAAACTTCCAAATATTAATATTGTTACGCCAGTCTACTTGATCGTCATATGGTACAGTGGAAAACAAAATACAAGACACCAATTACATCACTAACGACCAGGTTTAATTATCACAATAAAACAGTTTGTAATTAACAAGACAGTCTCTCACAACAAATCAAATAAAAATTGTTCACACGCAACAAAATGTCAACGAATATAAAACACAATTGTATTACAATTGTCCCGCCCGTTTATAAAACACAACTTTTCACTAATAACCACTTGAACGCACAGAGTAAACACTGACAATAACTCGCAACTCAAACTGACTGAGAATCTGCCGAAAATCTAGATTATTCGCTAACTACGCATCAAGAATGCTACTAGAAAACACCAGAGCATAATTGGTTGCGGCCTTACACACAGCAGGCGCGGACTGGTGAGTCCTGGAACAATCTCGCAACGCATGTCAGGAATCACGTACGCCATGACATTATAGCCGGATTGCACTGGATCATTCGAGAAACATGTAGATTGTTCTATAATGTTGTTGTAACAATATTTTTTGACCTGCTTAATTTTTATACAGTTTTCGTACAAATAGATATTGCTTAACAGACACAATTCATATTTAAAATAAATATTCTTGATAATTTCAGGTCTAATTTTCAAGGAAAATTGTATAAACTTGGTTTTAACACTGTAAACCACTTCTTGAGCATATTAATGTCATTCTGCATTTGTTCTCTTACCAAGAAGCTGTTCTAAGATGAATAACAAAGGGCAGTATCATCAGCGAAGCAAGTCAGACTCTCATAGAATTTGCCCGAGCATAAATTATTGATATAGACCAAAATTGAAATGGGCCCCAAAAGCGACCCTTGTGGAACACCATACACAACAGGAGCAGTGATGCTAATTTGGCTAATTTGTTTTTTGAATCTTACACACTGAAACCATCCCACCCAATAACTTCTAAACCAATCAGCTGCAGCTATCCTGACTCCCAACATCTTTCAGTCTATCTTGTGATCAACTGAAGCAAAACCTTCGGTAATGTCTATTAAGATACCAGTCATACATAGACCCTGGTTCAGTCCATCAAACAAATTACAGCAAAAATTCAACAAAGGGGATGTGGATTTACCATCCACAAATCCAAACTGATTACTGCATAAGACATTATTCACCTCAAAAAAATGTAATAACATCATCCATCAAACACACATATAATGTACCAGAAGTCTCAGAATTATTCAGCCATAAAATTTTAGTTTGTTTAATACAAGTGGAATTTTAATGATTCCAATACTAAAGTAAAGTACGTGACTTGTGTACATTCAAACAACAGAACAAGCATTTGAATTTATATTTCTTTTGCACAGAAAGAAATTAAGATTACGTCCAAATTCTTATAAAGGATGTGGTTGGTCAAAAATTAAAAATAAAGGTTCATATTTTAGAAACATATTGCTACGACAGCGCAGAACAATCTACGCGTTTATCGATTGTGCCAGAAAGATCTCGATGTAAGCGTGTGGTGTACGTGCTACTAGACGCATTTTGCGAGAATCTTCTCGACCGTGCCGGGCTTCGCTCGGACTGTGTCAAGGCCGTAGTAATTACGTAGTTCACGAGAGATAAGACGCAGTTTGGAAGCTTCTGGTGTGTGAGCGTGACTATAAATACATCGGGTAGCGGCCTTAGTTTTCAGTTCCATGCGAGATTTTGGATAGTGCGGTTCGAGAGTATTAGTGCGATATATTTACAGAGCGGTTCGGGTTATTACTGTGTATGTGCAAGTAGTTAGTAGTGAAGTGTTGCGTTTTATATTCGGACGGTATAATGGTAATATAATTGAGTTTTAATATTTGTGGACATTTTATTGCGTGTGTACAATTTTCATTTGATTTGTTGTAGAGACTGTGTTGTTAATTACAAACTGTTTTACTGTAACAATTGAAGGTGTGATTAGTGACTTAATTGGTGTCTTGTACTTATTTTGTTTCCACTGTACCTACAACGATCGAGTAGATCGTCGTAACAGTGGTGTCAGAACTGGGATAGAACGGTTAACAGTGGAAACAGCGGACACTTTGTACAAGACGAGCGTGATTCGTAATTAATCGATAAACAATGGATGCCAGTCAGATGATGGAAAATTTACAGGCGCTGCTGTTGCAGACAGAAAAACGACAGGACGAGAAACTCAGACAGGAGGCGGAAGAAGCAGAAAGACGACAAAAAGAAGAACGAAGACAGGAAAGAGAAGAGACAGAGGAACGGCGACGACAGGAAACTGAAGATATCAAAGCATTAATACAGGAGCAGAAACAGATTCAAGAACACAATACAGCAGAATTGGGTCTCCTACGAGGTAAGCTTAATAAACAAGTTACTAAAATATCGGAGGTACAAGAATCAATGACATTAAAAATAGCTGAAGTAGAAAATTCTGTCTTGATTGTTGAAGAATCGATGTCTACAAAAATATCTGTTATAGAAGAATCTGTATCAAATAAAATATCTGCAGTAGAAAACTCAATGGCAAACATAAGAGAACAAATTAAAAGTGAAGTCGAACAGTGCATGAAGATTCAACCAAAACAAATTTCTGAACAGACTGTACCAGTGATAAAGACAGAAAAAGACACAGAAAATAAGTTAATAGAGAAAGTCACTTTGCCTGCAGTAGGGACAGTTCATGTCAAAGCTGCAACCTTTGACGGAAGCCGTCACTGGGCAACGTACCTCCACCAATTTGAAGCTGCTGCATGTGCAAATAATTGGACTGAGAAAGACAAGGCTGTTTCACTCGTTCTCTCATTAAAAGGACCCGCAGCAGAACTTCTACAGAAAGTGTCACCTGACAGCCAGAACACCTATGCCGAGTTGATAAAAGCTCTGGAATTACGGTATGGTGATAAACATTTGCGAGAGGTGTACTACGCTCAGTTGAGAACAAGACGACAACGTTCCGGGGAAAGTCTTCAAGAATTTGAAGCAAGTATCGACAGATTGATTAGATTGGCCTATCCTGAAGCACCAGAAGACTTCCGAATAAGGTTTACGGTGCAGACATTTATTGATGGCATCGGAGATTGTGAACTTCAGCAAGTGTTACGAATGGCAAGACACCGAGATAGCTCAGAAGCTCTTGTTCACGCTCTAGAGTTTGAAGCTGCCAAGTCAGCGTCCCGCTACATTAATGGGTTTGTGCCATCACGTTGCAGTCAGAAGATCCCTGTATCACATTACCGTTACGATGGGTGCAGAAAAACAGTGTTGTCGGACAAACAATTCAAAAGTTCAAGAGAGTCGCAACGATTTGAAAAAGACAGAAGACCAAAATGTTACAACTGTGGAAAACGTGGTCATCTACAGGTAGACTGTTGGGAGAAGAAGATACCGAGAGAAGAGAGTGATGGCACCAATTGGAGAAGTAAAGGCCCAGAACAGGACACAGTTTCCACGCTACATAAGATCAGTAGAAACTTAATTGTTAATGGATTTGCAGATGGTAAACCAACATCATTTACAGTTGACACGGGCACAACAGTGTCCATTGTGCGCCCTGACTTAGTCTGTAACCACCATCTTCTAATTAGCTCTTGTACAATACAGACTGTGACTGGAAGCCCCGTCAAGGTGCTAGGAAAGGTAGACGTACGTGTACGCCTGGGTCTTCTTGAGTTTAGCCACCAAATGCTCGTTGCAGACATTGTCGATGAAGTGATTCTTGGCACGGACATTATGAATGCCTATGGATTCGTTGTGGTCTTAAGAGAGAATGTCCTGTGTGTCGGCCAAGAGGAGATAAAGCTTTCCATGGCTAAACTGACAGGGTCTACCAACCATTCGATTAAGCGAGTGGCATTAGTCGAAGAAAAAGTCAACAAGTCTGGTCAAGAGGAACCTTCCCTGTTGCCAGTGGAAATGGAGGAAGAACTAGCAGAGGAAGTACAAATAAGTATAAGGACAAAAGAAGTGATTGGAAAGCCAACTATGGGTGTCGAGACAAAACTCTTGCTTGTTCCTGAGCTGATAGAAGCGCCCGAGGGTAAAGTGGCTGAAGATGAGGTTACGCAAGAGGTTGTTGACGAGGACCAAACAGACTTGGATCAGCCAGTGGTATTTCGGTCATCAGTACATGACGCAACGGGAGTGATTCCAGCGAAACTAGTGGTTGCGCAAAAGACTCGCATTCCTAGGAACGTGGTGTTCGGATCACACGAGACTGAATTTGAAGAACGGGAAAATTATCCTTCACAAGGACGTCCACCTAGATCGCCTGGCCGAGTATTACTTCGGAGGCGCTTTGCCAGTTCGGGACGAACAGGCTTAAGGAGGAGGCAGTGCTACGACAGCACAGAACAATCTACACGTTTATCGATTGTGCCAGAAAGATCTCGATGTAAGCGTGTGGTGTATGTGCTACTAGACGCATTTTGCTAGAATCTTCTCGACTGTGCCAGGCTTCGCTCGGACTGTGTCAAGGCCATAGTAATTACGTAGTTCACGAGAGATAAGACGCAGTTTGGAAGCTTCTGGTGTGTGAGCGTGACTATAAATACATCGGGTAGCGGCCTTAGTTTTCAGTTCCATGTGAGATTTTGGATTGTGCGGTTCGAGAGTATTAGTGCGATATATTTACAGAGCGGTTCGGGTTATTACTGTGTACGTGCAAGTAGTTAGTAGTGAAGTGTTGCGTTTTGTATTCGGACGGTATAATTGTAATACAATTGAGTTTTAATATTTGTGGACATTTTATTGCGTGTGTACAATTTTCATTTGATTTGTTGTAGAGACTGTGTTGTTAATTACGAACTGTTTTACTGTAACAATTGAAGGTGTTATTAGTGACTTAATTGGTGTCTTGTACTTATTTTGTTTCCACTGTACCTACGACGATCGAGTAGATCGTCATAACAATATAATGTCTAGGCCAATTAAAAAATATTAACGATTTTTTAGCTTCATTCGCGAGAATGCTGTATGTGTTTTTTGGTTTGGACAACATTTTGACCACACCATACTACCCAGTCCATAATATTGATATATATTTTTAAATGTTGGTGCTTATTAAATATAATATTTAGGACACGTGTAACAAAATTAAATAATAAAGATTATAAAAACATGACATAGTGTACTTTTTTTATATACACATTCATGCACTGGAAATGGGAAGGCTATATATGGGCTGAAGTAAGCATATTACATACTCTCATTCCTGCAAATTATAGAGAGGCATCAATTTCAGAAAGCCATCTGTAAAATTTAAAATCTATAATTTATTGTTATAATATACCTGACCTTTGTCATGGAAATAATTTCATATGCATTTTATTATTTGCACAACATTAAAGAACACCTATATTTTCTTAGTGTTGTCAACTGGATTAGGTATGGAGGAAATAACTTTCTGGGGTTTTCCTGAGATACCAACATTTTCTCACTGTTTCTTGTTTGACTGACTACCATCATATGTAAATCCAACAACTTTCACACCATGTTCTTCAAGCTGTATTATTACTTGGACTAGTATGTGGCATAATACATCTGCTGGAGCAGCATTGTGGGTCGCAAAAACAGCTGCAAGTTGAATCCAGTTAAACAAAAGCATAAAAACTAACTCATGGTTAGCCAATTCAATTTTGTTAGTCTCAGGAGTTTAGTCTTCTAGGTCAATAAAACCATCTACTTTCAGAGAATTAGGATTGAACTGTATTTCTTCTCTTATGGGATAAGTATCCTATTATGGCTATTCTCATCTGTATTAAAGAAAGAATTCGAAATGGCATGAACTGCATGTTTGTTTGTTAAGTATATTTAACCCCTTGTACTAATTTTCTTAAATGATATTCTGTTTGGAATATCAGTAAATTGTGCTATAAACAGTGTTTATATCCCTTTGGCAATTTAATTTTTAAAAACAAACTATCTAAAAGAAATTCATCATCATATATTATACCTGTTTTGCATTGTTCTTTTCCGATTTTTTCAGCATGGTTACTGCTATGAGTTTTTGTTTCTTACTCAAACGTTCTAGCCGTCTGGATTTCATAGCGTGATTTCTCAAAACTTTGATTTATTTTTTGAATGTTATTAATTCATTCAAGTGCCTTGATCACTTCTAATTTATTTTGAGTGCTCACTAAATTCCCGTTTTGATTGTAGATTTTGTACGTAGCAATGCTATAATTTCTTGAGCAACTGAACCATTTTTTAAATCTTTCTTGGAGAGATTATTTTGTTGTTTTGTCACTAATAACCCTCGTTTTGATTAACCTCTTGATCATTACAAGGTAAATCCCTGATGGTTTTATTAAATTTCCATGACAAATTAGAAGTTTGGTTCTTATATCTGGGATGCCAATTCTTAATATTTTTACTGAAGTACTTAGGAAGATTGGGGATTATATGTGGCACTGTTCCAGACTTCAGTTTCAATTTTGAGGTAGTTGAACAGTTTCTCCATTAATGGTAACAATATCTACTTTTACTACCATTTCTTCTGAAAAGTGACTGTAACAAACATAGTATTTTCTAATGAGCTCTTTGCCTAGGTATTGCTTGTAACCATTTTTGGAATTCCATTTTGTCATTTGGAAGGGAGAACAAATGTACTCCTTTAGATTGCCCGTAACCAGTCCTACAACCTGGCACAAAACAAGTCGGCATTTTGTATATAACACTAGCTCAGAACGAAATTATATGAAAATATTAATGTTTTTAAATCTCACTCAGTATACATATCTATGTAATTACGACCAACAAATAATTGATGAAACACGTCAGTATTTTGCGCAAATATAACACCAACTCAGAGTGTTGCTGTTAAAAGATACAAATGTTTTTAATCTATTAATACTCACTCTGTATATATATCCTAACTCTCTGTAACCAACACCAACAAATATTGACAGAAACACAACTTTGAAAACAATATGACATACACTATACCAGTGCAGACTGAATATGGTCTGGTCGGTAGTGAAGGTGGTGTTGTTAACTCATACATCCGCCACCTCATCTGCCCAGCTGCTATTGTTAACATGCGCAAGTAATGCGATTGATCACACTGTCTAAGTTCTACCGGTTATGCCGATCCCTACTCATTAATGAAGAAGTAAAAGTTGTAAAAAGAATTCTTGTTGTTGACCAATAGTCATTCAAGGTTTTTTTTTACACATGTAATATTATTGCAAAAAATAGGTACATTTCATGCAGTTTTAGTTTCCTATTTACTCCGATACTGTTTGATTTTAGTCCATTTTGTCTTCTAAGTTTCTTGATTATTGTGTTAGTGTATCTGTTAGTTTTACCGTTTATTAGTTTTTATAATTTCTAGCGGGATAAATATTGAAAAACAATCAAATGCAGTAGGTGTATGATCTAGTGCTGTAAACACATATTGCTAGATAGGATTATGGATTATAGGACATGATTATAGTGCTGCAATTTTCTTTTAGATAGGATTAATAATAGGTTAAAAAAGCATGGTCTTAACATGGTATCAGTAAATAAACATAATCTTTTTCCATTACTCGTAAACAATAAAGATAAACCAAACATACTAGAAGAAAAAATGGAATTATGAAATACACTGTGCAGAATGTGATGCTATTTATATCGGACAGTGTGGCTGTGCTCTGAAGCATCGCATTTCTGAACATAAGAAAGTGATTTTAAATAATACAGGTTTTACAGATCATTGATTATAAACACAACCACTTTATAAATGTAAAACATAATGCATGACATACAAAAATTAAAAAAAAAGATGAAAGATAACAAAAAACGGATTTAGTAGAAATTAGAAAAGCAATTAAAAATACAAATTTAACAAATAAACAGACTGACTTCATTGATCTCCTTTATTAAAAGCTGGTATTTAGTTTAGTTTATTTTTAGATTTTGCTTTCCTATTATATTTAGTTTTTACAATCACTTGACCTTCCCTATATTACCTTGTCCACCCCTTCCAATATACCTATCCCACACACATGTCCATCACACCCTTACACATGTTCACCACCCTACACATTCTTTGTATTTAGTTGTTTTTTGCTGCTCTTTGAGAATAGCCTAATAGGGTGAAACGATTATCAGAGGTTAACAATATATCGTGAAATTTATGAAGTGTTTGTGTTTTTTAAAACCTTTGTAGTAATATGTTTCAACAAGTGCCAAATGAGTCTTCAATCAATACCATGAAAGGTTGTTGTTGTTTTCCAATGGCTCCCCCTTGGTACATTTAACCCATTTGGTACCGAGCTTCCCAATAAAGACCACTGTAATTTCTGAGTTCTTGCATTTCCTGGTTCAGCTTCACACACTCCAGTAGATGATTTTGGTTCATTTTTGAGTATTCTCTCCTGGACAATACACATTCTTCTGTGGTGGAAATTTTTAAGTTGTAGAGATGCGCTGAGAGACAGTCATGGCCAGTTTCCAGTCTAAAGTACACTAAAGACTGCTTCCTTCCTGGGTTTTCTACAGTTGTTATTCCATAACTGTTCAATCCCTGACCATGTTTTTCTTTCTGATATGTTTCTTGCTTCTTCCTCTTCTTAGGGTGCTGAAGTCATGGGTACTTTCCCGGTGGTAGAGCATTGTCCCTCGCTTTGCCAAGGTGTCCGCTGTCTCATTTCCCGAGATGCCTATGTGAGATGGGATCCACTGAATAACTATCTCCTTGTTAAGTGCTGTAAGCTGCCTGGTGAGTCGTCTTGCTTCCAGTGTGCTCCTAGATGTTGCTCCTGTATTAGAGAATGTTGCCTGGATGGCAGACTTAGAGTCCACTAAAAGTACAGCTTTTGAAAAGGAATTTGGCCTCCAAATGAGGTTTTGCAATGCCACTTTGATAGCCTCTACTTCAGCGTCATAACTTGATTTATTTTGTCCCACTGCAATGTAGGGAGAAAACAATGAGGAGAACACTCCTGCTCCAGCACAATCCACTTTATCCAGCAAGGATCCATCAGTGTATACACGTAGCCAGTTTTCCTCCGGAAATCTCTCATTGATGGTTGTTAGCGTTATCTGTTTTAGTTCTTCTGGAGATCTTGTCTTCTTCTTAACATCTTCTGTCAGACTGAGATGTACTTCATACCTATGAAAGTCGAGTGGATTTTCCAAGGGATCACTTTATTAACTGCTGTTGGTATGCTGTGGTATTGAAGGTAGTTGCTACTTTGGTTTAGCTAGATCTTTTGCGTTTTGAGTCTCTGTGGTTCCATCCTCTCATGAACCCATGACTTCTCAGGTAGTGATTTAATTCTGAGGTTTAGCAGTGCTGCCTGTTGCTTAATTTCCTCTGTTACTGGTTTGTTGCCTGTATATAGTTGTAATGCTGTAACTGGAGTTGATTTGACGCCACCTGTGATGAGTCTTAGGATGTTGGTCTGCAAACGTTCTAGTCTGCCTTCATTTGCAGTAGTGCTTGTGATGGTTCCTTCACTGCCATAAGTTTTTACTGGCTTGATGTATATTCTATACGTCATGTTTAGAACTTCTTGTGAACATCCCCATGATATTCCGGTGAGACGTTTTATAAGGTTTGTTCATTTGTTTACCTTCTTAGTTATGCTGTCAATGTGGTGTGTCCAGTTAAGCTTATTATCCAGGTTAACACCCAGGTAACGAGTATTTTCAGATTTCTATAGGAAGTTCTCGCCTACTTTTAGTGAAAAGTCAGGGTTTCTATGTTTCAATGAGAAGTACTGGTAAGCAGACTTTTCTGCATTAATCTGCATGTTGTTTTCTTCTGCCCACCTTTGCAGGCCGAGGAGGGCTTTGTTCATGTTCTTTTGTAGAGTGATGTCCTGTCCTTTCTTGTTTGATCCCCTGGCCCAGATGAGCACGTCATCGGCAAACATGCACGTCTGTATTCCTTCAACCACTTTCACTCGTTTGACCAAGTCATTTATATAGATATTAAAGAGGATTGTACTATTCACAGCTCCTTGTGGTAGGCCGATTTTTACTTGTTTGTACTTGGAATGGCTGTCGTTGTATCTTGTTGAAATCCAGCGCTGTTTCAAAAATCTCTTCAACCAATTAAACATGTTTTCTGTGATGTTAAGGTGCCTTATTTTATTTATCAGTTTGTCCCTCCATACTGTATCGTATGCGCCCTTAAAGTCTACGAAGACCGCCAGGACACTTTCCTTTCTGTTGAATGCACTTTTAATGTCTTGTGTTAAACGGGCTATTTGGTGTGATGTTGATCGATTTGTTCTGAAGCCTGCCTGGTCTGGGGCAAGCAGTCCTCCCCAAAGAGAAGCTCTTTCCAAGTAATAGTTCAATCTAGTTGCTATCATTCGTTCCTGCACCTTTGCCAATTGTGATGTAAGGGCAATGGGTCTATAGGATGTTACTGAGTCTGCTGGTTTGCCATGCTTGATTATGGGAACAATTGTTGCTTTTGTCCACTCTGAAGGGAGAGATTCTGTTGAGTTCCATATTTTGTTATATATTGCTAATAATGTACTTAATGTGGCAGGCTTCAGGTTCTTGAGAAATTCAGGGTGCCCTCTATCTGGTCCAGGTTGTTTGCCATTTTTTAGCCTTTTTATTGCCTCTTTCAATTCTTCCATTGTACAATTTTGGACAAATAACTCCCGTATGCTTGAAGTTGTATTTGTATTATGATGCCTTTCTTGGAGTTTAAGCTTCTTCTCATCGACTTTAGTCTCTGCAGCAATCTTATATTGTGTTGAATAGAATGTATTAAACCTTTCTGCTATCTCTCTGTTGTTTGTGATTTCTCTGCCATTTATTATGATAGGTCTCTGACTTGACTTGGGGAATTTGTTGTTTAGCATGTTCATATGTTTATAAATTTTGGCAGCATCAGTGCGGTAGTTCAGATTGTTCAGGAACGTCGTGAATGATTTTCGTTTTTCTTCGCATACTTGTCTTCTTAATACTGCCGCATATCTTCGCCACTCCTTCACATCAGCAGGATTTTGGGATTTTCCGCCTTTATTCTTGCCTGATCTCTAGCCTTTTTCAACTCTGTTAATTGTGATGCAGAATGGCTTGTGCTTAACTGTGTTTCCTCTAGGGATGTTTTGTTTTGCCGAGGAAAGAATTAGACTGATAAGTTGTTTGGTCAGTTCTCCTGGTCTACCCTCTGTATCAATCAGATGGATATTTTCTTCCAGGTAATCCCCAAAGTTTGTCCAGTTTGCTTTTTTGAAGTTCCATGATGTTCTTGCAGTTTGTTTTTGAACTCGACATCTCCAGCTGTATGTGAGCTGCACTGCTCTATGGCCGCATCCTGGGTCCTCTATTACTGTTCTATAAACGTGGTCGCTGATATCTGCTGAGGCTAGGGCTAAGTCCGGATTAGTTGTTGTCCCTGAATAGTGTAAGAATGTCGGGATGTCTGTTGTTTTGTAAAGCAATTCCATATTGCTGGAGCTAATGAGATCCTCCACGACCCTTCCTGCATCATTATGTAGTTGTATCCCCAGGATGGTGATGCTGCATTAAAGTCTCCAACCGTTATAGTTTTTTCTTGCAGATTTATATTGTCCAGATTAAGATTTTTATTTTTGGGTGGGCTGTAAATTCCCATATATATTTAATCTTTTATTTTCTTTCCAGATTTCAAGCTTTATGATTTCTGACTTGTCTTGCTCATTCATTTCTTTTATTATTTTAAATTTGGATTTCAAACTATTTCTGACAGCCACAAGAATACCACTGGCCACTTGCCTACTTTTGTACAATCCGAATATAGTAAACTGACTTATTTTGAAATATTTTATGTTATCCACAGTTATATTTTCTTCGTTAATTATTAGAACATCCATGTTTCTGTCCTTAATTATTTTCTTTATTTCAGTCATTTTTGACACGACAGTCTTCCAGCATTCCAATGAAGAATGTTGCAACTTTGCCATGAGTCAATTTTGCTCTTAAAAGAGCAGATTTGCTTATCTTTCTTTGTGTGTCGCTTCATTTGGTCAAGGCCTTGGGAAGCAGCCTAACGGTGTTACTCATTTAGCACTACCCAGGTGACACATGTAGCTTAAAGGATGCTATGGACGTGAGTAACTTTGCCACCCATATCATGAAAGGTAATTTATGTTTTCATTCGTACTTTCCATGTCCAGGAAAGTACATAATCAGGATCATCTAGCTCACCTTCTGAACCAGAATTTTCTAACAGTTCATCTGATATAAAAGGGATTCACTTTTGTTTAATGCTTCGCTCATTTTATTTAGAAAAACAACAATGAACACACTTAACGATAAGCCTACAGTGAACGAGGTTAGAAACCATGCTGGAAACAAAGTGAGTCAACTGTTTAAAAAGTCCATTCTGTTTACAAAAATAGAAATCAGAGGGTACTTACACAATTTTATATCGATACGTAAGCATTTTGTGACAACTAAACCTGAGACATAAACATAATGTAATAGGAAGGCGAGCAAATACCCGGCCTGATGTATTTTAGATGGTAAAGTGTTAGTGAAGGTACATTTTATTAGTAAGCAACAGTAAATGGTATTTGTTATTTAGTAAAAGAAAAATCAATTAGAGGCGCTTTGTTGACGTGTCTGTTATTTCACTGGATGTTAAATGTATGGAATTTGAGCCAATAGGAAAATGGTGTGTAATGGAAACAAGAAAAGTGTAAGCTATACAATATAATGCAGTCGCTTTCGATATATTCTGTGGTGAATATTATAATTTAAAAGTTTAATGAAAAGTTTTAAAAACGTTATAATAAAAAGCTCAAGTTCAAAACTACTACAGCAAGTAGCCCTATAAGAGGCCTGTGCAGGAAACAAATGTGTTTAGGTGAAACTTGTTTCCAATTTTGTCGTGTTTACTTGCTGAACTGCTACTTGTCATGTTCTGGACGAGGCCTTTCAGTGTTTCCACCATTTTCAAGTTCTAAACCACAACCTCGTCCTAAGTCTAGGTTTAGGACTTGCAAATGGTGGAAACACAGAAAGGCCTCGGAACATGACAAGTAGCAGTTCAGCAAGTAAACACGACTAAGTTGGAATTACAGAGACTGCTAATTCAAATAACAAGATGAACAATGAAACTTATTTCCTTCATAGAAATTATCATATTAAAAACAAAAATTATTTTTGAAACTTTCGAACTGTCCTTTTTTAACATATGTTTAGGTTATTTCATTACCATTTGTGAAAAGGTTGCCTGTTACCTAACATTTATATCATTTTGACCCTAGGAATTTAATTTTGATGTTATCACGGTAGCTTTAAAAATAAGGAAGTTATATGCCTTTTGGTGAAGCACATTTTCCCTACAAACATTACACCCCTATTGAAATGGCCTCCAACAAATTGTCAGTAATAAAACATTTTTAAACATTGGAGAGCCTAACTACTAAGGAATGCTTGTACAAAAAAAAAAAATAATAAACATTTTTAATGTTGAACGTCAACTGGATAATTTGAAATGGATTAATTCTAGCTTGAAGTCTGAATCATAGCATCATGAATGAGCTTCCGACTGGGATAATTGTATTGCTGATATTCTGCTAGTAGTATTGCTGATAAGAATTTCATTTAGTTTAAACTGTATATTGTTTTCAGTCTGCATTCTATATATTTTTTATTTGTTTAGGTGCGGAAATGTTAATTGGGCACGTCGTCAGCAGTGTAATATGTGTAATGCTCCAAAGTGGGGTGAAGTAGAGGAAAGGACTGGTTATGGTGGTGGCTACAATGATCGTGGAGTTGTAGAATATATTGAACGGAATGACTCGGATGACGAGTATGATGAAGTAAGCCTACTTTGTCTCAGCAATATCCAGTAGCTAAGGAGTACATTTTTGAGTATCATGCCATAAGGAAATTATTAATGAATTTTTGAAAAATGTTGTTTATAATGATAATCTATGTTAGTGTTTAGTATGGTTCTGTAATATTATATTTTCTAAAAATAAATTTGTGAATGCTTGGCGGACAGGTGCCAAGTATATTCACAGCCCAGTAAACTGTACGGGGGATTACTTTGTTGCCATCCTTAGTATAGTCTACACCCACATACTGATGGATGGAATTGGTTTCTGGATTAATGTATTGTTACAACGCTCTACTTGATAGTCGTAGGTACAGTGGAAACAAAATAAGTACAGTGAAACTTCAAGTGACCGTCGCTCTTTTAACTGTCAGTTTCTGTTAACTGTCAGTCCGTACTCTATGTACAGTAACCAGAGTGCCATGAAAAATCATCCTCGCTTTACTGCTGAGCGGCGGAGGCGCCGGAGTGGCGCACTATTGTTCTATTGATGAGTCACGTTCTTGGCCCGCCTAGCTATCGCACATGTGGTCAGTTTCAGTTGTGGCTGAGAAACTATTGTGCTCGGTGCTGTACGTTATTTGTTGCGTAGTGGCTTAATTGTTTCGGCATACGATAGCGACATTCACACCAGTAAGTTTTGTTGTTAAGGTTTCTTCTCTTTTTTGTTTTTGTGCAACAGCTAAAAAATGGCTGAAAAGCGTAAACGGGTCGTGTTAGATCTCAACCAGAAAATTGAGATTATTAAACGTTTGAAAAAAGGTGAAACTCCCACTAGTATTGCTCTCATTTATGGCATTGGAAGAACCACAGTGAATGACATTAAACGCGATGCTGAAAAAAATAGAACAACATGTTTCAAAAATGCAAAACATCGTTGGAGATCCTAAGACTCGTAAAACCATGAAATCAGCAAAATATGACCAACTGGACACTGTTATGTATCAATGGTTTATACAAGCACGGAGTCAAGGAATCCCACTTTCAGGCCCCGTAATAATGGCCAAGGCAGTTGAAATGAACAAAAAACTTGACGGAGATCCTAATTTTAAAGCAAGCATAGGATGGCTCGATAAGTTTAAGTGTCGCCATGGCATTCTGAAACTAGACATTAGTGGTGAAAAAATTAGTGCAAATAGCGCAGTTATTGCCGAGTACAGAGAACAATTTAAAGAGAAAGTGGCCAAATTAGACCTCGTTAGGGAATAAGTGTACAATTGCGACGAAACCGGGCTCAATTGGAAAGCTTTACCACAAAAGACATTGGCATCACTTCCGGAGACATCAGCCCCGGGTTTTAAAGTTCAAAAAGATCAGATCACTGTAATGGTTTGTGCAAATGCCACTGGCAATCACAGGTTACCACTGCTTGTGATTGGAAAAGCAAAAACACCTCGTGCATTCAAAAATTTTAATTTGAACGCATTGCCTGCTATCTGTTACGCTCAGAAGAGTGCTTGGACATCTCAAGATATTTTTTCCGATTGGTTCCACAAAGTGTTTGTGGCACAAGTTAGAGCTCATTTGGCTGAAATGCAGTTACCACAGGAAGCACTGCTGCTAATGGACAATGCTCCAGTACATCCCACTTGTGGAATTAAAAGTGATGATGGCGAAATAACATGCCTCTTCCTTCCGGCAAACACAACACCACTAATCCAGCCTATGGACCAGGGCATAATCGAAAACATGAAAAGTCATTATAGGAAAGCTTTTATTGGAAGTTTGATTTCATCTGATGATGAAATGTCTGTAAAAGAGTTTTGGAAAACGTACAACATAAAAGATGCAATTTTCAATGTTGCTGCTGCATGGGATGATCTTCAAGTGTCAAATATTAAAAATGGGTGGAATAAACTCTGGCCTGAAGCTAATAATGGCGAACCTAAGGAAACTGGGAACGGTAGTGTCGATGAAATTGTGCAATAATGTACCAAATGCTAAAGATATAACGGCCAGCAGAAGTAACAGAGTGGTTGGGATGTGACAGATTGGACGGAGGCTTTGACATTTTGAACGACGATGAAATTGTTTCCAGTGTGATTGACAATGAAGAAGAAGAAATTGACGAAGACGAGTGTTATATTTTGAATGAAAAAACTACGTTAAGCCATACAGAAGCAGAAACAATGTTATCAAAATGCATTGAGTGGTTTGAGGGGCAAGAAGAGGCAAACGCAACGCAGATACTTCTCCTACGTAAAGTATGGAACATACCGCTCAGAAAGCACAAGCCTCGAAGAAACAAAAGAAAATGACAGACTATTTTAAAATTTGAATATGTATGTACGTCTAGAGCGTAAGTTCATGTAACAATATGTACAGTACATATGTTGTACTACATATACGGTACTTAATGTAAATTGTATATTGTTTGTTTCTGTAAAATAAAATACATGTATAAAAATAAACCTCCGCTCCACAGTCCGTTAAGGACCAAGGCGTACCATGCGGCTTTTGTGTTAGTGTGACGGTGTATGGCTAGTACTACGTGCCACCAGCCGCTAGTTGCGGTATTCACTGCCAGGAGGCGGCGCTGTTATCTCAGCACCTACTCAGTTTGCCTCACGACGCTGAGTGCATGCCGTATGGAGCCTCCGCCGGGAATTGAACCCGGGACCACGAGCGTATCAATCGCCCGCATTAGCCACTAGACCACCTGGAGGCTCAAAAATACATGTATGTACAGTGTATTTCCAGTTTATAAACGTGCATTTTTTATCATTCGTTCATATGCAATGGATGGGGGTGGGTTGTTGTTTAACACTTACCTGGCTGAGCGATTCTGGGTCTGTCCATCCGTCATGTCTGGCCATTTTTTACACATTTTGACATAGTACATAATCAACAATATACTTATAAGTAATTCAAACTTTCTTTTTTTTGTAAATTCAACTGTTCTCTAAAACACTATATAAAAGTGAAACTTGTATTTTAAATAACATTTTTTCTATGTCATTATAAAGTTTCCATGTTTTCGCAACTAATAAAAGTTGAAATATTATTCCAATTAGGCTATACCACAACATATTGTCACAAAAAAACTGAAACTTGTCTTCTGAATATTCACTAATATTGTTAGTATACACTATATACATAACTTTGTTTACATTGACTAAAAATTTTTTTTGGTATGGTATGTTTTGAAGCACTTACGCATTCGACTACAAAACCATGTACCGAACACAAAGCATACGTGAACAGAAATGTACATACTTCTGTGATCTAGGTGCAAAATTGTGAACTACTAATGTCAGTTTTTATAGTTACATGATTACACATCGTCGAAAAGCGTAAGTCAACGGCTTTTGTCATGTAAAACAGTGCTATACGCGAAGACGTACATTTACGTCTCTCATCAAAACTCGGAAGTTATGTAAGCCATACATGGACGTCTTTCGCCAGCAAAGTGTTAAGGTTTTTCAGTTATCTGTCTGTTCGATTAACCATCACGGTCCCGGTCCCGACCCTGACGGTTAATCGAAGTTTCACTGTACAAGACACCAGTTAAGTCACTGATCACCAGCTTTAATTTTTACAGTTAAACAGTTCGTAATTAACAACACAGTCTACTACAACAAATCAAATAAAAATGGTTCACACGCAATAAAATGTCACTAATATTAAACACAATTGTATTACAATTATACCACCCGATTATAAAATGCAACACTTCACTAATAACTACTTAAACGTACACAGTAATCTCACCCGATAATAACTCGAACCGCACTGTAAATATATCGCCACTATACTGAACTGAGCTTTCCTGAGTAATTGTATTTATAGCTGCCAAACATCTAGACAATTCCACATACTACATATTACCTTTAAACTACGACATAATTGCTTGCGGCTGTGACACAGAGAGAGCGGCCGCGTGAATTCTCGCACCGTCTAGCAAATGCGTCTACAAGCACGTACGCCACACACGTTACATTCCGGATCCCTCTGGAACATTCGATAAACACGTAGATTGTCCTGTGATGTCGTAACACTGCCCCCTCCTTAAGCCTGTTCGTCCCGAACTGGCAAACCATCTCTGAAGTAATACTTAGCTAGGCGATCTAGGTGGACCACCTTGAACTTTCGCTGTCTTTCCTGTTGAATCCGATAATCAAGATCGTTGATTCTTTTTTTCACAGTATAGGGTCCTTCCCAGTTAGTTTGCAACTTAGGTGAGCGACCACGATGGCGCTTTGGGTTGAACAACCAGACCTGATCTCTTTCTTGGAAACCCACACTATTGCTGTGAATGTCATACTGAGCTTTCATTTTATCACTGGCAATCTTCAGCCGTCCTCTTACTAAGCGATTCATTTCTCGCAGTTGGTTTTCTAATTGCGAGGAATAGTTCTGTGGTCCTTGGGACTGAGTCTCAGGTGATCCGAACATTAAGTCCCCAGGAAGACGAATCTCCCGCCCAAACACCAATTTTGCTGGAGTCATGTCGGTTGTGTCGTGTATTGATGATCTATACGCCATGAGGAATAGCGGTATATGTTGGTCCCAGTCTGTTTGGTTCTCGTCAGCAACCTTCGAAAGATGCTGCTCAAGTGTCCTATTGAATCTCTCAACCAGCCCGTCCGACTGAAGATGCAGAGGCATTGTCCTGGTCTTTTGAATTCCGAGTAGACAGCATAATTCTTTAAACACTACTGATTCGAAATTTTTCCCTTGATCGATATGGATTTCCATAGGGGCTCCATAACGGCAACAGAAGTTGTGAACTAACTGCTTTGCCACAGTGGTAACCTCCTGATTTGGAATTGCGTAGGCTTCCACCCACTTAGTAAAGTAGTCACCTACAACCATGATGTGCCGGTTTCCATCATCAGTAACTGGGAATGGTCCAGGAATGTCTATGGCAATTCTCTCGAAAGGCAGTCCAACGTTATACTGTCTCATTTTTCCCCTGCTTCTGGTTTGTGGGCCCTTGCTTGCAGGACATATTTCAGACGTCCGAACCCATTCCTCTACGTCGTGGCGAAGATGAAGCCAATAGAATCGCTTCCGTATTTTGTCAAGGGTTTTGTTAACACCAAGATGGCCTCCAGATGTTCCATCATGCATCTCCTTCAAAACAGACTGCACTTTACTTCGGGAAACTATCAACTGCTTGACCACATCTCGTCCATCTGCACTTTCCCAAGCCCTTTTCAGCAATCCGTTTTCTAAGGTGAGAGATTCCCATTGTGCCCAGTAGCCCTTCAGCACTTCGGAACTAAGGCAGATATCTTGCCAATCCGGGCGGCGACCTTCCTCTTTTGCTGTCAAAATCGGTCTGATGTCATCTGTTCTTGTTGACAGTCTTGTGTTGTCCAGCCGTCTGCCAGGAAATCTACTGTGATGGGTTGAACATGTTCGCTTGAGTTTTGCTCTTCCTTTTTGTGGCAATGTCAGCAGTCTTCCGGGCATGGTCTTTGTGATAAGCCATCTGCATTACCATGCAGGCGCCCCTGCTGATGTTATACCTTGAAGTTGTACTCTTGCAGACGTCCGAGCCACCTTGGCAACTGTCCTTCCGGATTTTTAAATCTCAAGAGCCATGCAAAAAATCCGGCATGGTCGGTATGTAGTGAAAACTCTCTCCCATCAAGGTATTTATGGAAGTGCTCCAAAGCTCTGACAATTGCCAACAACTCTCTTCTTGTAACACAATAATTTCTCTCTGGTTTAGAAAGCGTCTTGCTGTAATACGCTATTACTCGTTCTTCACTGTTCTGCACTTGAGACAAAACTGCTCCTAGACCAGTATTGCTTGCGTCTGTGTCTATAATGTACTTCCCTTCGGAAGCTGGAAAAGCGAGAATTGGCTGTAAACATAATGCTGTTTTCAAAGTCCTGAATGCTTGATCATACTCTCTTGACCACTGGAAGTGTCGTTTATTTTCTGTTAGCTCATGTAATGGTTTAGCAATAGTAGCGAAGCCTTTCACAAAACGTCTGTAATATGAGCTTAACCCCAGGAAACTCCGAACTTCGTGTTTACTCTTCGGCACTGGCCAGTCTTCTTACGGTGCCTACTTTATTAGGATCCATGCTAACACCCGCTGCCGAAACCAGATGGCCCAGATACTGTACTTCCTTGTGGAATAGAGAACACTTCTTCGGGCTCAGCTTCAGTTGTGCACCATGAATTCTAGTTAAAACCTCCTTAAGTTTTTCCAAATGGTCTTCGAAAGTCTTCCCGATCACTATGACATCGTCTAAGTAAACAAGGCAAGTTTTCCACGTCAGGCCTCGGAGTACTAGGTCCATCAATCTCTCAAATGTTGCCGGTGCATTACAGAGTCCAAATGGCATGACTTTAAATTGGAATAAGCCACTTGGGGTCGAGAAAGCAGTCTTTTCCTTGTCTTCTTGATGAAGACCCACTTGCCAATATCCACCCTTCAGGTCCAATGTGGAAAACCACTGTGCTCCAGACAACGTGTCGAGTGTATCGTCAACGTGAGGTAATGGATAGCAGTCTTTGTAACGTCATTTGACCTCATGTAGTCTACGCAGAAATCCAATCCACCATCCTTCGCTACCAGCACTACAGGAGAAGACCAAGCACTTGACGAAGGTTCGATTACTCCCTCTTTCCACATGTCCTGTACTAACCGAGACATTTCCTCTTGTTTAGATAATGGAGACCTTCAAGGAGGTTGGCGTATCGGTGTTGTGTCCCGGTATTGATGCGATGTTGCACAAGAGAGGTTCTTCCCAGTGACTGTCCCCGAACTGCAAAAGAATCTTTGAATTCATGTAAAAACCATCTGAGTTCTTTTACCTCATCACTTGAGAGGTCGATAGAAGATCTCTTCAATAATTCCTGCAGTTCCTCTGGTAATTTGGAATTATCCGAAGCACTGGATCTTCGTTGCGTTATTCCGGTTACCCAGGCCACGGGAGTCAATTTGCCTAGGTGTGTATTGCTTTGTAAAGTGATAGCTTGAACCAAAATATTCGTCACTGTAATAGGCACATTTCTGGTTTCGTCAGGTTTTACTAAACCTCTGGCAATTAGTATGCCCGGTGTGCTGACTACCTGGGGTTCGAATATAGAGCACTGGTTGGCACTAGTATTTACATCGGTTCTAACCATGATGATCTTTTCAGAGTTTGGTGGAACAGTTACGGCCACTTGGTTTATGACATCCATCGATTTTTCTGCTGTCGTCATTGTAGATAGCATTACCTCTTCGCCTCCGATTCTCAAGACATTGTTTTAGAGGTCGAATATGAATCCGTATGCATTCATAACGTCCACACCAAGAATTGCTTCATCCACAGTGTCTGCAACAAGTACTTGATGATTAAACTCAAGTCGACCGAGGCGTAGGTGTATCTCCACTTTTCCATACACTTTTACAGGCCGTCCAGTAGCTGTTCAAAAGCTGCAAGAGCACCAGATTGGCTTGAGATCTTTCACCACGTCGGGGCATACAATAGAAACTGTTGTGCCTGTGTCAGCTGTAATTGAGGTTCGCCTTTCTTGAACGAATCCAGTAACCACCAAGCTCCCGCTGTTTTTCTGAAGTGTAGAAATTGCGTATTGTCTAGGGGCTTCATCCAGTTAGTCAGCACACTCCCCGTTGTACCGAGTACCAACTACTGCTTGTTTCCCTGCTGCTGAAATCTAACCCGACAGTCCCGTTGTAGATGTCCAGGTTTCCCACATCGCTAACACTTCAGTCTTCCATCCTTTCTTACTTTATTCTGTGGCGCCGACCGTCGAGTCTCTGTTTGTTGTTCTTCTTCCTCATCGTCTGTGCTGTCGCAATCTTTTAGCGTGCGCACTTTATGACTTGTCCAACCAGACACTAATTTGACGGCTTCAAATTGCAAAGCATGTACCAGGGCGTCCGCACTGTTCTGGTGTCTTGCCATTCGTAACACTTGCTGTAGTTCGTTATCTCGGACACCGACAGTAAATGTCTGCATCGCAAAACTCATTCGAAAATCTTCTGGCGCTTCAGGATAGGCCAGTCTAACTAGTCTGGATACTTGCTTCAAACTCTTGAAGGCTTTCCCCGGAATGCTGTCGCCTTGCTCTCAACTGGGTGCAGTACACATCTCGCAAATGTTTATCACCATACCATAATTCTAGAGCTTTTATCAACTCAGCATAGATGTTCTGGCTGTCAGGTGGGACTTTCTGTAGTAGTTCTGCCGCGGGTTCTTTTAATGCAAGAACGAGTGAGACTGTCTTGTCTTTCTCTGTCCAATTATTTGCATATACAGCAGCTTCAAATTGGCAGAGGTTCGTTGCCCAGTGACTGCTTCCATCAAAGGTTGGAGCTTTGACATGAACTGTCCCTACTGCAGGCAAAGTGACTTTCTCTATTAACTTATTTTCTGCGTATTTTTCTGTCTATCATTGGTACAGTCTGTTCACAAAGTTGTTTTGGTTGTAACTTCGGGCACTGCTCAACTTCATTTTTAATTGGCTCTTTTATATTTGTAATTGAGTCTTCTATTTTTGTTGACATAGCTTTTTCCACACTCAAGACAGATTTTTCTACTTCAGCTGTTTTATTTGACATGGATTCTTCTACGTCAGATATTCTGGTAATTTGATTGTTAAGCTCACCTCGTAATTCACCTACGTCACCACGTAGGAGACCCAGTTTTTGCATCTGCTTTTGCTCTTGAATTAACGCTTTGATGTCATCTGCTTCCTGCTTACGTTTGTCATCCTGTCGTTTTTCTGTTTCTTCTCTTTCTTGTCTTCGTTCTCCGTTTTTTCGTCTTTCTGCTTCTTCCACCTCCTGCCTGTGTTTCTCATCCTGCCGTTTCTCCGTCTGTAACAGCAGCGCCTGTAAATTTTCCATCATCTGACTGGCATCCATTGTTTTCCGATTAATTACGAAATACACTCGTCTTGTACAAAGTGTCCACTGTTAACAATTCTATCGCATTTCTGACACCACTGTTACGATGCTCTACTTGATCATCGTAGGTACAGTGGAAACAAAATAAGTACAAGACACCAATTAAGTCACTAATCACCAGCTTTAATTTTTACAGTTAAACAGTTCGTAATTAACAACACAGTCTTCTACAACAAATTAAATAAAAATTGTTCACATGCAATAAAATGTCACTAATATTAAACACAATTGTATTACAATTATACCGCCCGATTATAAAACGCAACACTTTACTAATAACTACTTGAACGTACACAGTAATCTCGCCCGATAATAACTCGAACCGCTATACTGAATTGAGCGTCCGTGAGTAATTGTATTAATAGCCGCCAAAAATCTAGACGATTCCACATACTACGTATTACGTATTAAACTATGACGTAATTGCTTGCGCCCATGACACAGTGAGAGCGGCCGCGTGAATTCTTGCACCGTCTAGCAAATGCGTCTACAAGCACATACGCCACACACGTTACATTCCGGATCCCTCTGGAACATTCGATAAACACGTAGATTGTCCTGTGATGTTGTAACAATAAGAAGTGTGCACTGCATTTAATAATGTAATGTAGTATGTGAAAAGCTTGTAAGAATTGAAAGAACTAAGCAAGTGGTAATAATATTTTTGCAGTTTGGTAGAAAAAAGAAAAAGAAGTCACAGAAAGCAGACAGTGAATCACAAAATGCTGGGAATAAAAATTTTAAGAAATCATATGAAGATGATGGTAAAGAAGAAGATGGAAGAGATGAAGATGAGGAAGATGATGTGAGTAACTTGAAATGTGTTTTATTTTTATGTAATGGTAATTCAAATTTAGTTGTCTACCTTTTGTTGATAGCCCAACAGATAAGTGTTTTTAAGTATTTTTAGTGTATTGCTTAAGTGACAAACACTGTCATGTGAATTTACCCAATGCAAAAACAGGAGCAGATGGACAAAAAACATGTTTTTATGATTTTAATCAAGCTCAACTTCTATTTTTATTGCTCCCAGATATTTTAACATTAAGTATAACTAACTTTCCTCGAAATTGTTTCATCATGAAAACACCTGGGTGTAGTAAATGTGTGCTTTTATCAGATAATTTTATGTAATTGGCAGTCTTTTGTAATATTCAAAAGGTGATTTTATGTTGTTTCTAATTGAAAACCATAGTATTTGAATGACAAGGTGTTCCAAAAAAAAAAAGTTTGCGAGTTTCTTTATTTTATAATGACATAATAATGGGAATAAATAAAAGTTATTTATTTACAATACATTTTATGTACACTACTTCTGAACATACTCCCTATTTATTCGTATTTAGGCACTTGTCTTATGGCACCATTTTTCCCAAACCAATCTTGAAAAAAGTCAGGAATTGACCTTTCGTACAAATGTATCAATCCTAAATAATGTCTTTCTTCTTAAATGAACTCTGAATTGAGGTAAAAGGTGGTTCTGTGACAGAGTGCTATCTAGGAAAATAAGATGGAGGCATCTCAGTACAAATATGTTCAGACATTCCTGTATCTGACTTGCAACGTGAGGATGTTATGGATAAAAAGACTTTTCCTGCTATTCCAGTTCTAAGCTTCAGTAGCAGTATTGTTTTGCACGAATAAATATTTCTTTTATCAAGTACCTGATCGTCCATAAAACTAGCTATCACTTCTCCCTCAGAACAGGCAATGTTGCATTCTTTGGGGAGTGCTTTGTCCAGAACCTTCCAGATCATGCTTTGAGGTAAATGACATAAAATATTTAAAAATTAATAAATGAATAATAGCTAAACTAGTACAAATATTAATAGTAATAGTATATAATAAAACACAACCGGTTGTATTATTTACAGCACTATGTAGCGGGTCAATTTTTGGGTGTTTTTATTTTAACCGTTTGGGGCATTTATATATTTTTATTCATTTCATTTTCGGTCGGGAGCCTTATAAAATATTGCGAAATAACTGTATTATTGTGCAACGTATTTGTCAGTATAACAGAACAGTGAAACAAAGCAATAAGACGCAGGTTGTTGTTGAGTAATGCGGCGAAGAATTTACCACCCCAATTTTTCGCAGAACTTTGCGTGTGTATGATCACGCCCGTATGCAACATTGATGGGCGGCGCGCCTGAGGGACGCTTGGAAAACACAACCCACGCTGCGAAACATGGCGATGTAGAAAAACGTTTGTCGCAGCCACCAACTCAATACCGGAAGTCGCATTAAACTCCGCCTACTGTTGGTGACATCAGCAGAGCCAAGTCCAATATTAAGCTCTGGTAACACACATATATCAGCTCCATTCCATAAGATGGTTACCCAACAGCATATGAGCAATGAGCGACGACGAAAACATCGTGGCAGTAAAGAACCAGCTTCCCTCCAAAGAAAGCAAGCGGTACCTGTTACGTTCTCGGTGACGGTGGTCATACTCTGTGCGTACCGGCCGGTACAGAGCTAAGTTAGGCTCAGTATAAAATTTCATGTTTCACCGATAAAAAAAGTGAAATAACAGTTTAAATTCATGTAACCGCGGTTAATACCAGTCAGTGAAGAATATCCACGTTTAGTTCCGGACATACCAGTGATGGCCAAACGT
The DNA here is from genome assembly GCA_034769895.1 of Magicicada septendecula. Classification (NCBI taxonomy): domain Eukaryota; kingdom Metazoa; phylum Arthropoda; class Insecta; order Hemiptera; family Cicadidae; genus Magicicada; species Magicicada septendecula. The sequence goes on along the minus strand of CM068376.1, from coordinate 181,045,655 downwards.
TAAATAGTGAGTGCGCATGAAGACCACGTTGCCGACTATAAAATTTCAAAACATGTTTAAGGGTTAGGGGTAATAAAAAATGTTCAGGGGAGGGTGTATAAATTGAGAGAATGAGTGAATGGCAGGCTGGGCTATCTTAGAGTATGTAAGTAGTAGGAAATAAGGATAGTAAGTAAGATGTAATAGTTGCACAACCTATACACTTGTAATACCTTTAAAACCTGTAAAAAAAACTATTTTTTGGAGAAAAAGTATAAATTCAACGCTTTTAATTAATAAACAAAAAAAAATTTCTCTTCCAAGATGCATTTTATCAGTTCTTCACACAACCTTGAAAATTACGCTTGTATCCCAAAGTACGTATGAGACCCTGGACCCAAGAACACGCAAAAAGGTAAGTGTAAGTTTTTTTTATTATTGTATGGTTTTCTATGTTAATTAAATGGTGATAAATTCGTAGCTTAACATTTGGCGCCGCGGAACAGGCACGAATTTAATAAAATGAAATTCCGTACCTACAAATAAGATACAAGCGCAATTGAGAGGTTAAGTGAAAGACGTAAAAGGTTATGTTTAATATTGGGGAGTAGAATATTTTTTTTTTTTGATAAGTATGCGTTACATATGGTAAGATTTTATAAAGAAATATATATTAAAAAATTTTAAGAAAAATGGCAGATAATAATGATATTAGTTTATCTGATAGTCAGATAGCAAATCAAATAAGTAGCGACTCCGGAATTCAAACAACTGACAGTAGTCTTGAGGAGTCAAAAATAATACAGACAGTTGAGATTCATTCAACCCCTATTTCAGGAAATCAAAATAAGAAATCTGATAATGATACTATGTTAGCAAGATTGTATGATATGATGTACAATAGTTTAGAAAAACAAGACAGCATGTATAACGCTTTAGAAAAACAAGATAGTAATTTTAGAGAATTGAATGACAAATTTGATAGACAAAGTAGGGATATTAATGAGTTGAAACATGAGATTCAAGAATTAAATAAATGTTTAGAAAATAATAACGAAATAATAAGAACTAATTTGAATAAATTAGAACAGAGTGTTGAGCGAATGGGAGTACATGTGATGAATCCAGATAAGAATAATACAAATGAAACTGGTAATGACAAATACAAAAATGTAATGCCAGATAAAGAGTTAACAAATAAGGACAATAATGTCGAAAATAATGTACGTAATACCAAGAATATTAATGTGTTTGAAGAGTTAGTATCAGAGACTGATACGGTAAAAATAAATAATGAGAGTACTAATGAAATTGCAGAATGTAGTGATTATGAGATGTTAATGTGTGTCAGTGAGTTAGAGAGAGAGAGAAAAAATAATGTTGTAGTAGAGTGGGGACAGAGGGGAAATTTTCCTTTTATTATCTATGATGAGTTAATGTGGTCACAAGTGTTTTTGAAGGGCAAGGGTCCCGTACTAGTAGAAGATTGGAGTTGTTTATTTTATTTGTATGATATTATACCCTCTGTGTGGAATGATTTTATAAGTATGAGATGGTGTTATGATGAGAGAGAATTAGAAGTATATAATTTAAAGAGAGATTATGGTGAGTTGGAAGAAGTATTAGAAGAGTATTTAAATAAGAATGATTTGATTTTTAATACAAAAGTAACTGACCCGATATTGAAGAAATTTACTAACGGAGACTTAACAGATATACTTAGTGTTGACTTGTTGCAAGATTATTTTGATAAGACGGATGACTTTGATTTTTGGGTTTATGACACACAAAGTATCAGTATGTGTGTTAACGAAATCGAAAAGTGTTATGTAGAACCAAGGTTAATTTGGAACGATGGAGGCTAAACTATAAACAATCAATGGACAATTTTATATATATTGTTTTATGGTTTTGTGACCTCGCAACCTTTGAACATTGAAGTGTGATATGACTAAATAAATAAGGATGCAGATTTGTAAATAAATGGTTAATAAGTTTATTTGTGTGTATTGTAGAATGTTAAGTAAACAATATGTGTGTAGATGATTGTTGTAATAATAATATTAATATTTGCAATTTAAATAAATAACCGAATTAATTTTGAAAACTAATTGGCTAATTGTAAATGCTTAATTAATTTAATTAAAATAATTTGAAAGGTTTTAAATGTTTTGATTAATTCAAAGATTATATTATTGAATTTTCTGATGAATTTAAATGGTTTAACGAGAAGTGAAGTTGGTAATTAATTGATAAGTTGTTGATTTGAAATAACTTTTTGTTAAATGTTTCAGAGGTTACCTGGAGTAGTGGTGTATGGTGTATATAGTTGTGTATGTCAGTATATGAATTATGGACTGTAAGTATAAAATTTTTATGATACAAGTCAAATATAATCAAATGTACACAAATGTTTAACTTAATGGAACGAATTTTAACTTCAATAATGAAAAATAACTTGAGATAATGATTTAAAGGGTAATAATAACTGAGATATGATGAAAAATAAATATTAATAATGAATTTGAAAATTTTAAATAATCTAATTGTAGAAAGTTATGAAGGATGATTAATGATTGACGATGGATGAAGATGTCACATTAGAATGTTGTATATAAAAATTCTATTAATTAGCTATTAAGTGGCTATTGAGGGGGTGGCCTGTGCTCTCTTAGATAGCGAAATGGGTTGGGGGTAGCAGTAAGTGTTACCTCCATCGGTGGCCAAACTGGCGATAAATGTGCGGCACATCTTATCCGTGTAAATAAAAATTTTTACACACAATACTAAATAACGTGTCGCACATAATGAGATTGATGTGAAACAGGCAGTGAAATGAAAGTTTAGATTTCCTCGACTTTTCGGGCGGTTACTGTCTTACCAGCACTAACCGTGGTTTTGGCTAGCGGCCAGCTATGGTCATATCAAGTCCCTTGACCATAGCTGACTCGAAATTGGTATATATTTGAAATTCAATGGGGGGACATTAGAGGAAATCTCCGGTACTATGGAACAGCGGCTGCCACTCTGCCCGCTTGGGGGTAGCAAGACCGGTGGCAGAACCGTTTTAAGGGTGCATGATTATAGAACAAGAACATGATGATGTTCACTAACTTTAAAACTTAATAGCGGAAGCAGAGACACGGAGAGGTAAAACCCTGCTCCAAAATATACAGTCTCTGTGGAAGCGAATGGGCGCCACAGTCCACCATAATCTGAAATAGTGTGTGTGGCTGGGAGGTGACGCAAAGGAGTCACGAATTTAAAGTTTATGACATAAAAGTTTTTGCTTATTCAAAGTTTAATTCAAATAAAACTGCTTGTGCTCTGTTCAGGTAACTAGCTGCTTAGATATTTAAAAATAAGGTGTTCATTATGCATTTTTAAATGTAGTGTTTACTTGTTGTATGTTAGATATAGGTATTGTAAAAATAGTTAATTTTCATGATGTGTGTATGTTTTTTCCTAAGCCAATAATTCAATCGTCTGGCAGGTTAACATAAGCATCAGAATCAGAAAAAAGGGGAAACAATGTGGTGAGAAGTGAGAATACATAAAAATAAATATGTATATTCCATGTAATTTGTTCAATTTGGAGATGTGTTTTTATTATGTTAGGATATCAGCTGATCAGCAATACCATGTCACTGATATATTGGTTTGGAAATGTTTTAAGTAATCAATGTTCAATAATGTTTCTAATGTATTACAGATGTTTTGGAGTAATGACAACAATAATGATAATGAGAAATAAAGTAACAATTTATGCGAGATAACAAAAGATAGTTTTTGGGTGATGAATATTTTGTGGGGCATATAGATATGTCCAAATTGAAGTCAAAGAAACAGTAGAGATGAAAATAATGTAATGTTGTTTTTGAAGTAATGTATGTTATAGAAGTTTGAGAAGTATTGATATTGACACAGTGGTAATGGAGACTTTATGTAGATTTTGAGTGACATATTGTTGTTTTTATAGTTAATGAGGTTATTTTGTGTATTTGTAGTAATGTAATGAGATTGAGAATTTTGGGGATGGCAATTTTGTATTAGGGGGTAGTGTATTTGGGGAGTCCGCAACAAGGGTTGGGACGGGATAGGGATAGATATTAGTGGGGAAGGGGCCGCCTTAGGTAGAATCCGGGCCGCCAAATAAGGGAATTGAGTTTTGGGGGCGGGGAAACACGTATCCTATATACAAAGGGTTAGAGAGTATTTTATAATGGGAGAAGGCGGCGAATTGTGTTAAATGATAAGTAGGGGTTTAGAGTGTCCTGATTAGTAGAGATTTTGGTAGAGATGGGTGTCATGATAATTGAAGTTGATTAATATTAGAGTCAGAGAGATAAAGATCATATATGTATACAGATCTAATTCAGTAAATGAGAATAAATAATTTACATCACCCACAGTAAAGTATAGCGAGATTGTTAAATGAAGAGTAAGATTGTTAAGCAAAAAGAGAGATTCATGATAAAGAATATACAATTGTTTATTTTTTTCAACCAGTGACAGAATTTTGATAAAATTTGAAGATGATGTAAAGTCAAGAATTGTTTATTTTAAATAATTTAAATGTCAAATTGATTATTATATTAATATTTTGTTGGTTTTAAATATTTTGTTAGTATGTTTGTATTTCAAAGTTAGGATATTACAGATGTTCGATGTGTTTTCAGAACTTATATATAACATATGTAGGTCAAGGATCTTGGACTTGACCTAGTTACGATCAGCTGATGAGGTCATACACCTACTAAGCTTGTATAGTAGGAATCCAATTTTAATTTGTTTGTTTGATTAATTCAAACCAATATTTGAATAATTTTAATAAATGTTATTTAATAAATAAATTTAATAAATATTTAATGAATAATTTTTTTTTTGAATTTTAAAATTTTGAAAATTTTTAATTTTGTTGGGGGGAAAAAAAAAAAAAAAAAAAAACTTGATTTTCGCCTGCCAGCGAATGAATATTTTAGATAATGATTCTTTTATTATGCGTGCATTAACCATGTTTATTTTATTGCATTACATTGTATTGGTAGACTATAAGTGGTTCTCATGTTAGAGTAAGGATGTGTTTATATTAGTAGAAATGTCTAGGTTAAGTCATTTGAAACAAAAATTAGAAAAACCAGGAAGAGAATTTTTTGATAAAATAATATTTTGAATTGTTTAAATTTATAATAAATTTTAAAAGGAAGTTTTTATTTTTAATGTGTTATGGTAATATGTAATGTCAGTGTGTGTGAGCCCAGTATCTGCTAAAGGCAGCCCAGCTTGCAAAAAGGGGATCCATATCGGCGGAGGAGCTGGAATAATTTTAGCCAGGGATTGAGGATTTTGGGGGGTAGCATGTTAAAAGGCGAGGTGCGCTGTGGTACGAGTCTGCTCGATTCCTCGGTGTTGGGATCTCTTACGGAGAAGTCCAGTGATCTCGTTCAGATGAGTCCATAGTCGCTGAGCCAGGGGGGTCGTGTAGCCATGAGATTAAGAACCAGGGGGTTGTTGGCCCCAGTTCCTCACCGGTCCTCTTCGGGGTTATCGATGAGATTTCTTCTGTCGTGAACAGCAGAATTCTCATCGAGGGGGTATTGTAGCGGGTCAATTTTTGGGTGTTTTTATTTTAACCGTTTGGGGCATTTATATATTTTTATTCATTTCATTTTCGGTCGGGAGCCTTATAAAATATTGCGAAATAACTGTATTATTGTGCAACGTATTTGTCAGTATAACAGAACAGTGAAACAAAGCAATAAGACGCAGGTTGTTGTTGAGTAATGCGGCGAAGAATTTACCACCCCAATTTTTCGCAGAACTTTGCGTGTGTATGATCACGCCCGTATGCAACATTGATGGGCGGCGCGCCTGAGGGACGCTTGGAAAACACAACCCATGCTGCGAAACATGGCGATGTAGAAAAACGTTTGTCGCAGCCACCAACTCAATACCGGAAGTCGCATTAAACTCCGCCTACTGTTGGTGACATCAGCAGAGCCAAGTCCAATATTAAGCTCTGGTAACACACATATATCAGCTCCATTCCATAAGATGGTTACCCAACAGCATATGAGCAATGAGCGACAACGAAAATATCGTGGCAGTAAAGAACCAGCTTCCCTCCAAAGAAAGCAAGCGGTACCTGTTACGTTCTCGGTGACGGTGGTCATACTCTGTGCGTACCGGCCGGTACAGAGCTAAGTTAGGCTCAGTATAAAATTTCATGTTTCACCGATAAAAAAAGTGAAATAACAGTTTAAATTCATGTAACCGCGGTTAATACCAGTCAGTGAAGAATATCCACGTTTAGTTCCGGACATACCAGTGATGGCCAAACGTTAAATAGTGAGTGCGCATGAAGACCACGTTGCCGACTATAAAATTTCAAAACATGTTTAAGGGTTAGGGGTAATAAAAAATGTTCAGGGGAGGGTGTATAAATTGAGAGAATGAGTGAATGGCAGGCTGGGCTATCTTAGAGTATGTAAGTAGTAGGAAATAAGGATAGTAAGTAAGATGTAATAGTTGCACAACCTATACACTTGTAATACATTTAAAACCTGTAAAAAAAACTATTTTTTGGAGAAAAAGTATAAATTCAACTCTTTCAATTAATAAACAAAAAATAATTTCTCTTCCAAGATGCATTTTATCAGTTCTTCACACAACCTTGAAAATTACGCTTGTATCCCAAAGTACGTATGAGACCCTGGACCCAAGAACACGCAAAAAGGTAAGTGTAAGTTTTTTTTATTATTGTATGGTTTTCTATGTTAATTAAATGGTGATAAATTCGTAGCTTAACAACTATGTTCTGTAATTCCTATATTCACTCACTGCATTACACTCAAATTTGTGTCACTGGTCCTTAACACTGCTTGCACTTGAAGGACCAGTCATGTAACAGTGTAACACTTACAACATAATATGCCAACCGGTTTACAATAATATACAAAATTATCCATTTTCCAGCCATCTGGTGTCGTCATCAAGTGTCACAGTCAGCCCTGAACTTGTTCAAAATCAGACCCGTTATTTTTGAGTGGACTGATATTAATCAATTTCTGTAGTGTGAATTGTAATGGTCTACTGGTTGTAGTTCTTATGACTAGCTCAGGGTGTCTACGACCCGGGAAACCCAGGAATTTTCAGGGAATTAAGAATTTGTGGAATATTCAGGGAAAAATCAGGGAATTTCTTCGTTAATCAGGGACTTTCCTCTTGTGCTACTCTCCGTAAACGTAGTAGCGATACTTTCGAATTTCGCGGGACGTAATCGATCGCTACTTGATTCCCGTAGTCAGCCAATGAACACTCGTTCCCAGCGCGGGACTGAAGTATGCTATTTGATTGGTTCCCAGCGCGGATTGGTATTTGACCCAACCTTGCGCGGGTTGTCTGTTCAGTATTGTCAACTTAGCGGGTTTCCCGCTCAATCTTGCAGATTTAAGTTTTTGTTTAGCGGGGACGTTTTGGAAATTTAACAATGAAAGTGTAGGGATTTAATGGATTTCGACCTTCCACAGCGGGAAGAATATTGTTATTTATATTGTGAATATAGAGTTTTATCGGAATTTCAACTATTTTCGCAACGTTGAAAAGTTTTGAGTGTTGGCTACACTTTCGTGATTTTGCGCCGTAATAGTGTTTACATCTCTTCATTTGTTGTTTACCGGTGCTTACTGTATGTGTTGCGTTCGCGCTTGAGTGTGCTATTGTGATTTGAAATTCTTGAAATCTGTTGCGTTGTGCGCGAAATCTAAAGCAGAAGCTTTGCAATTAATTGCGTGCTCTTAATTCTTTAGTGGTGCGGATTAAAATGCTTTTAGTGTGATGTGCGTTCGTTGTTAAAAACACGTGGGCATCCAAATTCGTGACTGTGCAAAGTCGTTTGAAAATTCCGTTTTATTATGGCGTGCAAAACTCATTTTCAGTCAGAGTGGTTGAATGACCCAAAGTTTAAATCATGGCTAGAAGCAGTGAAAGACAGCCCTTTTCGGGCGAGTTGTAGGTTATGTCGGTATGCGGCCGATAGAATGACTAAGCGACTGGAATATTTGCGGCTCTAGAAAGGCAACAACTAGTCGCCAAGAGCTGACAAGCGCGTCGAAGCCCGATTTGTTTACACAATCAGAATACTCGTTACAAATACAGCAGGCAGAAAAACGGGTATCGACCCATACGTGCGACGCCTCTTAGTACCGCTGTGCTGAATTTCGTAATACCAAGTGGATTCATTCAGTGGCATCCTCTATGGCCAAAACCTTTGTTTACTAGGTTCGTCGATAATAACCAGTGAATTGGGAATATCTGACCACTGCGCTGACACGTTTGTGCGATTTAAAACTGCCCGATATATGTATGGCCTATATCCGTGAAATATATAAACTTACTGACCAGCACTGTGGTCATCATCTGTCAGCCACTGGGCTCGACCCAAATGTCGCAATCCTGCCACGGGTGTAACGACGCAGCGCAACAATAGCATCCTCTCCAACCAAGACCTTCGTTTACTAGGTTCGTCGATAATAACCAGTGAATCGGGAATATCTGACCACTGCGCTGACACTGACACGTTTGTGCGATTTAAAACTGCCCGATATATGTATGGCCTATATCCGTGAAATATATAAACTTACTGACCAGCACTATGGTCATCATCTGTCAGCCACTGGGCTCGACCCAGATGTCGCAATCCTGCCACGGGTGTAACGACGCAGCGCAACAATAGCATCCTCTCCAACCAAGACCTTCGTTTACTAGGTTCGTCGATAATAACTACTGCTGAATCGGGAGTATCTTACCACTGCGGCACAACATATCTGTATCACTCACAGTGAATTGAACAGTAATTAACAGGAATCTGTTGTACTACGTCCGTTAATTGATTATTAACCCTATTAATTAAAAAATTAATTACATTCAATTACAATAACGTTTAATTAACTTATTTTTCAATCGAGTTGAATTTCAGAAATCAATTTGAAACAAACAAAATTAATCTAATTCGAAACCTTACATTGGGGACACACGCGCACAGAGAGAGAGAGAGAGAGACAGACAGAGTTCTCAGCAGATCCACAACTGACTTACGATATGACACAAAGCTTGCTCGCTTCATGACAAGAGAGAATGAAATCATCATTGCGGTTATCAAACGGAAGAATGCTAAGCTATATATTCGTGGGGGAGGGGTTCCTACCAGCGCGTCCACGCAAATATTGTCCACACGGACCCAACACAGAAAATGAAAATCGTTTCCAATTTCACACATTTACGAGTGCTAGATACGTATCTTACGTCTGTTAACCACTTTACTTTTGGCTATTTTGATTTACACGTAGCTTTCAAACTACTTTTGGACATATGTATGTATAATTACCGAATGACTTGGCTGAATTTTCGACAATCCGTTCAAATCGAGTTGGTCTCTCGCCCCATGCTAACCGCTTGAGGCCCCGCGGGTCAAATCTTGCGCGTGCTGTTTAACGTGGTTCTGCGCTGTGCCGCCCTCCTTGGAGATCCTACGTATGCGATGCTCGCGTGATCTCCATTCCGAACCGATTGGCGGTCCTAATAAGGACCATTACCTACAGAACCGGCGCGTACGTCGTTCTGTCTACTTTTTCTTTGCGGCAGCCTTCTTTGGCGAGGCTTTCGGTTGTTTCTTCACCGCCGCCTTCTTGGGTTTCAGGCTCTTGGGCTTCTTTGTCGGCGGTTTGCTGACTTTTTTTGCTTTCGACGGAGTCTTCGGCTTCGCGACGGACTTCTTCTTTTCGGAAGCGGCTTTCGCTTTCTTGGCGGCCGGCTTCTTCTTAGCCGCGGCTTTGGCGGTCTCCTTCTCCTTCGGCTTGGCCGGAGCGGCTTTCTTCACTGTGGCGGTCGTTTTGCCTCCCTCGCCCTTGGCGGCTAGCTTGAAAGAGCCGGATGCGCCTTATCCTTTCGGTTGGACTAGAGCGCCCGTTGCCACCGCCAATTTCAGATACTTTTTGATGAACGGAGCGAGTTTCTCCGCATCCGCCCCAGACATATCGGACTAACGACCCAGGCAGATCCTGTCACAGGCGCTAAGACGGCGACCGCTGCACACACACTACAAGTCGGCGACGGTTCCGTTGTCTCTGTGACACCGTTTGCGGAAACGGGCCAAAAACGCTTTACAACAGACGCAAAGTGTACGCTTCCTACGCCCTACGCTGCAGAAAGCTTCATTCTAACATCCTCAACGTCGGTGAATTCTTCGACGTCGCCGTTTCCCGTTTTTTCGCCACTACAAAATACTCACTTTGGCAACTCCATCGGCAGCGTACAATGTACAGTGACAGTGTTGACTGTTCGTTTTCGGAACTGCCGTTACGCACCCTGTTGTGTCATTTTTTGTTAAACACGTTTCTTATCTAATAATCAGTTATTTCTCAATTAAAAAAAAAAACATCAATTACGCGCGTGAGGACAGTCTGACGCGACACAAGCAGCGTCGTTTTGTGGGAACTCGTCGAACATCGCTCCCTCCTCTCGCCTTACGAGTGCTTACTTATACACGCCAATACTGAGCATTCACAGCGCGACTTAAACCATTGTACGTTTGCGTTTTTCTTTTTTTTCCGCTCTCTCTTCAGTCTAACTCATGCTGGACAGGTTAATTTTCTTTCGACGTTAGCCGATGGTTCCTGGTGCGTATCCTTCATCCATACTACCTAGGATGCAGCGATACCACTCACAAACGCCTTTTACTGTAACAGCGGGGTGGGAGGTAAAATATTTCTTTTCGCACGCGGGTAAGAGGCAGATTCTCATCTACGTCTATGTGCTACGCGTTTCGTCTACAATATCTTTTCACGCGCGGGTAGAGACACACTCTCATCTACGTCTCTGTTAAACATGCACAGACTACACGCCGCAATACTACAACACTAAGAGATCGCACGATTTCAAATTTACGCGCACGCGTCTGGTGACGAACGTCATCGACGGACATAACAAAAGCGGCCGCGTAGCACACAGGTAGGATGTAAGTATCATTTTATTTTTTTAATAGCTTTTAATGTTGTCAATCGATCTTCATCTATTATTTTTCATCTTCAAGGCAAATAACCAGTATTAATAAATATTCATGCCTTGTCATAAAATCGCTTACATATACTCCCGGCCACAGGCCACTTGTTCATGTTACTTTTGTCATTCTGAAAAATATGATTGTGAGAAAGTGCCATGACATTAGTGAAAGGCCCCTCTCATATGAATACATATTTTAAAATAAATGCAGTTTTGAGTGTTGATTCCTCTTGTAGCATATATGATGAGTGAAATGGAACACATTGGCACAGTTTGACCTTTGGTGGGAAAAAATTTAAAATGATTTTAAGCGAAGCCCTGAATATCCATAAATACGGTACCTAAATAACCTACTCTGCTCTGTTTTCAAATCTTCCATTCATCTTGTCTTGGAACACTTTACTGCACAATGTAGCGGTCAATAGCTGTAACAAAAGCTGAAAATGTTGAGCTTTTTTTCTTTAATCCATCTTTTACGGGGTGCACTCAGTTTGGTGACATTCTCCATGGTTAGAAATAGGAGGGATTTGGGGGGGGGGAATTTGTCCTTAGCGTACTGATGCAGAATTTGCCTGGTGTTGAAAACAGAAAACCATCTTCGGGTTGGCCGAGGCAGGATTACAACCTGCACGCTACAAGTCACACCTTAGCGCACTCAGCTAAATGTGTTCGGTTCAGTTGACCTTTAGTTGCTCACGACTACAATGTGGCTGATCGTGTGGTCATCAGTAGTCCACTCAAGTTCTTTGTTTTGTAAATGCGTTGTATTTTGGTCACTTATGTTACTCAGGGAATTTTCTTACTTATCCTGGAAAAATCAGGGAATTCTTTTATGATGAGTTGGTAGACACCCTGTAGCTGTAACAGCTTCAAGTTACATGTTTGAATTTTTGGTTCGAAGAAGTGGAATTAGTTGCTTTCTATGTTATATGTATAGAATATTGTTGGTGTGTTCAGTTTCTCAGGCATGTATGTGGAGTCCACTCAAAGACCTAAGACATGAGATTGTTGTTTTTGAGTCTCAGTTGTTTTCCTGATAATAGTTTATTTTATCTTTCGTTGCTCTTATGTGTATTGAGTTTTTAAATTTGGTATTGTATTTTGTGGCAGTGGTATGCTGTATATGGTCCAGAATGAGTTAACAGGCATTTATTTAATTATTTATAAATTCTACAAATAATTTTATGTAATTTCAAAATATTGATGAACTTGCTAATTATTCCATATGCTTGAATCATCCATTTTACATAACATCACTTCACCAACTTTCAAACTAATTTTTTTTCTAAGATGTATTTAAAGACACTAATATAATTACTATTTGTTACTAATTACTGTTATATTGTTAACTTTTACCCTTTTAACATATTTTTTATATTGATGTTAATTGTAAAATTAACCTGTACTTACCAAGCAGTTCACAAGCTGCTTCCGGTTCGCCATGTGGCTCTATCGCCAACATTAGTTATCTTATTTGGGTCCAAGGTGTCGTTGAACGAGAGACAGAAACAGTTGGGGTTATCGAAATAAAGATTCGCACACATGTATATTCGATAGAAGTCTAGTTTTAATATTTCTCTGTATATTATGAACAACGTTACAAAAGGCTAAAATCAAAATGGAGTCATACTTAACAAGATGGCGGCTTTGCAGTTCCGCTATTAGTTATTAATTACTTTCATCTGTTTCTCTATGATATGTAATGGGACATAAATAAAATACTATACTGCAGTTGTGATTTTAATTACTCACTTAGTTTCATATGAAATTTTTAATAAAACAAACCAATGCTTCGGTTTGATTGTTACGTTTAATTAAATACAAATACAAATAAATAAAATTATCTATCTTCCACCTACCTTATATTTTGCCCTCTCATCCCAGAATCCGTCACACAAACGTCGAGATGCAAGAGTGATTTAAGGTTATTTCAATAACTGACGCAACTCGCATTTTGTGAAGAGAAACAAACTAAGATTTTATTTTATTGTTAAAATTTTTTTTAACTTCAAATCATATCATTTCTTTGCCTCTTAGCTCAAACGATTATTTTTTCAAAATAAAAAAAAATATGCATAAAACTTTTTACTGATATTTGCGACATGATTGGATTACAATTACAATTACAATATTACACTGAACATCTTACCTTAATTACAACAGACAGCCCAGCCTGCTCATTCTCAACAGTCACACCATTCAAAACCCTTTTTTAAATACATATGCGCCCCATTTTATTACCCCAAAATTAACCAGATACCCCTTGCCGGCACGTGGCGTCCCCTCGACCTCGTGTTACCTCATTTACAAAGTTCGTCTATGTCCAAAAACAATTTATGATGTCATCTTTTTGTCAAAAACTAGCATCACTGTTACCTTTCTTAATAACAAACTCACTTTTACTTGATATTCACAAATTTTTAATGAGCCCCGTGGGGCGGTCACCTGGCCAGGTAAGCGTCGGTGAGAGAACTGGAAAGAGCCTTCACCAAAACCCTTCCACTTTCAATTCTTCGACAAGGCGGAAAGCAATGCCTTGTGTACCAAAGTCATTGTTACTGTTCAGCCAACACATGTGATTTTCGTGTGTTGTACGTCGACGATATTGGTGTCCAGAGGTTAACGTCACTGTAGTGGGCGTGACTTAAACTTATATCCTCCAGCTTGGACCACGTGCGAACAAAACCTTCGTCTCCGAGCCATATTGTTTTAAACTTCTTGGCGTCGTCTGCGCACCTGCTGGAGTTAGCGCGCTTGTGTGCGGGTGTCACACAGCCTCAAAGTTCCAAGAATCGTATCACCGTCAACAACACGACATTCCATTGCATTGGCATCACCTCACAAGTCCTTTGTTCTAACTACGCTTTATTTGAACACGTGGCTGTCCACACAGATGAAACTGAATTTAATAATATTTTAATAAAATAAAACCCAAATTTAATAAAATAAAAAGCCCCCCTTTTGCCCCGTTACAATACCCCCCCCCCCCAATAAGAGATCTTCTGCCGAAACAGAAGAAATCTCATTGCTAAACCCCTAAGAGGATCGGTGAGGATATGGTGCCAACAAACCCCCATTAGTTCTTATACATCATGGGTAAACTACCCCCCTGGCTCGGCTACTATGGCCGCATCTGAACGAGATTACTGGACTTCTCTATTCGAGATCCCAACACCATAAAATCGAACAGACACGCACCACAGCGCACCTAACCCTCTAACATCCCACCCCAAAATCCAAACCCCTGGTCTTATACCCTGCCAGATCCTCAACCGATATGTTCCCCCTTACCATGCACACTGGACTGCCTTTAGCAGTTACTGGGCTCGTACATACTCTTATAATACCTTTTTCAAACTCAAAATATTTATCATTAAATCAAACTCATTTAAGTGACCTTCTAAAACCAAAATCTGTTACATAATTCATCACTCTATTAATTCTCTTCACTATTATTCATAATCAGAAAAACAAATAAATTGAACATCTAACTACACATGAACTCATTTATCCTAACCTTGGATTAGACATACATACTAAACAATACAATTCAATAAAAAACACTAGTAATACACCTAAACAATAATACACTTAAAACTCAAAACATCAATTAGATGGCAGGCACAGAAAATCAATTTTTTTTTTCAAACAAAATTTAAATTTATTAAAATATACTTTTCTCAATATTCAGAAAACTTAAAATTATTTAAATCAATCAAACAACAAAATTGTCATCACTTCATTGCCAAAACTGGTCTAGTTTATAACATCAACCATCAGCTGATCAAACTGGGTCAAGTCCACAACCTTGACCTACATAGGCTACATTATAAAATACATTGAACATCTTTAAAAAATTTTTTTTATCTCAAACACGACAACATAATAAAATATGACATTTAAAATTAACATAGTTATTACAATTAACAATAAAATTGACATTTAAATTCATTAAAATTACACATTTATTGTACTCTCAAATTCTATTAAAATCTGTCACTTGTTTCCATGAAGTTTATATTTTTACTATGACTCTCTTTCTTTAACATTCTCAGTCTCCATTAGTTTGGGTGATCTAATTATTCATAATAACTTGATTGTATCAACTTGGCATTTATATATATTCATAATCCCCTTCTGACTCTAACACTCATTAACAGCTTTAACTAATATGACACCCATCTCTATCAAAACATCTATCAAACATTCTCTAAATCCAACTTACTACTCAATTCAATTTGCATCATTCTACTCTTATAAAAAAAATACTCTCTAACCCTTTGTACTCAGGATGTGTGTTCCCCCCCCCCAAAAAAAACTCATTCCCTTATCTGGTCCCTGGAATCCCTAGGCAACCCTTTCCGGCGCTAAACGGTCCCTTCCCGTCCCAACCCTTTTGTTGCGGACTCCTACCACACCAACCCCTCTTACAAAATTCCCATCTACTCTAATTACTCTCCCAATACAATACTTCAACTACAACAAAATATCTCCATTTACTTATTACATCAATATATCAATCAATACTCTACATATTTTCCCCATAACTACTGTGTCACCATCAATACTTCTCAAATTCTACATTACATTAATTCACAACAATATTATTCACTCTAGTACCCCTTTAAACTCAACTTGGACTGATCTACATGTCCTAACAAAATATTAATCACCCAAAATCTACCTTTTTTTATTTTTTACACATCATTTAAAATTCTTAACCATATCAAATTACTCCCATCATTTAAAATAAAATCTTTTAACACATTAAAATCATTATATTCAAACATTAGTTACCTTGGAAATTTACAAACAATTTATACGTGACATTCTACAGCGGATCAGCTGATTTTCTTTGCAAGGTGAATGACCTTTGTTCAAAATGCTACACAAAATTATATAACGAAAAATACGTAACACATATTTATAATTCTTACACTCTAACACAACAAAATTAATGACCCACTAATACATGATAACCAAAATATGATAAACATCTACAGTATCCATTTTCTCAAATCAAAACAATTAGTTAATTACTTCAAGAGCGAGTCATCATTGTTAAGTTAACAAAATTTTAATTCGTTGCTCCCCTGAGCAACCTCCCTGCCACACACACTATTATTTTTTCTGGTGGACTGTTGCGCCCATGTGCTTCCACAAGGACGGCATTGGTGGAGGAATTTAACATCTCCGTGTCCTTGCTTCAGCGTTACATTTTAAAACTGATAGATATCATTATATCTTTGTTATATATTTACATGCCCTTAAAACGGGTCTACCACCTGGCCTTGCTGTTCCTACTCGAACAGAGTGGCAGCCGCTGTTCCATAGTTCCAGGGATTTCCCTTAAATTCACCCCCCATCAATTTCAAATATAAACCAATTTCAAGCCAGCTATGGTCAAGGTTCTTAATTTATGGCCATAGCTGACCGCTAGCCAAAACCACGATTAGTGCTGGTAAGGCAGTAATCGCCCGAAAAGTCGGGGAAATCAACTCTAACTTCAGGCATGTTCTTATCGTCATTACTATACATGGCATGGCAATCTATCAGGATATAATATAAAATTATATAAAAGGGTGTGCTGTGTATTTTACGCCATTTTGGCCTCCGATGGAGGTAACACTCTCTGTTACCCCCAACACTTATCGCTACCTACGGTGGCACATGCCACCACCGTACTAGCCACTTAATAACTAAACTATCCCGTATACCTTTGCAGTTTCTGCACTCCCTAAGTATACCACTCTATTAACACCACACAACCCCCCAAAATTACCCACATATCTTGCATGACAACAAGTTTCTATTTTATTCTATACACTTCTTCCTGTCCCAACTCTCACTGGTACTACAAACTTTACAATTATACTTGGTCATTTCTTTACACTAAATAAAATACAGCTACTGATATAAATTTAAATGCATAAACAATCCGAACTATACAACAGTAACATTTTTTACACTTAGGAGGCTAATTCTTCTTATCATTAATAGTGAGTCTGTGATCGCCGAAAATGGGGTTTTGCTGCACATGGACTTGGAACCAGGCAGACACACTATGTGAATTCACGTCCCTTTTATTTTCTCATTTATTCCAACCCGCCGTCTGCCTCACTCCAACCCCATGAGCCACAAAACTCAATCTTCAGATTACACTGGAACTGCGGTCAGTGGCTAAATTTGGTTTCGCCACTGACACTAAAATTTTAATTTGCATGCACTGCCTTTCATATATATATATATATATATACACATAGCCTCCATTATTTACAAACACTCTGAGGCAGTGCAGGTACGTGACAGGTACACCTAACCGCTGCACCATGAGTGTATAAAAAAATAATTCATGTCACGTACCTTTAGGGGTCCGCTCCCCGTTCAAAATGTGGTGTAATTTTCAAATATCTACCAATTTTGGTGGAGCCAGACCATCGTTGTTTCGCCACCCGAAGGAAGATCTGCCAACCATGGCCCGCCTCCAATTGCCGAAAACCACGGCCAGGACTGGTAAGGTCGTGACCGCCCGAAAATGGGGGAGAGTCCCTTCTGAAAACAAATCAACAATTATTAACATTCAGATTATCATTATGACCAATATAACTTCAAGTTCGTCGCATTCTGTGTACTCACTATTTCTCGTGTTTCCCGGTTCTGTAAAACATATGAATTATTTTAATTTCTATTACTTCGTAGGGGCCTTCGTATAGTAAAAAGAACTTTTTTATTTCCTTGTCTTGAGCATTTGACAAATCATGGCGTTTTACCAATACCAATTGTCCAATTTCATACTTAACACACTTACCTTTCATATCATGCCTCCGTTTTCGCCTTTCTCCTTTCGTCAATAGACTTTCGTTTGCCAACCTCAATTTTATGTCCTGGTTCATTGTATTTGTTTCAGGTGGAAAATCGAATAACTGCTCTAAAATCCGTGGTGGACGCTTTCCTTTTACCAACTCGTAAGGCGTGAACCCCGTCGACTCGTGTTACGCTGTTCAGCCAGTTCTCAATTCTTGGGACGTACAAGGCCCACTCGCTGTGTTTGGCGTGGCAGTATGCTCGGAAAATTCTGCCCAGTTCCCTCATGACCCTCTCCGCCTGGTTGGACTGCGGACGATATACTGCGGTGTGTTTTGGGATGATACCTTCCCATCCGAGAGTCTGTCGCCATTTTCCACTGATGAACTGTGGTCCGTGGTCTGACAGGATTACTTTTGGCTTCCCAACATTGATCATGTAGTCTCGTGTTATCTTCTCACTCAGCACCTTACTTGTCGCTCTCTTCACACTATATAATCGGACATATTTGGAAAAAGTATCAAGCACAACAAAAATATACATAACACCACCCCTACCCTTTGGCAGTGGGCCGTACAAATCCATTGCTACTAAATCAAATGGTTTCTCCACCTTAATGTAATTTAATTCCCCTTGTTATATTAATAAGTAATTGTCTTTTGTATTTAAATTTATTATTACACTTTGTTGGTTCAGGTAGTCGCCATGTGGTTGTTACCAACATAAAAATTTTACCTACGGGTTCCAAGATTCTATAAACGAGCGAAGAAACACTATGGTTGTAGAGAAATAATAGACTTTGACTGCATTAGATAAAACTTGTGTTTATTAATGATCGGAATTTTTCATATTTTATAACAAAATGGAATCATTCTGCTTCTACAAATCCAAGATAGCTGCGGGACATTTTCCCTACATCAGCCTTTATGCATGATACATTTACGCAATATATATTTTGACTTCGAATTACTCTTGTTACATATGGAAATGAATACAAGCAATTACTGCTGTTTTAATAATTCAAATTACTTAGTTATGTAAATCACTTAACGTAAACCAATGCTTTTATGTGATTTATATAGGTACCTACACACCCTCACGCATACCCACACACACGCTATTTGCCACAGTACATTTTATGTATTAATTACTGAACTCGAATTAATTAGGGGCAGCATTTTATCTAATTTAGAAAAGGTTTACTTTCCTGTGTTCAGGTGTCGAAAATCGACCCAGGCGTCACTCATGGTTTACACTGTTACTCGGCCGAACTATTAAAATGTTTCTTCTTCCAATTTTGCTCACTGCCTCTATTTATTTATAAAAGACTGTTTAAATATAGTAATATATCAAAATTCACATTTTTACTTGTTTTGCGGGCCCGCACAAATATGTTCCGAAACTTCACAGGTATTGCTCGCGCGAGCATTGAATTTAGACTGGGGCAGAATTACAGGCGCTACTTTGTGAAGCAGCTGTTGTTCTTTCAATTCTGATTGGTGTTCAGTTTGTATCCTTGCGCCAGTGGACTGTTTTTGGCCTGTTGACAAAACTGGTGACACACATCGTTATATAATTTGCTGACGTAACGCATTGCCTGATGTCTGGTTGTGTAACGTTGACAGATTTTGTTACATAACGTGTTTACGTTTTCGTGTTCGTCATTGTCCTTGAATAGCCCTTGGCACAGTTTGCCGGGCTATTAAAACTGTTTATATGAATATTATTAAACAAGTCTGTATTCATAAGGTTAACAGCAGTGCAGCCACGTTGCGATCGTTTCAAAATAACAAATTTACCCAAGTCTATAATTTCTGTCCCTATCACTCAACAAGTTATTTATTATTAACAAATACAAATCCTGTTATTAACCCAGGTATGCCCAAAAATGCCCCGCTACAATACCCCCTCAATGAGATATTTTATGCCGAAGCATAAAAAATCTCATTGACACATTCATACTTGCTAGAGGGATCAGCCAGGATATGTCGCCACAACCCCCTTTACGGTTTACAAAAATATAATCAACTCACCCTTGGTCCGGTGACTGTGACCGCATCTGCATGACAATACTGGACTTCTCTCTCGAGATCCCAACACCGTAGAGTCAGACAGATACTCAACGCCCCTGCCCTGACGCGCAGGCCAGCTCAGGTCCGCCGCCACAGCATCACCAAACACTGAAACAACAAATCCAAATATTAAATAGTGGCCTTATACAACACCATATCCCCAAATGAACTATTTCCCCCTAGCGGTGCTGGTTTGCGCTAAGAAGCACTGGTTTTGTTTTTACTCACTTATTACTAACATGTATATATCAGAATACCTAACATAACTTAACATAAGAAAACACAGTACATTAATAATTCATTTTAAAATAAACAACTTACAATTAAACTGTTACACACTTTACATCATTAAATTGGCATATAAAATTAAAAAATTACTTTTAAACTTGATTTACTCTTATTAATTCGTTTCTCAAAATTACAAAAATTATATGTTTTTTTTTTTTTTTGTTTATTTTTTTCAATTCTGGCCATAATTATTCCATATCATTACTTTGGGTGATTCTACGTTATTCATTATTTCATTATAATTTACTTCATCCACTTGGCCTTTACTCATAATCTTACCCCTTTTATTACTCTAACGTTCCCTTACAAAATCTCTAACTAGTATGACACCCCACTATCAAAATTTTACTAACCCTTATCTACCTCTAACTACTTACTACTTTAACTCCAATCGCCACCTTCTACTCTTATATATTAAAAAAAAAAAATACTCTCTAACCCTTTGTACATAGGATACGTGTTTCCTTCCCAAAACTCATTCCCTTATGTTGGTCCCTGGACTCACCCTAGGTAACCCTTTCCGGCGCCAATCGGTCCCTATCCCGTCCCAACCCTTGTTGCGGACTCCCCAAATACACTACCACTACTACAAAATTACCATCCCCAAAAAATCTCAATCTCATAACCTCACTACAATTACAACAAATTAACATCAACAAATAAACAATATATCGCTCAAAACTCTACATAAAATCTCCATAACTACTGTGTCTCCACTTATACTTCTCAAAATTCTATAACATATACTAACTCAAAACAACATGGCATTATTTTCATTTCCACTATTACTTTAACTTTTACTTCGATTTGGACAAATCTATGTCCCACAAAATTCAACTTGAATTGACTCAAACACTTTATTCAACTAATTATTATCACCCATTTCTATCTTTTACAACCCATTGAAAATTTTACCTATCACAACTATTTTTCATTTTATTTTTAAATCTATAAACACATTGAAAACATATTATTATATTTTTATAATACTTATTCCTAACATACTAAATGCAAACAACACAATAAGACACAATAACACAATATAAGAAGTATTTAGTGCATCCAATTTTTAAATTCAAACAAAATTATTGAGTAGCAAATCATCATTATTAATTAAAATATATCAAATTTTTAATACGTTATCCCCTTGGATAACCTCCCAGCCACACACACTATTTCAATTATGTAAGACTGTGGCGCCTTTTCGCTTCCACAGAGACTGTATATTTTGGAGCAGGGTTTTACCTCTCCGTGTCTCTGCTTCCGCTGTTAAGTTTAAAATTGTTGAACATCAACATGTTCTCGTTAATAATTATACACCCTTAAACGGATCTACCACCTGGCTCTGCTGTTCCTTCTCGAACAGAGTGGCAGCCGCTGTTCCATAGTTTGGTGATTCCCCTTTTATTACCCCCCATCAATTTCAAAATGCACCTTTACAACGATAACAGCTATGGCCAGTTATGGCAGCGCGCAATCGTAATGTGCCCCAACCATAGCTGTTAAAGCTAAACCAATTCCACGGTCAGGGTTCGGTGAGGCCGTGACCGCCCGAAAAGTTGGGGAATCACAAGTAAAATTAAATTTATGAATTTATATTTAAATAACAATATTAATGTAGATGGGGTTTTAACCCACTTTGTATGGAAGCTTAACCATTATTAACATAAAATAATTAATACAAAATCTACAACCTTCCCCCATAGCAGTTCCACACTACACTGTTATGTCACTTCATTGAGCACCAAACTACCCCCCAAAATTATCCCCACATCTTGTATTGATCACAAGTTCTCATATTACTACACATTTCTTCAAAATGTTCCTATACCCACTAATACTAAGATCCAACAATTATATTTGGTCACCTAATGCTAAAAATTTTAGAAGAGAAAAAACATTTTTTATCTTAAATTTAGAATTATACACATCCAAAATTTTTTTTTTTTTTTTTTTTTATATAGGAGGCTGACTCTATTGTCATAATATAATTTGCTGACGCAGCACATCGCCTGAAATGCCGGGTCTTGCTGCAAAACGCATCGGAACCAGGTAGATATACTACGTGAATTCACGTCCCCCCTCTAAAACACACTACTCCCCCTCTCTTACCATTTCTTCTACCCCGCTTTCTACCGTGCGCCAATGCGTCTTGCCCCAAAACTCGTCGTTTCGGGCCAATCAGAAAATATTGTCAAAGGCTCCATTTTAAATTTTGCCCTTGACACTAAAAAAAATTTAAATAGAATGCACTGCCTTTTACTTAAATGCAGCCTCCATTATTTACAAACACTCTAAGGCAGTGCAGGCACGTGACAGGCACACCAAAACCGCTGCACCGGGAGTGTATAAGAAAATAATTTATGTCACGTACCTGTGGGGTCCCCCTCCCCGTTCAAATGTGCAGTTAGGTTTTCTACTTTATACCAATTTTGGTGGAGCCGGACCATCGTTGTTTTCACCGCCCGAAGGAAGATCCGCCAACCATGGCCCGCCTCCGAGTTCCGAATTCCACGGCCAGGACTGGTAAGATCGTGACCGCCCGAAAATGGGGGAGGATCCCTTCTGAAAACATACAATAATATCTGAAAAACTTATTTATAAACATAACAATTAAAGTGACCTATATAATTTTAAATTCGTCGCATTTTGAGTACCTACTATTTCCTGCGTCGCTGGGTTCCTCAGCACATACGCATTCTGCATTTTTATGTCTATGACTTCATAAGGTCCTTCATATAACAAGAAAAACTTTTTTATTTCCCTATCTTGAGCACTGGACAAATCATGTCTTTTTATTAACACTAACTGACCTACCTCATATTTGGTCCATTTACCCTTAGCATCATGTTTCTGTTTTCGTCGCTCTCCTCTAGTAAGTAAATTCTCGTTCGCCAATCTAATCTTCATATTCCTGTCCAAAATTTGACCTTCAGGTGGGTATGTGAAAAGTTGTTCTAATATCCTGGGCGGCCTTGTTCCCCTGATTAACTCATGCGGCGTAAATCCCGTGGACTCATGGGTGGTACAATTCAGCCACTCCTCTACTTTTTTCACGTAGGATGGCCATTCTGTGTGTTTGGCGTGACAGTACGCCCGGAATATCCTACCAATCTCTCTCATCACCCGTTCTGCTTGGTTCGACTGAGGATGGTACACTGCCGTATGCTTGGGTATGATGCCTTCCCATCCAAGCGTCTGCCGCCACTTGCCGCTTATAAACTGTGGACCATGGTCAGATAATATAATTTTCGGCTTTCCCACATTAAGCATATAATCTTTTACTATTCTCTCGCTAAGTACCTTACTCGTTGCTCTCTTAATACTATATAACTTTACAAATTTTGAAAAAGTGTCTAAAACTACAAATACATATACCACACCCCCTCTACCTCTGGGTAACGGTCCATATAAATCAACCGCAACTAGATCAAAAGGCTTATCTACTTTTATATAATTCATCTCTCCTTCCACTCTATAATTCACTACTTTCGATTTTTGACATAAATCACACACTCTCAACACTTTCCTCACTCTCCTCTCCATATTCTTAAATATACATGATTCTTTCAAAACATTTGCACACTTTCTCGCACCAAAATGACCATACCTTATATGACAATCCCAAACAATTTTATCTATTAACCCATCAGGTATAATTAACCTCCAATCACGCTCCCCACCATCTACTTTTTTAAACAAAATGCCTTGATATATTTGAAATCGCTCATTATATTCAGATCCCTCTACGTCTGTTTCTAAACTAACAATTATTTTACCCAGTTTGCTATCAGATCTTTGCAAGTTTTTAATGTCTCTTAATTCCTCACCAAAAATCCTATCTTCTCTAGTTAACCTAAAAATTTCTATTTCTTTAAGGTCCCTACCAGTCTTATTATCTATAACATCTATTCTAGAAAGTGTATCTGGTACCTTATTATCTGACCCCTTTATGTACTCCCATGAAAAGTTATATTCCTGTAAGGCTAATACCCACCTGGTTAATCGGCTGTGTGTTAGCTTACATGAATTCAAAAATGACAGTGCCTTGTGGTCCGTCCGGATGATCGTAGTATTCCCTAGTATGTACGTGCGGAATTTACCCACGGCGAACACAATGCTCAGAAGTTCCTTTTCTGTTGTCGTGTAATTCTTTTCTGCCGATAACAGCGATCTACTGGCGAAGGCGATCGTCAGGTGTTCCTTGTCGCAACTCTCTTGGTATAACTCAGCACCTAGCGCTACATTGCTGGCGTCGGTCTGCAAATAAAAGATCTTATTAAAATCAGGATGATTCATCATTATCATATGACTGAACTTTCTCTTAATTTCATTAAATGCAGCTCGTTCCGCATCGCCCCATCTCCACTGTTTATTCTTCTGCAGGACAGAACTCAATTTGGATGTTGTGTGTGCGTAGTTCTCCTGAAATTTCCTGTAAAAATTGCATAAGCCTAAAAAACTCTGTAGTTGCTTAATGTTTTTAGGTTCAGGGAATCGCATTATTGCTTCGACTTTGTCAGGGTTGGCTAATATCCCCTCCTGTGTAATAATAAATCCTAAAAAGTGTATCTCTGTCTGCAGAAACTTAGACTTGTCCCAATTCACTGTTAAACCCCCTACTTGTAGCTTATCTAATACATATTCTATGTGTTCTAAATGTTCAGTGAATGTTCTAGAGGCTATCAAAATATCATCGACATACACAGTTAAAAAGTCTAAGTCCTTAGGTTGTAAAATATTATCTAAACATTTGATAAAACTGGCAACACTGGTGTTTAATCCAAAAGGTAAGCGTTTAAACTGGTAATTCTTACCGTTAAAAAGAAAAGCTGTATATTTCCTACTCTCTGTTGCTAATGGTACCTGCCAGTATCCAGCGGTCAGGTCTAAAGACGTCATGTATTTGACTCCGCTAAACTTTTGTAAAATCTCATTTATGGGTTCCGGAGATTCTCTGTCCGGTATAATAATTTGATTTATTTTTCTAGCATCTAAACATAACCTTACCTTGCCATCCTTCTTTATCACTACCACCAAAGGGTTTGAATAAGGTGATACTGAGCGTTCAATTATGCCTCCTTGCATCATCCGGTCTAATTCCTCCTGTACAGCCCTCCTCTTCGAAAACGGCACCGGGTAGCTTCTCTGCATGTATGGTGCGTGGTCCCGAACTTTCAACTCACAGATGTAGTCCTTCGCTTTCCCTGGTGATTCATCAAACACCCCTCTGTACTGCTCCACAACTGCCCACAGCTCCTCTCGCTGAGTACTTCCTACAACTGTATTTTCATTGAAAAATTTATCGGCTCTATTTGCCCACACACTCTCATTACGCTCATGCATCTCTCTCTCCTCACTTTCTACACCATCACTCTCTAGACATATATTTATTTTAGTTTCTATTTCCCTATCACTTATCTGTTTATGTAACATTTTTATTCCAGTGACTTTAGCTTCATTTACTACTTTCTTAAACTCTATTCTGACTGGTTTATTCCCCTTCTCAAATTTTACTATTTGTTTATTAAAATCTATTACTGCTCCGTTTCTTTCCAAAAAATCATTTCCCAATATTACATCTAGACTTAACCCTTTAACTACTAGGAAAGTATTTTCAAATTCTACTTCATTTATTAAAATGTTTAATTGTACTTGTCTGGTTATTCTTTTACTTCTCACCCCAGTTACCCCCACTACTGTAACCCCTGCAACTGGTAATGACGGTATATTCTTGTTTAACTCTTTTAATTCACCCATGACATTTTCAGAAATCACTGATATCTCGCTACCGGTATCAATTAAAGTTTTATAATTCTTACCTTCAATGTTAATCGTCACCTCAGTCAATCCTGTTCTGTGTTCCCCCACCTTGTTCTCCTCTTCTTCTAACAACTCTTTTGCCATATCCATCTTGATGACGTTGTTTGTGTATTCGTTAATTACTTGGACCCGGTCCTCCGTTGACAATGGCTGGGTCCGCTTCCCCATTGTCTTCCTCAGTTTTCCGTGGATGGACCTGCTACAGCTTGATGATTTCCTCCTCTACCTCTATTGTGATTTCCTCCTCCTCGAGGCGCTCCTCTATAAAATTCTCCTCCTCTCGACTGTTGATTTGGTGGTGGGTTTGTCCTCTCGTTTCTGGCGCATTCCCTGGTTCGATGACATCTAAAACAATTCGTTCTATTAGCATAGTTATCAATTTCACAGGCTCTACACCTCCAACTCTCGCCCCTATTATCGAAACTTCCTCCCCGCGTTCCTCTATGAAAATTCTGTGTACCCCTGTTATGATGGAAAAAATTATTATTATTATTATTATTATGGTGTGGTACTACTGGTGTGTTTGGACGTCGTCCCATGTCGCGTTCCCCTATATTCTGTAATACATCTAACATGTTTTCTAACTCACTTATATTGGTAATCTCTCTAGTCATTAAAGTTATTTGCACCTCTCTGGGCAGGTGTTTGCTAATATGTCGTACAAATGATCGGAATGGCAACGGCGGTTCTAAATACTTTGCTTCGTTATAAATGGTCATCACATATATGGTTAGGTGGTTATTAATCCTACCAAAATTCCCATTACCCATTATTTTACTTCTTAGTATTTCTTGGTCTTCTTCTGACCAATATTTGTTGCGGAAAGCTATCTCAAAATCTTCATAACTTTCCCATTCGGTATGGTGTACTTCCGACCATATCTCGGCACTACCTTTGAAACATTTGATAATCTTCAACAACTTAACCTCCCAGCTACTATTATTAAACCGATTAAATTCCCTAACCCTATTTAAAAATTGCATTGGGTGTACTCTACGATTGTCACAATTGAAAGTTTCTAATTCTATTTCATTATTTGTATCTCGTGTCATAAATACTCGTTCAATAACATTGTTTACATTTTGATTTTTCACTAAACTTAATTCATCTCGCATATTACTAATATTTTGTTCAAGTGAATACAATTTTTTATCATTACTATATTCAGACTGTACATTATTTGTTGCTATTATTTCAATAGATTCATTTACTGCTTGTATCTCCGTCTTATAATTACTTTCAATTTCATATATTTTTGAGTCTATCTTATTTTGGTGTTCATCAATATTCTGACTAAATTTTTCAACTGTCATTACTACACTACTCAATTTACAATCAGTTTCAGTATTACGTTTAATAATTTTAGATTCTATGTCATTGTTATACTCATTCATTGAATTTATTAATATTTCGTTATTTTCATTGATTTGCTTCTCAACTCTATCTATCTGACTATCTATTTCACTAAATTTAACATCTGTCTTTTGTATTGAATCATCTAACTTGGTTTCTACTTGGCTGATTTTATTAGTAAATTCTACTTTGTTATTTTCACAATGTTTGTTAATTTCTTGTATCTCATGTTTCAACTCTTTATTCTGATTTTTTAATAACTCCTCAAAACTATTCTTTTGAATATCGAACTTTTCTTTCTGTATATTAAATTTAACGTCAGAATCACTTTTTATTTCGTTAATTTGGTTTTTTAATTCTCTGAAATTACTATCTTGTTTTTCTACACTATTGTACATCATATCATACAATCTTGCTAACATAGTATCATTATCAGGTTTCTTATTTTGATTTCCTAAAATAGGGGTTGAATGAATCTCAACTGTCTGTATTATTTTTGACTCCTCAAGACTACTGTCAGTTGTTTGAATTCCGGAGTCGCTACTTATTTGATTTGCTATCTGACTATCAGATAAACTAATATCATTGTTATCTGCCATTTTTCTTAAAAATTTTTTAATATATATTTCTTTATTAAAATCCTATTATATGTAACATATACTTATTGAAAATTATTCTACTCACCCATCTTGAACATAACCTCTTACGTGTAATTTACGTACATACGTAAATACACATTCCAAACAACCATATCATTTCTTCAACAGGTCCACATTTGCATAATTTAATTTATGCAAACGGTCCAGCTGTAAGGGCGCCACTGTTATATTAATAAGTAATTGTCTTTTGTATTTAAATTTATTATTACACTTTGTTGGTTCAGGTAGTCGCCATGTGGTTGTTACCAACATAAAAATTTTACCTACGGGTTCCAAGATTCTATAAACGAGCGAAGAAACACTATGGTTGTAGAGAAATAATAGACTTTGACTGCATTAGATAAAACTTGTGTTTATTAATGATCGGAATTTTTCATATTTTATAACAAAATGGAATCATTCTGCTTCTACAAATCCAAGATAGCTGCGGGACATTTTCCCTACATCAGCCTTTATGCATGATACATTTACGCAATATATATTTTGACTTCGAATTACTCTTGTTACATATGGAAATGAATACAAGCAATTACTGCTGTTTTAATAATTCAAAGTACTTAGTTATGTAAATCACTTAACGTAAACCAATGCTTTTATGTGATTTATATAGGTACCTACACACCCTCACGCATACCCACACACACGCTATTTGCCACAGTACATTTTATGTATTAATTACTGAACTCGAATTAATTAGGGGCAGCATTTTATCTAATTTAGAAAAGGTTTACTTTCCTGTGTTCAGGTGTCGAAAATCGACCCAGGCGTCACTCATGGTTTACACTGTTACTCGGCCGAACTATTAAAATGTTTCTTCTTCCAATTTTGCTCACTGCCTCTATTTATTTATAAAAGACTGTTTAAATATAGTAATATATCAAAATTCACATTTTTACTTGTTTTGCGGGCCCGCACAAATATGTTCCGAAACTTCACAGGTATTGCTCGCGCGAGCATTGAATTTAGACTGGGGCAGAATTACAGGCGCTACTTTGTGAAGCAGCTGTTGTTCTTTCAATTCTGATTGGTGTTCAGTTTGTATCCTTGCGCCAGTGGACTGTTTTTGGCCTGTTGGCAAAACTGGTGACACACATCGTTATATAATTTGCTGACGTAACGCATCGCCTGATGTCTGGTTGTGTAACGTTGACAGATGTTGTTACATAACGTGTTTACGTTTTCGTGTTCGTCATTGTCCTTGAATAGCCCTTGGCACAGTTTGCCGGGCTATTAAAACTGTTTATATGAATATTATTAAACAAGTCTGTATTCATAAGGTTAACAGCAGTGCAGCCACGTTGCGATCGTTTCAAAATAACAAATTTACCCAAGTCTATAATTTCTGTCCCTATCACTCAACAAGTTATTTATTATTAACAAATACAAATCCTGTTATTAACCCAGGTATGCCCAAAAATGCCCCGCTACACCCTTCTACCCTATAATTCACAACTTTGGATTTCTGACATAGTTCACAAACTCTAAGTATTTTTCTAACACGTTTTTCCATATTTCTAAATAGATAAGATTCCCTTAATACACTCACACACTTCTTTGCCCCAAAATGTCCGTATCTATAGTGACAGTCCCACACTATTTTTTCTATCAATCCTTCAGGTATAACTAACCTCCAATCCCTTTCTCTCCCCTCTACTTTTTTAAACAAACTCCCCTTAAACACCTGAAAATATTGTTTATACCCAAATTCATCTAATTCTGATTCTACACTAGTTATTATCTTATTTAATTTAGTATCGGCTCTCTGCATTATATTTATATCTTTCAACTCTTCCCCAAAAAGTTTATCTTCCCTGGACAGTCTATAGATTTCTATTTCTTTAATATCTCTACCAGTTCTATTTCTATTTGCTTCTACTCGTGATAGTGTGTCTGGCACCCTGTTCTCTATCCCCTTAATGTATTCCCAAGAAAAATTGTACTCTTGGAGAGCTAACACCCACCTGGTTATCCGGCTGTGTGTGCTTGCACGTGTTCAGGAACGACAGCGCTTTATGGTCCGTCCTGATGATGGTGTTATTGCCCAGCAGATACGTCCTGAACTTCTTTACTGCAAACACTATGCTGAGGAGCTCCTTCTCTGTGGTTGTATAGTTGCGTTCTGATGCTAACAACGTCCGGCTGGCGAAAGCAATCGTATGGTGTTCTCTCGCCTCGTCCTCTTGATACAGTTCGGCTCCGAGTGCTATATTGCTAGCGTCTGTCTGTAAATAAAAATTATTATTGAAATTTGGGTGGTTCATTAAAATCATATCGGCGAACTTATTCTTAATTTCACAAAAGCTTCTCTTTCATTTTCCCCCCATTTCCATTGTTTGTTCTTCTGCAGCACGGCGCTAAGTCTTGCTGTCGTCTGAGCGTAGTTTCGCTGGAACTTCCTGTAAAAATTACGTAGACCAAGAAAACTTTGTAATTGTTTTATGATTTTGGCTCCAGGAACGTCATGATGGATTCTACTTTGTCCGGATTAGCCCGTATTCCTGTAGGTGTTATGATGAATCCTAGAAAATGTACTTCGGTCTGCAAAAATTTTGATTTATCCCAATTCACAGTTAAACCTCCCTGGTATAATTTCTCCAACACATAGCCTAAATGTGCTACATGCTCCTCAAATGTTCTGGAAGCTATCAGAATGTCATCCACATATATAGTCAAAAAATCTAAATTATGAGGCAAAATTTCATCAAGACACTTAATAAAACTAGCTACACTGGTGTTCAATCCAAACGGCAAGCGAGTAAACTGGTATTTTTTTCCGTTAAACAAAAATGCAGTATACTTGCGACTATTTTGGGCTAGCGGTACCTGCCAGTAACCTGCCGTCAGGTCTAACGACGTCATATATTTCACCCCACTAAACTTCTGAAAAATTTCCTCAATCGCCTCAGGGGACTCTCTATCAGGAATAATAATTTGGTTTATTTTTCTCGCATCAAGGCATAATCTAACTCTCCCGTCTTTCTTTATGACTACCACTAGAGGGTTGGAATAGGTTGATACCGACCTCTCTATAATACCGCCCTCTAACATTCTATCCAATTCTAACTGCACTGCCCCCCTTTTTGAATATGGTACCGGATAACTACGTTGTACATATGGCGCATGCTCCCTCACCTTTAGTTCACACTCATAACCTTTTGCCCTTCCTGGTTCCCCGGCAAACACTCCCCTATAATCCTCGACTACCCACCACAACGCTTTACGTTGAGAACTCCCCATTGCGCCACCCTCACCACAAAATTTAACCGCTCTATCCGCCCATATTCTCTCATCACTCACTCTCTCTCTACACATATTCATACTAAATTCTATATCCCTATCTATGGCCCTATTTGGTATAACCCTTATACCCGAAATCTTTACTGTATCTAATACCCGTTCAAAATTAACTATTATTTGTTTACCCTCATTGTTCAATTCTAAAATTCTCTTTCTAAAATTGATGACCGCATTATTCCTGATCAGAAAATCATTACCCAATATTACTTCTAAGTTTAAGCCCCTTACAACTAAGAATGTATTCTCATAACTTTCCCCATTTATTAACATATTCAACTGGACTTGTGTTGTAACTCGTTTACTTCTAACACCCGTAATGCCTACAATGGTTACCCCTGCCACTGGCAAAGATGGAATATTTTTGTTAGTCTCTCTTAATTTATTTAGTACATGTTCAGCTATTACGGATACTTCACTACCTGTGTCTATAAGTGTCAAGACTGGCTTACCTTCTATTTCCAGTTTTACCTCCGTCAACCAAGCTTCTGGTCTCATCGTTCCCGCCTCCTCTTCTTCCATCAATTCAGTAGCCATGTCCGTGTGAATTGTGTGATTCTTGTATTTACTTCCATGGACCCCACAGTTATCCATCGACAATGGCCGGGCCTCCTCATCCATTGTCCTCATTAGTTTCCCGTCCTCTCAACTGTATTTCTGGGCATGTACACTTCCTGTGTGCTGATTTCCTCCTTCGTTTCTTGTATTCTCTGCTCGTCCTTCACCGTTTCTCTGCTGTGTGTTGTTGAATCTTTGCTGCATCCTCGGCTGATGACCGGGCCTCGCCTTCCTACATCTGTAACAAAAATTACGGTCAGCATATTTTTCTACCAGACACCCCTCACATTTCCACATCGGATATCGTCTGTTTGGCTCTCGACCATCATGTGTAGTTCCCCCGTTTTGTCCTCCTCTTGGTGCATAATTTCCTCCCATTGTGCACATTAGGTTGTTGTGTACGTCTGCTGTCTTCCTGGTCCTTAATATTCTGAAAAACATCCAATATTTTTTCTAACTCATTTATGTCACTTACCTCTCTCGTCATCAACGTGATCTGTACCTCTCTCGGTAAATGTTTGCTGATGTGGCGTACAAACGACTGGAATGGCAACGGGGTGGTTCTAAGTATTTTGTTTCATTAAACAGTCTCATCATATATACAGTAATATTCCGGTTGTTTCTCCCAAAATTCCCTGTTCCCATTATTTTACTTCGCAAGATCTCTTGCTCCTCCTCCGACCAGTATTTATTACGGATAGCTGTTTCAAAATTTTCATACCTCTCCCATTCATTTCTATGTGTCTCCGCCCATATCTCAGAATTACCCTTAAAGCATTTCAAAATGTTTGTAAGTTTAACTTCCCAACTACTACCATTAAATTTGTTAAATTCCCGTACTCGATTTAAAAATTGCATTGGATGCACTCTACGGTTCTCACTACAAAAAGTCTCAAGTTCAATTTCATTATTTACATCTCTTGTGATCAATATACGTTTAGTAACATTGCTTAATTTTTAGTTTATTACTAAACTTAATTCATCTTTCACATTACTAATGCTCTGTTCAATTGAATATAATTTTTTATCGTTACTACATTCAGACTGCATGCTATTTTTTGTTATTACATTAATTGATTCATTTAACACCTGTATTTCAGTTTTACAGGTATTCTCAATTTCATTGATTTTCATGTCTGTATTATTTTTATGCTCATCAATATTTTGATTCATTTTTTCCATCTTAACCGCTACACTATTAAACTTATATTCGTTTTCAGTATTACATTTATTTATTTTAAATTCTATTTCATTATTATATTCATTTACTGAACTTATTAATTTTTTATTATTCTCATTCATTTGTTTAGCAATTCTTTCTGACATACGAATATCTATCTCATTAATTTTAATGTCTAAGTTTGTTATTGAATATCTACTTTAGTATTAAACTCATTAAGTTTACTGGCAAATTCTTCATTATTGTTTTCAAAACGCTTATTGATTTCACTAATATGGTTTTTTAACTCACTGAAATTGCTTTCGCATTTTACTTTTTGTTCATGTATTTCGCTTTTCAACTCATCAAATTTACTATTCTGTACATTGAATTTAGCGTCAGAATCACTCTTCTGTTCATTGAATTTCATATCTAACATTGTTTGTATCATTTTGAACATTTCATAACTATCGTCAGACTTTTTACTTTGGACCGGTGTCGACTGACTTTCTGTTTTATTGTCAGTGAAGCTGACCTCATCATCGTTAATTTTACTTTCCCTACTTAATTTTGGGGTTATTTGAATCCCCGAATCATCTGTAATATTTGTTTCGTCTGTAATACTTATATTCATATTTTTGTCATCTAGACCTACATTCGGAGTTGAATGTACTTCAAGACTGCTCATAACAGCTGATTCATTAAATTCAGCCGCTTCCCTTACCGCACTTTCATTATTCTCTGACATTTTTGAATTGTAAATTTATCACATTTATTTTATTATACTGTATTTTAACACTTCTTATTTTACATACCTTAGGTATTCATTTATATATGTATACCTTAGTTACATATAACCTAATTTTTCGTATTTTTTACGTATTCTTAACTCAACCCCAAATCACGCTTGCATCTGTTGTAGGTGTAGAATTTTAATACAATTCAATCAATAAAATTCGTCCCTTTCGTGGCGCCATTGTTACGTTTAAATATATACAAATACAAATAAATAAAATTATCTATCTTCCACCTAACTTATATTTTGCCCTCTCCTCCCAGAATCCGTCACACAAATGTCGAGATGCAAGAGTGATTTAAGGTTATTTCAATAACTGACGCAACTTGCATTTTGTGAAGAGAAACAAACTAAGATTTTATTTTATTGTTAAAATATTTTTTTGACTTCAAATCATATCATTTCTTTGCCTCTTAGCTCAAACGATTATTTTTTCAAAATAAAAAAAATATGCATAAAACTTTTTACTGATATTTGCGACATGATTGGATTACAATTACAATTACCATATTACACTGAACATCTTACCTTAATTACAACAGACAGCCCAGCCTGCTCATTCTCAACATTCACACCATTCAAAACCCTTTTTTAAATACATATGCGCCCCATTTTATTACCCCAAAATTAACCAGATACCCCTTGCCGGCACGTGGCGTCCCCTCGACCTCGTGTTACCTCATTTACAAAGTTCGTCTATGTCCAAAAACAATTTATGATGTCATCTTTTTGTCAAAAACTAGCATCACTGTCACCTTTCTTAATAACTGAAACTCACTTTTACTTGATATTCACAAATTTTTAATGAGCCCCGTGGGGCGGTCACCTGGCCAGGTAAGTGTCGGTGAGAGAACTGGGAAGAGCCTTCACCAAAACCCTTCCACTTTCAATTCTTCGACAAGGCGGAAAGCAATGCCTTGTGTACCAAAGTCATTGTTACTGTTCAGCCAACACATGTGATTTTCGTGTGTTGTACATCGACGATATTGGTGTCCAGAGGTTTACGTCACTGTAGTGGGCGTGACTTAAACTTATATCCTCCAGCTTGGACCACGTGCGAACAAAACCTTCGTCTCCGAGCCATATTGTTTTAAACTTCTTGGCGTCGTCTGCGCACCTGCTGGAGTTAGCGCGTTTGTGTGCGGGTGTCACACAGCCTCAGAGTTCCAAGAATCGTATCACCGTC
The DNA here is from genome assembly GCA_034769895.1 of Magicicada septendecula. Classification (NCBI taxonomy): domain Eukaryota; kingdom Metazoa; phylum Arthropoda; class Insecta; order Hemiptera; family Cicadidae; genus Magicicada; species Magicicada septendecula. The sequence goes on along the minus strand of CM068376.1, from coordinate 181,010,626 downwards.
AACAACACGACATTCCATTGCATTGGCATCACCTCACGAGTCCTTTGTTCTAACTACGCTTTATTTGAACACGTGGCTGTCCACATAGATGAAACTGAATTTAATAATATTTTAATAAAATAAAACCCAAATTTAATAAAATAAAAAGCCCCCCTTTTGCCCCGTTACAATAACTGCCGGCATTCTCTTTCACTCTCTCTCTCACACTCTCTCACTACATATTTTATCATCGGTACATTCAATTTTGTTTGTTATAATTTTGAGCTCGATTTTTTATAATAGGATATTAATATAAATTCTGACTTTCCTGAAATGTTGCGAGTGTTGCGTTTCAGACGTTTTCCATGGTAGGGCCGGTGTTTGGCGTACTTAACTGGTTGTTGTACTCTCTAGCTTTTTGTCTGTCCTTTGCGCTGAATTTACATGATGTTAATGATTATTTTGATGACACTATTTACTTGTAGTTACATTTTGTTAATTCAAAAAACACTTTGGCTGGTAAAGTTACTCCAGCGAAATTTTAGCGTGTTGACACCATGACAATGTTCCGCAGACTGGGACGCCATACTGGCGTAATTTTCATAGGTGGAGGGGATTAGCTCATCATAATTTTATTCTCTTAAGCGGCCGACGCCCTTGTTTTGCGTCACTATGGTTACGTATGACATGATTGATGACATCCAACAGTGCTTTTTTAACTGGCTTGATACAAATATGTGTGTATAATCGGACGACGCCATGACCTTGGAGTCGACTCGTACTGGCAAAACTGCGTCGTATGTAATGCATTTGGGAAAGCTAACCTAACTACTTTTAAACATATATAAAAATACAATAAATTTATCCTCTCTGTACCAATGAATATTACGACGGACTTTTGTACCGTCACAATATTTACATTAAAAATTCCAAACTGTATCGTAAAATGTCGGCAGACTTTGTAGCACAAAACATAAACATGTAACACTAAATTTTAACACAATTTTTGGAAGTATGTACACAATTATTTTAACATAAACCCTTCTAAAACTGCACTAAATAAACATAGAAATATGTTTCTTCACTAAAAGCACTTATAAAATCAATGTAAAAATAACCAACCCGAACGTAGATACCAAAACATAAAAACACGAACACTGCCATTTCAATATCATGTAAGTGGCAAAAAAAAAAGAAGAAAAATACTTCGATCTGATGGTTGAATTTTAAATTACAAATGTTTGTTTTACATCTGACATGTTGGCAGCCCTTAGAATCGATTCCCACAAAAACAGTGGCAATTGGTAGAAGGCCAGTTATTGATTTTTTTGGTGAAATGTTACACGGTTAGGTGAGACTGTGGTGAGTGCCTGTCCGAATTTACAGTGTTGGGATCTCGAACAGAGAAGTCCAGTAGTGTCGTTCAGGTGCAGCTATAGTCACCGAGCTAGGGAGGTAGTTTACCCATGATGTCTTAAGGACTAAAGGGGGGTTATTGGCACCATATCCTCGCTGATCCTCTTAGGGTTTAGCAATGAGAGTTTTTCTGTTTCGGCAGAAAACCTCTCATTGGGGGGGGGGGTATTATAACGGGACAAATATTTGGGCTGTATTTTATTATGTCATCAAGTGTATTAACAGGGAGTTACCCATATGGAGCCTCAGTCCTTAACAATCAGCGTTCACTGGTGGAACACCCATTTGCACATTTGTCCAGAAAGTCTATCAACATGCACCGTTTTCAGGTGCTCTGGAATGTCTCAAAGCACGCACATGCTTGCCCTCACAGATGAATCGGCACATACAAGGTTCGCCAGTCAGCCACAAGGAATTTACCGTACCTTGTGGCCACTAATTACTGTGTCACGTGGTTCCTTTTGAGCCTATCAAAACGCAAGTTGGTGTACACGAGAACGCCTTGGCCATCTTGAGAGCGTCGTTTTGGCGTCTGTCATCTTACAGTAATCAAACCGGCCGGTTGAACGTAAAAGGCTCGCTAGCCAAAAATTTATTAAAACTTAAAAAATGTGGTCTAAAGTATAATATAAAGTGGTATAAAAAATGTGAGAACTCAGTTACAATTCAGTGGCGTCAAAATTAAATTGGGAGGACTAATTTCGGACAAAAAGTGAGACAAGACATAAGGAGTACAACGCATAGTTTGCAGTGACAACATCATCACCGTAACCATATGACAAACCATTAATTATGAAATTCTAATAAAAGAGCTCTAAACAAATAAAACGAAAATGGGATAAAAGTATGAAAGTCGACTATGAATGAGAGCAGTTACTGGATTGCCTTTCTATAATTTAAGTAATTACTTACTTTAAGTATAATATAAAAAGAAAATATAATAACAAGAATGCTACACTTTGTATATCTTTGGTAAATGGGGTGTAACCCTCAATATTAAAACCTGTGTATTCGAACTCTGATTATTAGTTGAAAAGGAAGTTATATCATTTTATGTCTAAAAATGAATATTACACAACTTGTTCAATAAATGTTGCGGGAATTAACAAGAAATGAGAGTTGAGTTCATTAATAAAATAAACCCTAAATCACGCTTATAGACTATGAGTTCGTGTGAAGGACTCTGGCCGACACAAGGTAAGAGAAGTTTTATTATAATTAAAATGTGGTAAGTAAAGAGTAAAATTACATTGGCACCTCGAACTTGGACTGTTTATAAAAATAATTTTATGTAAACCACACCTACAAGTGAGTATAAGCGTGAATTGGGAGTACGTATAAATTACGCGAAGGTTATGTGATGGGTATACTATGGTTAAGTAATACGTATAAATTGCGTACATAAAATGATGTTAGGTTAAGGGAGTAGTAGAACAATTGTAAGTGTGAGTTTTGTTAGTATACGAAAATTCCATAAAATATGGAGAATAGTATAAATAAGATTGACGTAATTGTCGGCGAGGAAGCCGAAAATAAATTGATGTGTGAAAGTAAAGAAAATGTGTCAACTGAGTCGGTTATTAGAAGCGACTCAGGAATTCAAACAAATGAAATGATAACAAGTGAAAGTAATTTTACCGAGTCAAAAATAATGAATGAAATTGAAATTTATTCAACACCTATTTCAGTTAATCAAAATAAGAAATTCGATGACGATAATATGTTAACACGGTTGTATAGATGATGTGTAGCAATTTTAGCGAACTAAGAGGGGAAATTAATAGTCATTTTGATGTTAATGATAAAAAATTTAATGAATTAAGGGGTGAGATTAACGAACGTTTTGACATAAATGAGGTTAAGATTAATGAAATAAAGGGGGAGATGGAACAGCAAAATATCAAAAGTGAAAGTAATTTGAATAAACATCTGAACGAGATTAACGAACGTTGTGATAACATTAAAAAACAGAGAATAGAATCAATAAATAACAATTTCAAGGAAAAGATTAACGAAATGAATAAAAATTTTGAAAGGAAAGTAACTTAGATAGTTAATAAAAAGGTAAGTGACAGTGGTAGTAATATGATGCCAAAAAGTAGTGAAGAAATAATTAACAAGGTAAGTTACAGTTGTAAAAATGAATTAATAAGTAATAGTGATAAAATAGTTGAAAATGAGCTATTTAAGGATAATGAAGATTTTGTTGAAGTAGAGTTTAGTAACGAAGTGTTAGCGAGTGCTGAAAAGATTGAGAGAAAGTGTGATGAGAGGTTAGGTGGGCAAAGGGCAGATTTTCCCCGAGTATATGGTGAAACAGAGTTTTCACAAAGGTTTTATGAGGACAGAGTTTCCTCCAGAAGTTATGTGGAAGTCAAGGTGTCTTCAAATAGTCCCCTAATTTTTTGTATACCTGGAAAAGCCAGGAAGTGGTATAGTAAGTTTGTTGTGCCCTTTGCATGGAGTGAAGTTGGTCAGTGGTGTTGTGACAGGTATTGTGATGAAAGTGATTATGAGAGAGAGAGAATGATAGAGGTATTTAAGTTAAGTAGGAGTTATAAAGAGTTGATAGAGAGGTTAGAATTGGAGAAAATAGACGATATGAAATACTTACCGGTTGTAGTAGGGGTTGATGATTATTTTGATGATACCACTGTAGATGATGAGCACTTACCTTGTATTGTCATGGATATAGTAGACGAATATGATGATATAACTTACCTGATGTTAACCAAAAATACTAAGCGAGACTGGACTAAAATTACCAATGTAGACGGGTTTTATGAATTAATAGGAGGCAATAATGTTGTCAAATACTATGCTGATATAATTAATGATAATGGTCATTACAATTATAATTATAATGATGTAATAAGTGTAATGAAAGATGATAATTGTTGTAACACTCTTACTTATTTATTTTCTTATTTATTACTACACATACACTGATAAAGTATGTATAACAAATACCATAATTTGGTATTTCTAAGTACTTACCAATTTCATCGGTTGCCGGGCTCATATTCTTCTTTTATAAACGTGTTTTTACCTAAGGGGTGCCAGGGTTCATTTACAGCGAGATTTTGAGACACATGATGATGACACAAATGAACACACGGTATTGTTGAAAATAACCATCAAAATTTAATTCTCTATAAGGTATTACAGATGCGACCATGCGGTCAAAACAATGACGTCATATAAGATGACCCAAAAACAAAATAGCTGTTATTTTTTATATCTCATTTTACTCTCTATATTTCTTTTGTCTGCTAAATTAATATCAGTGTAAATTGTATTGCTGCAGCTTAAAACCATTTATTAATTGTTAGTTCGTTAATACACAAACCAATGCCCTCAGCATCTGTGGTTATGGCCATACGTTCACTCGCTCACTCTCACACACATTCATCTTTAGACCAGTACATTCTTTTAATTAGTGATTCTGTATTAATGAGCTCATTAAACTATAAAAAATGATAAAATGGGACTTCTCTGCTTATCGTTTGGTGTTGTCCATCCGTTGCTGGTGGGTGACGCCCATGGTGATGGCCGGTGTTCGCCTCTAATTCTGCTGAGTTTAACTGGAGAGATATGTGCCCTGATTTTACATTTTAATACTCATACTGTTAAACAAAGTGAGCCTTTATTGCTCCACTATTACTGATACTTTTTTGATCTAGTTATTGTAAACTATTGGTAGAAAATTGTTCACACAGCGATACATCGCTGTGTCTCCTCTGAAGAATGGCGTTGAAATGAGAACGAGGCAAATATAAATTTGCGCTTGTGTGTGTGGTTCTTACGTCATACAGCTTTGTCTTAGTGGACAACGCCTTGTTGCACGTATTGTAGTTAGTGCGTCATTGTTTTCGGTTATGACGGAACAGTGCTATAGTCCAATCACAATGCACATTTTAGTCCTTCGTCACAAACACCGCCATGGCCTTTTCCGATTCCAGCACGTCCATCGGCGACCTTGGTGTCATACTCTTGCTGAATTTATTCTGCTCCACCGTATATAGGGACAATGGACCTAACCCTTCTGTGTTTTACTGATTAAACAATACAAAACATTGAAAAATACCTTTATACCCATAATTATGGTACTGGGTCATTATGTACTGTTACATACCCCCTCAATGAAAATTTCTGTGTCGAAACACAAAAACTTTCATTGACTCATTCACACTTTCCTAAAAGGATCAGTCTAGATATGTCACCACAACCCCCTGTAATGTTACTATAAAAAAAATTTATCATCACTTACCCTTGATCCCATGATGTTGGTCGCACCCTCTGACCTTACTGGACTTCTCCTGAGAGATCCCTACACCATAAGGCCATAAGGCACTCTAACTCCTGTTCTGACGCTCCAGCCAGCCCAGGACTGCGGTCACAACACCACAAAACTCTGAAACATTGCATACAAAATTTTAAAATCGTGGTCTAGTACATTTCCATATCTACAACTGATATGTTCCCTTTTAGACGCATTGGTTTGTGTTTGGGGCATTGGTTTGTTTTTTAATTCAAAAGCTTCAACCTCACAACTACAAGACTTTAAAATGAATATTCCTTTACCACCACCAAACTCAATTTCTTCCTTGTAAGAAAATAAACTACATATATATAACTACAAATAACACAATACATCAACAATTCTTTAATATACCCCCAAAATACCTTCACCTCATTATTACTACAAATTCAACTTACAACTATTATGGCAGACACTTTTATTATTTAAATTTTGTTACTCAACTTAGATTCATTTCATCTATTTTGTAAATGGCATCTTACTATAATATTTTTTGCACCACTTCATTTGTAACTTTAGACTTTCAACTTTTAAAATCTACTATCTTTTGACACTTGCTAACGTCATTACCCCCTGTAACGACCTCCTAACCACACACTCTATTGTACCATCAACATAATAAAAACAGCATAGAACATAGAACAGTACACATTAACATTGTTACATTTACATTAAACAATTTACAATTAAACAACTGGTACCAAAACTTTATCACATTACTACTTAAACAATTCTCTATTAACTTTTATTTATTTAACATTCATTAGATTCTATACGACAATTTCAACTTTATCATTTACCTTTCTGTTACAATTACCTTCCTACCATGAATTTTCTTTTTCTAACCCTTCTATTCTTACTCGTTTGGGTGACTCTCTATTATTCATTATTTTCTCTATATCTTATTTTGGCATTGTCAATCTAACCTTACTCACCTCTTTTTTACACTAACCGCTTCTAACCATTAATATATCATGACACCAATATCTCTATAATAACCCCCTTCACAAATCCAATTTAAAACCTCTGACACCGCTCATTTTTTGTACTAGTATGTGTGCAATCCCTATCTATGCTCATTCCATCATTGGTTCCTGACCCTTTCAGATAACCCTTTCCGGCACACAACGGTCCTTTCCTGTCCCAACACCTCTCGTTGCGGACTCCTACACCAATACCCTTATTACAAAATATCACTATCAACAAATATATAATTACCATGCACATTACTCAACTCTACATATAATCACTAACCACTGTGTCCCTAAAATATCTAACACCTCTTTATATATTATCAGTATCTCAACACTTTATTTTCCCTAACTCCCATTAACTCTATTTAACTAACTCCAATGCCCTTATTTATCCTTACTACCCAAACTCTTTACAACATTTCACTTTAATATACCCTAGAAAATTCATCACTTATCTACTAGCAACAATACCTCTCAATACCCAAACATATAATCATCTACTAACCCTTAGAATCTGAATCTCCTAATATCATTTAAAATCTTCAGTTATTTAAAATTCTACAATACATAGTTTACACAAAAAATACATAACAGCAAAAATACACAAATACACTGACATTAATACACAAAAATATACAATCCACATAATCATTAAATCATTTACCATAATCAGTCATAATCAGTCCATCTTAAAAAACACTGTCCACATAATCAAATGTTCATAAACACAATAAAAGGTCTACCCTCCATCGTCAAATAGCAATCGAACCTTAAAACTATATACATTGTTTAATATTAGGTATCTTATACTATCATTATAAATACCTATCCAATTCAAACGTTCATTATTATCCCCAAACTCATTTAACATGTCATGATTGATCATTGTCCTGTCACCTCCTGTATAGTAAGTCATAATTAAGTATTTTATCAAGTCATTATTCTCATTCTCTCCTACTACTTTAGTTTCAATACAAGGTAAGTTTTCATTATATTTATCATTTCTATCCCCACCTAACCTTTCTATCAACTCTTCATAATCTCTACATACTCTATATAACTCTATCTCCCAATTATCACACCACTCTCTCTCTACATTTGCATAGGGCACTACAACTTTATTCTCGCACCACCTATCAGGTGCACAAAAAATCCAGGGACAACTATTTGCAGACCTTTTGTCTCCAAAACCTACATCGAAGGCACTCTCGTCCTTCCTAAAAACATGTATATCACCCCCAAATACACCATTAAGGGAAAAATCTAACCCCTCCAAATCTTTTACAATTATACTTTCTCTACACACTGTCTTTAACCCTTTAACACACATTATCATTCCATCATTATTATATTCTATTCCCCATAAAACCTCATTATTACTACTCCTGTTTACACAATCATTTTCTAATGTTATACTTTTATTATTTATATTATTATAATTTTCTACCCCACTTACCTTGTTTTTGTTTCTATCTAATCTGTCTACTTCTCTACTCTTATTTTCTAACTGTATTTCATTAATTCTCTTGTCTAATTTCTCCTCTAATCGACTCAATTTTACATTTCGTACATTGTTTTGTTTCTTTAATTTATTCTCAAGGCTATCAAACTTTTCGTCAATTTCTTTTAATACACTATTTTGCGTTTTAATTAATATAAACAGATCTTCCAACGATATCTTATTTTCAACTGCTCTAGGTGTAGAATTCGCGCTTATTTTGTCTAATAAAATAGATTCTGTGTCTGTATTGTTTACACATAACATACTATCATTTCTTTCTGCCATAATTTAACTGTTTAAATGACTATTAAATTTTTAATTATACAATTACTGGTTGCTTTGTTTCATCAACATAACCTCTTGTATTAGGTTATGTTCCGTCTTGTACCACCTTCTGTGTTTCTCAATCTGGCTGTTTTATATAAATTAATTATTATATAATGTCCACAGTTCAGGCGCCATTTGTAACATATTCTTCTTACTTATTCTCTTTATTATTATTGATACACTGATAAAGTATGTATAACAAATACCATAATTTGGTATTTCTAAGTACTTACCAATTTCATTGGTTGCCGGGCTCATATTCTTCTTTTATAAACGTGTTTTTACCTAAGGGGTGCCAGGGTTCATTTACAGCGAGATTTTGAGACACAGATGATGACACAAATGAATACACGGTATTGTTGAAAATAACCATCAAAATTTAATTCTCTATAAGGTATTACAGATGCGACCATGCGGTCAAAACAATGACGTCATATAAGATGACCCAAAAACAAAATAGCTGTTATTTTTTATATCTCATTTTACTCTCTATATTTCTTTTGTCTGCTAAATTAATATCAGTGTAAATTGTATTGCTGCAGCTTATAAAACCATTTATTAATTGTTAGTTCGTTAATACACAAACCAATGCCCTCAGCATTTGTGGTTATGGCCATACGTTCACTCGCTCACTCTCACACACATTCATCTTTAGACCAGTACATTCTTTTAATTAGTGATTCTGTATTAATGAGCTCATTAAACTATAAAAAATGATAAAATGGGACTTCTCTGCTTATCGTTTGGTGTTGTCCATCCGTTGCTGGTGGGTGACGCCCATGGTGATGGCCGGTGTTCACCTCTAATTCTGCTGAGTTTAACTGGAGAGATATGTGCCCTGATTTTACATTTTAATACTCATACTGTTAAATAAAGTGAGCCTTTATTGCTCCACTATTACTGATACTTTTTTGATCTAGTTATTGTAAACTATTGGTAGAAAATTGTTCACACAGCGATACATCGTTGTGTCTCCTCTGAAGAATGGCGTTGAAATGAGAACGAGGCAAATGTAAATTTGCGCTTGTGTGTGTGGTTCTTATGTCATACAGCTTTGTCTTACTGGACAACGCCTTGTTGCACGTATTGTAGTTAGTGCGTCATTGTTTTCGGTTATGACGGAACAGTGCTGTAGTCCAATCACAATGCACATTTTAGTCCTTCGTCACAAACACCGCCATGGCCTTTTCCGATTCCAGCACGTCCATCGGCGACCTTGGTGTCATACTCTTGCTGAATTTATTCTGCTCCACCGTATATAGGGACAATGGACCTAACCCTTCTGTGTTTTACTGATTAAACAATACAAAACATGGAAAAATACCTTTATACCCATAATTATGGTACTGGGTCATTATGTACTGTTACATTGTTATGTGAAAGTCAGACTGATATATGATGATGGTGGTTAGAGATAAACAGTGAATGAACATTTAATTATTTTAGTTTATGGTAACTACTTGGCTAACTTATGTAATGAGGTGTGGTAAACAATAATGATATGACGAAAAATTGTAAATAAATTTATAGTGAGATTAATTGTGTTTGTGTTGTAAAATGTATTTTATGTAAACAATGTGTGTATGTAGTAGAAATTGATTTAATAATAATAATATTTTATCAGACTAAATAAATAATGAGAATAATTATGAAGTTTATAATGCAGATGAATTGTAATTATGTTGGAGTATGGTCATTAAAGTAACTTAGTGTTTTTTAAAAAGCTGATTGAATTAAAGAATTTGAGATTAATTAATGTTGTATAATTGAATTTTGCTGATGAATTTAAATGATTTTATATTATTTGAACTGTATAATAAACAGTAAATGAGTAAAAGTAAAATGTGTTTAGTTGTGGAGTCATATGGTTGTTATAAATGTTTCAGAAGGTTTTGTACATTATTTTGTGGTGATAAATGTTTATATTTTTTGAGTTTGTGACAGTAATCATGTTGTATTCGAGTATATGAGTGACCATATCTAAGTAGGAATTTTATAATGAATTGAAATAAAGTAAAATGTTTTAACAATGAAATCAAATGAGTTTAAAAGTTTTAAATTAGGTGATTAACTTAATTTGAGGTAGTTATAAATTTTCTAGTGTAATTTTCAATGATCATATTGATGTAAAATGTTGTAAAAGATGGAGTTTGGGTGATAATTATTTCAATAAGGCTTTTGAGTCAGTCAAAGTTAATTTTAAATGGGTATTAGACAAAATAAGAATTCCGGAATAAAAGTAATACAGAAACGGGGTAGTAGTAGGGACACAGTAGCGGGAGTGCATATATGTAGAGAAAGTGAGAGTGATGTAAATGGAGAGTGGAATAGGTGGTGGTAAAATTTTGTAGTGAGGGTGGTGTGGTAAGGAGTCATCAACGACAGGCGTTATGGCGGGAGGAAACGTATTAAAGAGGGTTACGGGTTACCTGGGAGAGCCCAGGAACCAATAAGGGAATGAGTATAAGGGAAGGAAACACACATCCTAGGTACAAAGAGGGTATCAGGTATTTAGTAATAAGAGGAGAATGATTTAAGTTGAGTTAGAGAATTTAGTGGAGGTAAATATTTTTGAGAGATTGGTGTCACCCTATATAAATCCGTTAGTGGTTGTTAGAAGGAAGAAGGGGGGTAAAGTTATATTTAAATGCACATTCAATAGATCAAATCGTTGTGAATGACTGCGAATCACCCAAACCAATTGATAATGAAAATACTTAATAGAAATTCATAGTTGAAATGTAATAATAAATGTAACAAATTAAAGAGTTAATAGAATATAAAGCTAAAATAAAGCTGTAAGTTGTGTAAAATTTTGATAAAATCTGAATTTGAAATGTTACATATAATGAATGTTAATAATAAATTTGAATTTTGTGAAGAATTTAATGGTACAACAAATGATAAATAATTAAAGGTTCAATTAAAATTAAAACTGAAATGTTTGTAAATTGTATTCAGAGGCAAATGAAAGGTTTATTTTAATGAAATGAGTTTTGTGTTCTTTATGAATGTTGATATTGTATTTTGTGTTATTTATATTTAGTGTGCCTAGGGTAAGGTCATTCACCTGGGAATAAGACATCAGCTGATGACTGGTGTGGACTGTAGAATGTTTAATGTAATCAATTCATATGTTCTTTTAGTAATTAATGTAATTTAATAATTTGTTTCTTTTTATTGATTGTCAGAATATAGGTTTCCGGAATTTAAATTCACTTAATTATTGAAAAAAAAAACAACAAAAATTTTTTTTTGTGAAGTACAGATTGTGACCTGTTTTCATGTTCACGATATATTGATGATTGTGTGTATTGATAATGTATTAACTGATTCATAGTGTTCATATTATATGTTTTGTAACCAAATGTAGTGGTAATGGAATTTATGATAGAGATAAGTTGTGTATTTTATTTTGTCTATTATGATTGTTAGCATCTAGTTATGAGGATTTATAAAGAAAAGTAAATTCATTTAAAAGATTTTGGAATTTTGAAAATTGCGATTAAAATAATTAATTGAAAGAGATGATGTAAATTATCTTGAAAGTGAATCTTTGATAATGGACTTAGATTTATTTCACTAATTGAACGAAATTGAAATAATTTAATTTGATTTGAAACAGTAATGTCAAGCAAACAATTAAAAGTTGAGAAATGGGAATGAATTTTGTTTAGAAGCAAATATAAAATGTTTATGTGAATTTTACCTTAATGATGAATATTTGGAGATAGTGTGTTTAATTTAGTAATGAATATGTGTACGCACCCAGTACTTTGCTAAAGGCAATCCAGTATATATATATATATATATATATATATATATATATAAGGGGAGATATATCGGTTGAGGATCTGGTTTGGTAGAAGGCCAGTTATTGATTTTTTTGGTGAAATGTTACACGGTTAGGTGAGACTGTGGTGAGTGCCTGTCCGAATTTACAGTGTTGGGATCTTGAACAGAGAAGTCCAGTAGTGTCGTTCAGGTGCAGCTATAGTCACCGAGCTAGGGAGGTAGTTTACCCATGATGTCTTAAGGACTAAAGGGGGGTTATTGGCACCATATCCTCGCTGATCCTCTTAGGGTTTAGCAATGAGAGTTTTTCTGTTTGGCAGAAAACCTCTCAATGGGGGGGGGGTGTAACGGGGTGAATTAGAAGGTTTTTTATTTCTTTATTAATTTCGGTTTTCATCTTGTAAAATATTTCAAATTATTTCATATGGGTGTCCAGTCCTTGTTTGAATCTAACTCGCAGACTAAACAATAAAAGCATTACACACAGTGTTGAAATATCCATAAAGGAATGTCAGGTTGTCGACTGTATCACGATTCTAAGAACTTTGCGTCTGTGTGACGTCCACTCACAAATGCACCAACACCAGTATCTGCGGAGCGAATAACTTGACATAAACGAAAGTAAAGGCCGTGAAAATATCGTCGTCTCACAGCACACGTAAATCCTGTGTGCCAAATGTATAGCGACTAAAAACTTCATCAGCAAAGGCTGTGAACGGCGATGAAATTCGTTTGCAGGCAAGGCAGTGCTGCCTGACCACATGTAAGATCGTCACAAAAAGTTCATCCCAGTCTAATAACACCTTCAGACCGCGCGGTCATAAAATCTTAGCTCGAGCGTATTAAAAGTCGGCCGACCGTAACAGCATGCCTAAAGAACTAAAATATAACCCAAAAGTAAAGTGATATACAAGTGATTCAGTGTAACTTTCAAAAATCAATGAAACAATAACATTTTTTTTTCGGGAAAGAAATCGTGTGTGTGAAGCGCCATGAGGTTGCAGGAGACGCCATGGTAACTGTAATTGTATCTAACCCAAAATTGTTGTGATCATGTATAAAAGGGGGTTTTGAAGTAATTACCTATATAAAGAGGGGTTTCGTATGAATGAGTGGATGGGCAATCTGGGTCGCACTTTAATAGATTTCTAAATATATTAGAATAAGAAAATGGTTAAGTAAAATGTGTATGTAGTATCTGTTTTTTTAAAAGGAGAAAAAGGAGCTGTAATATGTGAATTGAGGTAGAAGGAGGAGTAAGTGTGTGTTTTAAAAGAAAATAACCAATGCAATTAAATTAGATTTGTTTCAAATGAAAAGCGAGTCGAGTATGTTATTCAGATAACCTGAAGGTCATATTTGTATTTCGCAGTTTCGTGCAACGGACCTTGGCGCAAGAGGGGAGTTTTAACTGAATAAAAGTTTAATAATTAAATGTATTAAAATAAGATAATACAGGGGTTATTGTAACGGGACAAATATTTGGGCTGTATTTTATTGTGTCATCAAGTGTATTAACAGGGAGTTACCCATATGGAGCCTCAGTCCTTAACAATCAGCGTTCACTGGTGGAACACCCATTTGCACATTTGTCCAGAAAGTCTATCAACATGCACCGTTTTCAGGTGCTCTGGAATGTCTCAAAGCGCGCACATGCTTGCCCTCACAGATGAATTGGCACGTACAAGGTTCGCCAGTCAGCCACAAGGAATTTACCGTACCTCGTGGCCACTAATTACTGTGTCACGTGATTCCTTTTGAGCCTATCAAAACGCAAGTTGGTGTACACGAGAACGCCTTGGCCATCTTGAGAGCGTCGTTTTGGCGTCTGTCATCTTACAGTAATCAAACCGGCCGGTTGAACGTAAAAGGCTCGCGAGCCAAAAATTTATTAAAACTTAAAAAATGTGGTCTAAAATATAATATAAAGTGGTATAAAAAATGTGAGAACTCAGTTACAATTCAGTGGCGTCAAAATTAAATTGGGAGGACTAATTTCGGACAAAAAGTGAGACAAGACATAAGGAGTACAACGCATAGTTTGCAGTGACGACATCATCACCGTAACCGTATGACAAACCATTAATTATGAAATTCTAATAAAAGAGCTCTAAACAAATAAAACGAAAATGGGATAAAAGTATGAAAGTCGAGTATGAATGAGAGCAATTACTGGATTGCCTTTCTATAATTTAAGTAATTACTTACTTTAAGTATAATATAAAAAGAAAATATAATAACAAGAATGCTACACTTTGTATATCTTTGGTAAATGGAGTGTAACCCTCAATATTAAAACCTGTGTATTCGAACTCTGATTATTAGTTGAAAAGGAAGTTATATCATTATTTTATGTCTAAAAATGAATATTACACAACTTGTTCAATAAATGTTGCGGGAATTAACAAGAAATGAGAGTTGAGTTCATTAATAAAATAAACCCTAAATCACGCTTATAGACTACGACTTCATGTGAAGGACTCTGGCCGACACAAGGTAAGAGAAGTTTTATTATAATTAAAATGTGGTAAGAAAGAGTACTATTACAAGTTTTCGCTGTCCTTCCTGTTGAATCCGATAAACAACATCGTTGATTCTTTTTTTTTTACAGTATAGGGTCCTTCCCACTTAGTTTGCAACTTAGGTGAGCGACCACGACGACGCTTTGGGTTGAACAACCAGACCTGATCTTCTTGGAAACCCACACTATTTCTGCGAATGTCATACCGAGTTTTCATTTTATCACTGGCAATCTTCAGCCGTCCTCTTATCAAGCGGTTCATTTCTCGCAGTTGGTTTTCTAATTGTGAGTAATAGTTCTGTGGCTCTTGGGACTGAGTCTCAGGTGATCTGAACATTAAGTCCCCAGGAAGACGAATCTCCCGCCCAAACACCAATTTTGCTGGAGTCATGCCGGTTGTGTCGTGTATTGATGATCTACACGCCATGAGGAATAGCGGTATACGTTGGTCCCAGTCTGTTTGGTTTCCGTCAGCAACCTTCAAAAGATGCTGCTCAAGTGTCCTATTGAATCTCTCAACCATCCCGTCCGACTGAGGATGCAGAGGCGTTGTCCTGGTGTTTCGAATTCCGAGTAGACGGCATAATTCTTTAAACACTCCTGATTCGAAATTTCTCCCTTGATGTGTATGTATTTCCATAGGGGCTCCATAACGGCAACAGAAGTTGTGAACTAACTGCTTTGCCACAGTGGTAACCTCCTGATTTGGAATTGCGTAGGCTTCCACCCACTTAGTAAAGTAGTCTCCTACAACCATGATGTACCAATTTCCATCGTCAGTAACTGGGAATGGTCCAGCAATGTCTATGCCAATTCTCTCGAAAGGCAATCCAACGTTATACTGTCTCATTTTTCCCCTGCTTCTGGTTTGTGGGCCCTTCCTTGCAGCACATATTTCACACGTTCGAACCCTTTCCTCTATGTCGTGGCGAAGGTGAAGCCAATAGAATCGCTTCCGTATTTTGTCAAGGGTTTTGTTAACGCCAAGATGGCCTCCAGATGTTCCATCATGCATCTCCTTCAAAACAGACTGCACTTTACTTCGGGGAACTATCAACTGCATGACCACGTCTTGTCCATCTGCACTTTCCCAAGCCCTTTTCAGCAATCCATTTTCTAACGTAAGAGATTCCCATTGTGCCCAGTAGCCCTTCAGCACTTCGGAACCAAGGCAGATATCTTGCCAATCCGGGCGGCGACCTTCCTCTTTTGCTGTCAAGATCGGTCCGATGTATTCATCAGTCATCTTTCTTGTCAACAGTCTTGTGTTGTCCAGCCGTCTGCCAGGATATCTACAGTGATGGCTTGAACATGTTCGCTTGAGTTTTGTTCTTCCTTACTGTGCCAATGTCGGCAATCTTCCAGGCACGGTTTTCGTGATAAGCCATCTGCATTACCATGCAGGCGCCCCTGTCGATGTTGTACCTTGAAGTTGTACTCTTGCAAACGTTCAACCCACCTTGCCAACTGTCCTTCCGGATTTTTAAATCTCAAGAGCCATGCAAGCGTGGCATGGTCGGTACATAGTGAAAACTCTCTTCCACAGAGGTATTTATGGAAGTGCTCCAAGGCTCGGACGATTGTCAGCAACTCTTTCCTTGTGACGCAATAATTTCTCTCCGGTTTAGAAAGTGTCTTGCTGTAATACGCTATTACTCCTTCTTCACCGTTTTGAACTTGAGACAAAACTGCTCCTAGACCAGTATTGCTTGCGTCTGTGTCCACAATGTACTTCCCTTCAGAATCTGGGAAAGCAAGAATTGGCTGCGAACGTAATACAATTTTCAAAGTCCTAAATGCTTTATCACACTCCCTCGACCACTGGAAGTTTTGTTTATTTTCTGTTAGCTCATGTAATGGTTTTGCAATAGTAACGAAGCCTTTCACAAAACGTCTGTAATATGAGCATAACCCCAGGAAACTCCGAACTTCGTGTTTACTCTTTGGCACTGGCCAGTCTCTTATGGTGTCTACTTTATTAGGATCCATGCTAACACCCGCTGCCGAAACCAGATGGCCCAGATACTGCACTTCCTTCTGAAATAGAGAACACTTCTTCGGGGTCAGCTTCAGTTGGGCACCATGAATTATAGTTAGAACCTCCTTGAGGTTTTCCAAATGGTCTTTGAAAGTCTTCCCGATGACTATGACATCGTCTAAATAAACAAGGCAAGTTTCCACGTCAGGCTTCGGAGTACCAGATCCATCAATCTTTCAAATGTTGCCTGTGCATTACAGAGTCCTAATGGGATGACGTTAAATTGGAATAAACCTCTTGGGGTCGAGAAAGCGGTCTTTTCCTTGTCTTCTTGATGAAGACCCACTTGCCAATATCCACTCTTCAGGTCAAATGTGGAAAACCACTGTGCTCCGGACAACGTGTCGAGTGTATCGTCAACGCGAGGTAATTGATAGCAGTCTTTCGTTGTAATGTCATTTAACCTCCGGTAGTCTACGCAGAAACGCAATCCACCATCTTTCTTTGCTACCAGCACTACAGGAGAAGACCAAGCACTTGACGAAGGTTCGATTACTTCCTCTGTCAACATGTCCTGTACTAACCGAGATATTTCCTCTTGCTAGGTAACGGAGGCCTTTGAGGAGGTTGGCGTATCGGTGTTGTGTCCCCGGTATTGATGTGATGTTGTACAAGAGAGGTTCTTCCCAGTGACTGTCCCCGAACTGCAAAAGAATCTTTGAATTCATGTAAAAACCGTCTGAGTTCTTTTACCTCACCACTTGAGAGGTCGGTAGAAGATCTCTTCAATTATTCCTGCAGTTCCTCTGGTAATTTGGAGGTATCCGAAACAACTGGATCTTCGTTGCGTCATTCCGGCTACCCAGGCCATGGGAGTCAATTTGCCTAGGAGCGTATTGCTTTGTAAAGTGACAGCTTGATCCAAAATATTCACCACTCTAATAGGTACATTTCCGGTTTTGTCAGGATTTACTAAATTTCTGGCAATTAGTATGCCCGGTGTGCTGACTACCTCGGGTTCGAATATAGAACACTGGTTGCCCCTAGTATCTACCTCGGTTCTAACTGTGATGATCTTTTTGGAGTTTGGCGGAACAGTTACGGCCACGTGGTTTACGACATCCATCGATTATTTTTCTGCTGTCATCATTGATAGCATTGCCTCTTCGCCTCCGATTCTGAAGACATTGCTTTTTAAGTCGACTATAAATCCATATGCGTTCATAACGTCCACACCAAGAATTGCTTCAACCACAATGTTTGCAACAAGTACTTGATGATTAAACTCTAGTCGACTGAGGCGTAGGTGTATCTCCACTTTTCAATACACTTTTACAGGCCATCCAGTAGCTGTTCGCAAGCTGCAAGAGCACCAGATTGGCTTGAGATCTTTCACCACGTTGGGGCGCACAATAGAAACTGTTGTGCCTGTGTTGACTGTAATCGAGGTTGGCCTTTCTTGAACAAATCTGGTAACTACCAAGCTCCTGCTGTTTTTCTGAAGTGTGGAAATTGTGTATTGTCTAGGGGCTTCGTTCCTCCAGTTAGTCAGCACACGCCCCATTGTACTGACTATTGCTCGTTTCCCTGCTGCTGAATTCTAACCCGACAATCTCGTTGTAGATGTCCAGGTATCCCACATCTATAACACTTCGGTCTTCCATCCTTTCTTATTTTATTCTGTGGCGACGACCGTCGAGTCTCTTTTCCTTGTTCTTCTTCCTCGTCATCCGTGCCGTTGCGATCTTTTAGCGCGCGCACTTTATGACTTGTCCAACCAGACACTGATTTGGCGGCCTAAAATTGCAAAGCATGTACCAGCGCATATGTACACACTGTTCTGGTGTCTTGCTATTCATAACACCTGCTGTAGTTCGTTATCTCGGACACCAGCAGTAAATGTCTGCATCGCAAAACTCGTTCGGAAATCTTCTGGCGCTTCAGGATAAACCAGTCTAATTAGTCTGTCGATACTTGCTTCAAACTCTTGAAGACTCTCCCCGGAATCCTGTCGCCTTGCTCAACTGGGTGCAGTACGCAACTCGCAAATGTTTATCACCATACCATAATTCTAGAACTTTTATCAACTCGGCATAGATGTTCTGGCTGTCAGGTGTCACTTTCTGTAGTAATTCTGCCGTGGGTCCTTTTAATGCAAGAATGAGTGAGACTGCCTTGTCTTTCTCTGACCAATTATTTGCGCACGCAGCAGCTTCAAATTGGCGGAGGTACGTTGCCCAGTGACTGCTTCCGTCAAAGGTTGGAGCTTTGACATGAACTGTCCCTACTGCAGGCAAAGTGACTTTCTCTATTAACTTATTTTCTGCGTCTTTTTCTGTCTTTATTATTGGTATACTCTGTTCACAAAGTTGTTTTGGTTGTATCTTCAGGCACTGCACAACTTCACTTTTAATTTGTTCTCTAATGTTTGCCATTGAGTTTTCTACTGCAGATATTTTATTTGACATGGATTCTTCTATGACAGATATTTTTGTAGACATCGATTCTTCAACAATCGATACAGACTGTTCTACTTCAGCTATTTTTAATATCATTGATTCTTGTACCTCTGATATTTTAGTAACTTGTTTATTAAGCTCACCTCGTAGGAGACCCAATTCTGCGGTACTGTGTTCTTGCATCCGTTTCTGCTCCTGTATTAATGCTTCGATATCTTCTGTTTCACGGTTCCATTCCTCTGCCTCTAGCAGGAGGGTTTTCTGTCTTGCTTCCACTTTCTCGTTTTGTCGTTTTTCTGTTTCTTCCGCCTCCTGTCTGCGTTTCTCATCCTGTCGTTTTTCTGCTTCTTCCTGTGTCTGTCGCAGCAGTGTTTGTAAAGCTTCCATCATCTAACTGGCATCCATGTTTACTTATTAATTACGAATTACACTTGTCTTGTACAAAGTGTTTACTGTTAACCGTTCTATCCCAGTTCTGACACCGCTGTTATGACGGTCTACTTGTTCGTACAGTGGAAAACACAATAAGTACAATGCACCAATTAAGTCACTATCACCAGTTTTAATTTTTACAGTTAAACAGTTCGTAATTAACAACACAGTCTCTACAACAAATCAAATAAAAATTGACACACGCAATAAAATTTCACTAATATTAAACACAGTTGTATTACAATTATACCGCCCGATTATAAAACGCAACACTTCACTAATAACCACTAGAACGTACACGGTATTCTCGCCTGATAATAACTCAAACGCACTGATAATATATCGCAGCTATGCTGAACTGAACATCGTTGAGTACTGGTATTTATATCTCCCCAAATTACTAGATTATTCCATAACGCGCGATAGTGCCAGTATAGTTACAACGTAATTACTTGCGGCCTTGACACAGTCCGTGCGCCCACGCGAAGTCTGGCACAATCTAGAAAATGCGTCGACAAGCACGTACACCACACACGTTACATTCCGGATTCCTCTGAAACATTCAATAAACACGTAGATTGTTCTGCGATGTCGTAACGCATTATTTATATGTATGTTCAGTTTTATTAAGTTATTCTCTGAGAATATATCGATTTTTGAAAGGGCAACAAACACTACATAGGGTTATAAAACACTAACATTGATGATCACTAAATTAATTTCCCAATTTTAACATGTATATGATTTTAAAGAAAGTATTTGATGCACAGTATTAATATGTGATGCATTTTGCTTTTAAGGATGGGGATGGCGACTTATCAAAATATGACTTGAGTGACTTTGGCATTAGTACTAGTAATGATGTATCAAGAGAAACAAAAAATGATAAAGAGGAAATATCAAGGAACCAACACAGGTTGCACAAAAGTCGCACCAAGTCTCCTAATAGTTCTTCACAGAGAAACCGTTCTCGTTTTGACGTAAGTTGAGGAAATTGTATTTACATTTTACATGTTTTGATTCTGTTCTCTGAAGTAGTTTTATGCAGTTGTTTTTAGATTGTACAGAACTTGTTCCTGGATTACTTATGCGTGGGTCTTCAATTATATGTGATACAGTGTATTATGTTAGGTAAAATTTTATAGACAACAGCATTATAGTCTGTATAGATATAACAGATTTCTTTGTATTTGTTGCAGTCACATTTGTTTAATAATTAATATCACAACATACAAATTTCATTCAATTTAGTATAGTCTAAAGTGCAGCGTTAATACCTGTATCCCTACTGGGATTTCTATCTGTAAAGCTACTAACACAAAATGGTCAAACACTGTTTGGATTATTTCAATTGCAGTGTATTATTAACTTTGTAAATTTCAATAGCGAAATTATAAACTATATAACATTTTATATTCATTCTAAACAAATATTGGTTTATACTAGCTTGCTTTAAATAAATAAGTGGACACCATCAGGTCATTATATTGGTCGTGAAATATATTTGTGGCTCAAAATTTAACAGTCATTCAAAAAATAACCCAATATAAATAACGAAAACTCAGGGTACCAGCTTCTTTTGTATATGTGGAGGTGTAGCATGCCTCACAACACAGGTCTGCAATGGAAAAATGGTCTTAAATATAGTGGGCGATTTTTATAGTTTTCTGGGGTGCTGATTACTGGAAAAATAATTTAAAAAATTCTATCATGCAGTTTTCTCACAAATGATATATTTAATTTAGACGTATTTGATAAATAAGATAGTACAGTATAAAATAAAGTATTTATATAAACATAGTACATATATTTATAGATATTTGGTATATATTTATATTTGGCATGGGAGTAGAAGTTAAAATTTAAAACATTTGCCTCAAAATTAGTTAAAATCAGAGCAAACAGAATAGTAAGACTAGTGAAAACCATATTACTAGCCTGTTGACACTTGTCTGCCTCCACCACCTTTCACATCCTTTTCCCCTCACGCTACAACGTTTCTCTTGACTCTGTGCAGTGATAGTGATAGTGTTTCGAGCTTTGTGACACTTCTTTTTTTTTAACTTCTAGTTTGTGTTATTGTGTTGATTTTAAGGACAGTGGCCCCCTGATGCTGTGGTAATTCAAAGGATTCTTTTTCTACATTTGTGCCAATTATACAGTAACAAAACAACAAAGAAACATTTCAGATTTTGTGAAAAAAGAGTATTTCGCTTATTTTGGTATGAAGTTGGGGGATCAAGGCAAGCCTTGGGCCCCTCACAAAGTTTGTTAGGTTTGTGTGGAAGAACTGAGACAGTGGTTCCTTAAAAAAAAAGTCTTTCCGGTTTCGTATATCAATGGTTTGGAGAGAACCTAAGAACCACAGTGATGACTGCTAGTTTTATTCATGTAATATACAAGGTTTCAGTCTGAACAAGAAAAAGTAAACTTCTTACCCTAACATTCAGTCAGCCATACGCCCTGTCCCCATAGAAGTGGCATACCTGTTCCTTCCCCTTCAGATTCATTAGACAATATTTTCAAAGATTTAGAAACAGTGCCTCAAATATGTGGTAGTGATGACTTTAGTGGGAATGATATCTACAATCATGGCAGCAATGATCCAAAACTTTACACGGAGTCAGAGTTGAATGATTTAGTTAGAAATTTAGATTTTTCTAAGGATTTGGCAGAAGTGTTATGTTCCAGATTGAAGGAAAAAAGTTTGTTGGCTACTGATACTTCCTTTTATTGGTTTCAGAGCAGAGAAAAGGAACGTTTTGTTCCATTTTTTTCTCAAGAAGGTGAACTTGTTTACTACAAAGATGTGCCCAGACAAGTTTCAACATCAAAGATGTTGATAAGTTTCAACATCAAATACAGAGCTGATGATTGGAGACTTTTTATTGATTCCTCGAAGAGAAGTCTCAAAACAGTACTCTTATATAATGGAAGTAAGTACATTTTGTGCTTGTTGGACATACAGTCCATTTAAAAAGTGGTTTGTATTATCCAAAATTAGAAAATCTTGATTTGATACTTACTGAACTTTCCTATGCAGATCATGGCTGGACAGTTCGTGGCAACTTAAAGGCAGTTTCCATGTTACTTGGTCAAGAGAGTGAATACACCAAATCTCCACGTATTCTGTGGAATGGGATAGCCATGACAGAGAACAACAGTATGTAAAGAAAGAATGGCCAATTAGGAAACCATTAGAGCCTGGAATCAAAAACATTGAGAGGGAAAGTTTGGTTGATCCAAGAAAGGTTTTACTTCCACCACTTTATATAAAATTAGACCTGATGAAACAATTTGTTAAACCATTCACAAAAGAAGGGGAATGTTTTAAACATCTTTGCGACCAGTTCCCTGGTTTATCTGAAGCAAAGTTGAATGAGTGTATTTTTGTTGTGCCCGATATCCGAAAAATTATGAAGATGAAATTTTTAAAATAAAATGGAGAAAATGAAAAACAAGCCAGAAAAGCTTTCAATCTTGTAGTAACCAGCTTTCTTGGAAACAAAGAGGACCCAGACTACAAACATATTGTAGAAGACATGATGGGAAAGTTCAACGTCTTGGGATGTAAAAGTCCATTTCGTATATTCACATATTGACTACTTTTCTGAAAACCTTGGTGCAGTTAGTGAGGAGCAGGGTGAAAGATTTCACCAAGATATAAAGGAAATGGAAAGGCGATATCAAGGAATGTGGAACATCAACATGATAGTGGACTATTGCTGAATTCTGAAAAGGAATGATCCTCAGCAAGTTGACAAGAGGAAAACTGGAAAAAAGTTTTGAAGGAAAAAGAAAACATTATTACAAGGCCGCTTATACATATGTTTTAATATACGTATTGGTCACTTTATCGATGGTTTGAGCTATGTTATTTGTGTGATATTTATATTTGTTAATGGTTAAAATTAAAAGACTAAATTGGGTTTTATGTTTTCTTTTTCAAAACAGTAACCTTTTTGTAAAATAGCATTACATGATAGGAAACAAATAGTTGTCATTTTTAGAATCAGCACTGAAAATGATTAAAAATTTGTTGACAAAACTAAAACAATTTTTAAAAAAATTTGACAGGACCAATTTTCTGTGGCTTATTATTTTGCGTTCATTTACCAGGTTCATTAGACAAATTCCTCAGAACAAAGAGAATCAGTTATGGTGAATTTGACAAAAATAGGTTAATTCTTATTCATTTTGCTGCAAGCATTTACAAACATTTACATTAATTGATATGTGTTTCACAAATACTTACTTACTTTCCTGGCAGTACAACCCTCGAGGGATCACGGCCTCCTTCAACATTGATCGCCATCCCACGACTGCTGTCTGCCAGTCCTTCTTCCATAAATCCTCTTTCTTAGAACCTTCCTTAGAATCTCTTCTTCTGACATCCTTGACACATGACCAGGCCAATGGAGTTAGCACACTTTAATAGTACTGTATGAACCACGTCCATATCCTTACAAATATCCATTAATTCATAGTTGGTATGCTGCCTCCAGTTTTGTCCTTCTTGTATTGCTCCAAAAATTCTCAAGATTCACCTCTCAAATCTCAGCAGGGACATTTCGTCATGCTTTGTCAGTGTCCAACACTCAGATCCATGTGTCAGGATGATCTTGTCAAAGTCTTGTAATGTCATATCTTTGTGGCCATTTTACTGGTCCG
The DNA here is from genome assembly GCA_034769895.1 of Magicicada septendecula. Classification (NCBI taxonomy): domain Eukaryota; kingdom Metazoa; phylum Arthropoda; class Insecta; order Hemiptera; family Cicadidae; genus Magicicada; species Magicicada septendecula. The sequence continues at coordinate 180,986,252 of CM068376.1, read as the reverse complement.
TTTCGACCAATACATCGCTTACCGAATGGTTCGTCAAATCATGACAGTAGTGAGTAGATGCACCGTCATTCAAAAACCACATCTGCACTCTATCTGCAAGTGGAATATCCAAGAATTCCATCAGATGTGTTTGAAAAAATGTAAGTATTGTCTTCCATTAAGCCTTGGTGGTAAGAAAAAATGGTCTAAGAGATTATCACCAAGAAGACCACACCACACATTAAATGAAAAAGTATGTTGATCATGTCTTGTAGCAGTCTCATGGGTTTCGTCTACCCAAGTGTAGGTGTTTTGAAAGTTTACAATGCCATTTCTTGTAAATTGTAACATTTTTCTGACACATTTTGGTCTGTTTTGTTTTTAATTAAAGTCAAATTTTTCAAATTTGTTCGTACATTTAATAGACATTATACACATCGGTTTTCTCATAATTAAATTCACTACAAAGTTAGTTAGAAATGTTTATTTGTTTATTGGCAAATTAACGAAGTTGTTTTATCCCAAATCTAAAAATGTGTGTTTTTTGACTCCAGTTGTTTTGTGTTTACACAGTTTTTCTTAGAAACTAATTGAGATAGAGCTCTGGGACATCTTTTATTCAATTTTTTAGGTTAAAAACCATAAGAGACCACACCAAATTTACCCTTCATGTTATACCCCACGAATTTCAGTATGGCGTCATTTTACCGTGGGAGCAGAAATCTGGGTGAACTGGTTCGGAAGCTGTAACTCGCTAATGAACCGTTTTCGGACCTATGTTTATATGAACTTTTTTTTCTTATTTTTAGCTATAGAATCAGGTCCCCAGAGATTGCCGTGCAATTTTTAATCGCCCTGTATATGGGGATGGTATTGAAAGTGTTAATTGAAAAATTACAAGTTGAATTTTAATTTTTTGTTAAAACATTTTTCAAATATTAAATCTAACAAAAACCGTATTTGTTTTGTAATGAGCTAACCAAAAAAGAAATCGCTTATTTGTTAATGAAACTGACTAACTTAGGTGCAACAGATGTCACAGGTGCACTTACAAATTGTGCAGTTCCCGAAACAATTCCCCCTGCAGTATCTGTCCCTGTTCATTTGTGCCATCAAAAGTGAAGGCTTACAGGAGGAAAAAACTATCTGATTTGTGGTTCACCATTTTCTGCCAATTTTACAAGTAATATGGTATAAAAGCTGGTTGATGCTCATTGTATAACACTGTCATTTATCAGCCAGTCAGTTTAAATTCAGTAGTCATAAACAGCTTCCAGTAGATGACCATACAACAGTGGAATATTCCATCACTTTCTCTGATGGTTATATCTGCTTTAAACTGTTATCAAGGACATTGATTATGCAAAAGTAGAAACATTCGTTTAAGTTGTCACCGGACAAAAGGCTTGCCGCATGACAAATGGCGCCAATCGTACACTCTAGTGTTTTTGGTGGCCCTAAAAAGGACCTGGTGGCGAGAAAGCTGATGTTGGTCGTGCCGCGCTGAGATGTTCAGCGGCTGCGCCCACTGATCGTGGCGTACTGCAGTCCTCTTCTTTCGGCATCGGTTGTAGAGTCGGCTGCCGGCCCAGCGACGTCCATCACTGGCGCGGAACGGGAGTGCGAAGACGCAAGAACGGCGGTGGTTCTATTCTTCGGCTGTTCCTTCCGGCTGACTCCGCCTCGATGTCATCCGAGAGAGGAGAAGAGATGAAGTGCGTCCGATGGCGTGGCGATGAACTGTGTGTCAAATTTTCTGCCGGCCCGGGTTTTATGCACTAACCGGGATCCCTGATTGGCTCGCTCCGAATCCTGATGCCGGATTGGCTCGCTATGTCCACCGCTGGTACCAGAGAGCAGATGTTCGCATACCGCTGCCATCACAAAGTATAGTATAGCTTCAAGGTTTGTACCACATATGCAAACTTCTCTGAACAAACCTTTTTAGAAAAATAGGTGGCCTGTCATAAATTTTATCTATGACTGCTTGGAGCATTCATCTAAAAAGATTGCTTAATACTAAGTAACTACTAGCTCATCCACAAATCCTGCACAAATAAAACACTAATTAACTTTCATTAATGCTTTGCTAATCAATAACTCATTTTGGTAACTAACAAAATAAGTCACTGTTCGGGTCGTCATTAATCATCTTTTTCACGATCACTTTTATTCTCTAACATCATATTTTTACTTATATTGTCATAATTCTCACCTTTAACTTTTCGTCAAATTTTACACTCTGTGCATTGAAAAGCAATTGCATCATTTTCATCAGTTCATTATCCTCAGCTTTTTTAATCTGGACTGGCCTTGAGTGAATTCCTTCACTCATAATTTGCGACTCAGTCACACTTAATTTGACATTTGTCTGACTTTCATTCTCATTGCCAGTGAGGCTGACACTCGTTATTGTTTGCCATTTTTTAAAAAAATCTTTTACATATACTTTTCAAACTGTTACTCTATATATCTAACATATATTACTATCATAACATAACCTAATTACTCACGTATTAAGCTACCTACTCATTTCCAATATCCATTCTGTCTCTATCTGCAGGCTTATTTATATAAAAATTTTTTTTTTATATAAACTCACTTGTTCGGGCAGCCATTTGTTAACTAACAAAATAAGTCACTGTTCGGGTCGTCATTTGTTAACAAACTCTCGACTTTATTTTTTACTTTGTGACTTACCTTTTAAAAATCTTATTCCCACTTACACTTTATTTACCTGCTGGTTCAGGCGCCATGTTGCCGATGTTGCCAACATTAGATTTTATTTATACCTAAAGGTCCAGGTTCGTGTAAGCGAGCACAGAAATAGAATGGTTATTGAAAATAATAACTCAGATAACATTTGGTTAAAAAGACTTGTGTTTAATGATCTGAATATTTTGAAAGAACAAAACAAGATGGAGTCTTGATCAAATACAAAACAAAATGGCGGCAAAGTATTTTCGCTGCACTAGTTCTGAGTACATCACAATTACATACATATTTTATCTTCAATTTCCTAATTTATTATCAAATGAAGCCATAAACATACTGCAGTCTAATATTTATATTGTTACGTAAACTGGATCCCGTAACGTGAACCAATGCCTTGTGATTTTCTATCTGTGCCGGCACATGCACACACACACTCACATGCTTCCCACAAATTATTTTAACGGTACATTCTTTTAATAAATTTGTTTGAGCTCAAAATTAATGGGTTGTAGTTACAATTTTGAAAAGGTTTACTTTCCTGAGTTCGTATACTTGAAGGTCGAATCAGACGTGCCTCATTGTCCAGCAGGTGTCTGGCCGGATTATTTACAGTTTCTTTTACACTCCACCACTGACTCTAATTCACATTTTTATCTTGTTAGTTTCCACTGATTTACTGTTCACATTTGTTGTTATATTTTAAACACTTTGATTACTTTTGCTGGCCAGCAGATTTTACAGCGTGCTGTTCGCACGAAAGGTATTTGGCGACTGAGAAAGACAAAATGGTGTATATTACCCAAGTGGAAGGGTTAATGCGTCATCGTTCTGTTGTTTGGTGGCGATGACGGCATTGTTATATGGTGCAGTTATTACGTTTTACATTATTTTGATGACGTTTTTAGGAGTGTCCAGTTGCTGCTGTGTCTGACTTGCTGCCGATCGGCACGTAGGCCACCTGACCTTGACGCCAACTCTTCCGTTACTTATTGCGTTGTTTTATATTTGGGAAATTTCACCCTCACATATTTGATTACATTTGATTTACAATAAAATTATTGGTTATGTACCTAAATTCCTTTACGGACCTAATGTACCGTACAATTACACCATTTAGCTCTATGACTCTTCTTGGTTTCTCTCTAGCATTTGTTCCGCCCACCTTTCACTGTAATACTTTTATGTCAAATCAAGTGCTTCAACCACTGATAGTTAGCAGCAGTTTACTTTTCAAAAATCTATTTTCCTGTCCTGTTCCAGATTCACATGTTTGGTGGATCTTCTTATACTTGGTGGTATTTGAAAACCTTTACCTGTCTTAACTTCCAAACCGCTCAGATGAATATTTATTTTATATGTGTCAGCTCAAATTACCATTATTTCTGTTTGTTTCTGTTATTATATCATGACAGTTGAGTCTCCTTTCCATAACAGTAGTAGATTGCCATACATATCAGTAAGGCTTAAGTTACTATGTAAATATTCATATTATAATGATTATACAATAATTGTATAACAGATCATTATAATTATTGTAAAAGTGAATCCCACATACTCCTTACCGATAAAGAAAAGTGCCATTCATGCAAAACATTTGAAGACCACTAGCCTAGTCATGAAAAAATAGTAATTACGTAGTAATTATAACTAGTTTGTGAAATACAAATACGTAATTATTATTATATATACATTTCTGTTGCATAGTAATTGTCTGGTGCATCTGGACTTTAAACAGACACTCCCTGAAGATGTATTGTCAGATACTGATTTTAGCTGACTGTGAATATAAGAAAACTCCAAATTTGGACAGTGTTCAAAGTAGAAAAGTCAAATTACTGTATGACATCATCCAGCTTACTGTGCACATGATTGTACTCGGTCACTGTCTAATTAAACATTAGACAAAACAAGGAATAATGATGTAAACAGACACAAAATTTCAAATTTGCTATTTAATTTACCAGATCACAAGATCCAGCATTTTTTCTTGCAAGCGTAGGCCACAATTGAGCATGTGCCAGCCAATCAGTGGACTTGAAAGCATCCTCCAGCAGGCAATGTTGAAGATAGGTCTTATTCCTTGTACTCTCGCATAAAATCATTTCGAGTGGGCCACTTTTGTATAATGCATGGCCCATTTTTTCAGTTTTTTTTTTCATATGGAAATTGCATGAAAACCCTTGAGCATGAAATTGCATCACTATGGCATTGCCTTAGTGAGACGAATTCTGGAACCAAAGGGAAAACAGATGTAACTGGAACAATACATAGAGATTTCACTGAACATTAAAATGAGAATTTAAAGGTTTTATCATAATTCTTTAATATTCAGTCACTTTGAAGTGTTATTACATTTCATAGTTAACTACTGTATTTAATTTGTAAATGTAGAGTACCAATTGATAAAACATTATAATTACATATTGTATCCTAGGTCTACTGATACTTTTGCAAAATTTATCATTCTTCTGTTTTGTTTATGCGTTTATTATAATCATATTTTAACTGTGATGTTGAATAGTATTTAAAAATGCAATAATATTTAGTATCTCTTAATTTAAGAAATATTAGTACTTCGCAAAAATTAAATATTAATAAATTTAAAGTAAGCCTACAGCAGATTGCTTCTACACAAAAATTATGGAAAGAAATATAGATTACCAATTGACACTATAATAGATGCCTTTTCATTAGGATCAACTTTAACAGCTTCAGTACACAATCCCAGTTAACTGAAATGGCTTATGTAGAATTTAAATAACATGATTGAAGAACCTTTTTATATCAGTTACATTACAGGCACTCATTTTTCCTATATGTAAAATGCATTATTTAGAAACTGTAAAATCTATAAATTAGAGATAAGGATAGGACAATATAAAAACAGAGAAACTGAGAATTACAAATTAAGTAGACTACAGACCTACAGACAAATCATAAAACATAAAAAGTAAGAGAACTGTGGTACTCGGATATAATGAGACAAAGGATCTTTATGGAACCATTAACAGGGTAGGATGTTTACAAACAGCAGGTGTTTACCTGTATTTGAGTTTTTGCTCTTTTAAGTGAGATTCTTTTAACACTTGAATTGAATAGCAGAGACTTAAAAAATGGTTACACTCTGTATTGATGGTTATATAAGTTAAGAATACATTTTGATATAATTATAACATTTTTTTTATGTGGTCCCCGTAAAACTTTTTTATGATCTGCTGAGGAACGCTGCATAGGGGTTTTACTGTACATAGATTTGTTTTTTCTTTAAAAACAATTTTAATGAGTCAGTTCATATATTTTGAGAATCTGTCAACACAAATTCACCAGCAAGCCAAATGCGTGATATGCATTACTAGGCTATGATTATGCATGGTTTATGTTTTCCTATTAACTACATTTTTGTTGTAGCTGTGTTGGAATATTTTTGTATGATAACCCATGAAGCTCATTCCAGTTATTTTAACATTGCAGGACATTTTAACATTAAGACAAAGTAATATTACATAATTAAAATATGTAACCTAAAACAAGTGCTATTCAAGTCTGGTAACACAGAACTGTTGTAATCTATCTATTAACTGGTTTATGTTTTCCTATTAACTACATTTTTGTTGTAGCTGTGTTGCAATATTTTTGTATGATAACCCATGAAGCTCATTCCAGTTATTTTAACATTGCAGGACATTTTAACATTAAGACAAAGTAATATTACATAATTAAAATATGTAACCTAAAACAAGTGCTATTCAAGTCTGGTAACACAGAACTGTTGTAATCTAATGGAAACATGATTTCCATCGGTGAGGCCGTATCAGTTAAAGAAGTAACAACTATTGTTCTTTTGATAGCAAACATACTGTTATGTACAAATTCATCCCTTTGTATGTGAGTCAAAGATGACTATATTCTAACATATTGAAAATTGGGAAAAGGTCGTCTAAAAACTTTCAGCTAAATATGGTACTTAATTTATGATGTCTCAGTGTTTTCTTTATTATACTTGTTTTACTTACAAAATGTAATCTGCTTGTGCCATGCACACACACAAAATTTGAATGTATTCTTTATAAATTTGGAGCTCTTCTCAAAGGACAACTTTTTAACTATTGGAAATATGTTGAATCAATTTGATTTCTTCAGTGCCAGAAAATTTTAACTTATTTTTATGCGAGTGGCCAAATTTATTTTATAAATTTGTTTTAAATAGTAATGGTATGTTACAGAAGAACAGGTATATCACAAGTGAAGTCAGCTCAGTGCTTAGCCACAGGAAACACACAAGAAGAAGGTGAAACCATAAATAACATCATCAGGGGCACTCGAGGGTAAGTGAACTACTCAGGAAAGACAACATGTGGCCCATATTCGTCTACACTGATAGGAAAGTAACATCAGATTCAGTACTGCAGAAGAGAAAGTCACCAATGAACTGCAGGCATTTATGAAATCCCATGCATTGTTTGTGGAAGAACTTATACTTGTCAGTCCTATAGAAGGAACTAGGAATGCACCAAGGAACACATTAGGTCAGTGAAGAAAGGAGAAAATACACCAAAACTCTTGCATTGCAATACTGGATATGAACGTACACCAAATCAATAGTTACCATTATCAAATATACTAGAAACAATACAAATGTTAAAACAAGTAAACTCAGTGACAGAGAAATCAGTGGACAATTTAAATCTAAATCTGATAGGAATGATACTTATTGAATACAAATACTAGTACCACATAACGCTATTCATCAGGAACAAATCACATGCAGTGGTGCTAGCAACATCGTGTGCCAAGTAGAAGACTGACACACTCATTTATGAGGAAACAGTGGATGTAATATCGTACAGAAAGGAAAAATACACTGGAGAAGTATTGGTTTTCTAAAGAGGTTATGATTCTTGCATTAGAACACAATCATTTTTATATCTGCAAGAAACTAACAATTAACATGGGTAGCTATGGTTTGTGTTTTGTCTGTATATGTTACGGTGTTTCAAGAGTGGTGATGTAGTTTCTCCTCTCATCTGCAATCTGCCATATAACTTCTGTACTCCTGGATCCTTTCATTGGACTACCTGATAATAAGTTCCTGTTTATGTCAGTGCCATAAACACCTGTGGCTCCATTGGCAAACTTCTACTTTATTGTCTAATCATGTGCTGGTTTTCCATGGTGCATGTTGAATATAGAGCGTATGTTAGCTTTTGTAAATAGTTTGTTGCATTCTCTTGTAGTGTCTTGATGTATAGAAATGCTGTTGTTGAGGTTTCCCCGTCTGTTTGGTTGTTTCCAGTTATGGATTTTATTTGTGATGCAATCTGTTCTCTAATATAACATTATTATTTAAAACGTGATGTCAGAAAAATTAATTTGGCCATCCACGTAAAAAATAATTTTTAGTTTCCTGAAATTGGAGGTGCAAAATTTTTAAAAATATTTCCATTCTTTAAAAAGTGACCTCCAGGTTTATACAGAATAGATTCAGCACACACACACACACACACACATGCATGTACTTTTTTAAGGTAAAATAATGCTATGCTGAGATAATAAAAGTATTATGTGGCACTTATGCAGCAATACACAATGCTGTTCCTGACATTCGGCAATCATTCTGTACAGCATTATACAAGGTCAGGCATTGACTCAGTTTCTTGTGAGTTCCAGAGTGCCCGTAATAATGCATTTATTTTTGGCGCATCATGTGTAGAGTGACAGATTATTCTTGAATCTCAGCAGAGTATAAATATAGTGCCAACGACCAGCCGAATTCAGTTTTTTGAACCAGCGACATTACAGTGTGGTTTGGAGTGATTGTTATTGTGATTTGCAGTTTAGTGATATTGTGTTACATGATGCAAAATTATAATAAGGTGACATTTATTGTTGTTTTGGACAAATTTCAACTTGAAGAATTGTATGAGTGACTTTGTTCATTTCTAACTCCAATTAAAGTTGTAGTTAGTGACTTTATCTGGTGTCATTTATTCTGTTTCCACTGTACAACATAACGATCCACAAACCATCATAACATTGATGTCAGAAGTGGATTAGGATGAACAGTGAGAACGTAGGACACTTCATTGAAAAATGGTATGAATGATAATTAATTTTTAAAAATGGATACCAGACAGTTTATGGAATCTTTCCTAGCACTGCTACTACAGATAGGAAAGCACCAACAGGAAGCAGAAAAACAAGATGAGAAAGGGGATGAGCAACAGAAAACACTCCTGCTGGATGCACAAGGATGCCAGAAAGCATTATTGCTTGATTCAGAGTAATGACAAGATGAGTAATGTATGCAGGAAGCAGAGAAATGGAAGTGTGAAACAGAAGACATAAAAGCACTAATACAGGGACAAAAGCAGTTGTAAGAGCATACTACTGCAGAGTTGGGTCTCCTACATGGTGACTTGGGTGAATTATGTGGTAATCTGAATGACCAAGAATAAGATTGTCTATAGTAGAAACATCTCTCTCAAATATAGAACAATGCCAACAAAAATGTCTGCAGTAGTACACTCAATTGCTAATACTAGAGAACAAATTAAAAGTGGAAGTCGAGCAATTAATAAAAATACAGCCATGCATTTCAAATCGAATTGCTGAACAGACTGTACTAATGGTAAAGATAGAAAGGCACAGAAAATAAAATAATAGAGTCACTTTGCCTGCAGTAGGGCCAGTTCACATCAAGGCCCTAATATTTGATGGAAGCACTCACTGGATGACACGTGTTTGTTAATTTGAAGCTGCAGCATACACAAATCATTGGACAGAGAAAGGGAAAGCAGTTTCACTTGTTCTTGCTTAAAAAGGGCCTCCCATAGAGCTACTACAGAAAGTGTTACCTGATAGCTTGAACACCTATGCAGAAATGATAAAACCTCAAGAATTATGGATTGGTGATGGACATTTGTGCGATGTGTAATGTCCTCAGTTGAGAGCAAGGCAACAGCATTCTGAGTCTTTATGTGTTTGAAGCAACTATCAACAGACCAATTTGACTGGCCTATCCTCAAGCACCAGAGTATTTTCAAATGAGGTTTGCGATGCAATATTTACTGATCGTGTCAGAGATAGTGAACTACAGTAAGTTTTACAAATAGCAAGATACCAGAATAGTGCAGATGCCCTTGTACATGCACTACAGTTTGAGGCCGCCAAGTCAGCATCTGGTCGGCCAATCATAAATACCCTCACTAAAATCTCGCAACGACATAGACAATAATGAGGAAGAACAAGGAATGGAGACCCAACGAATACCCACAGTACAAGGGAAGAAAGGATAGAAGGCTGATGTAGTGTTATAAATGTGGAACACGTGGACATCTACAAAGAGATTGTCAGTCCAGAATTAATTAAAGCAGACAGCAGAGAAATGAGCAGTAGTCAGTACAACGGCATGTATGCTGACTAACTGGAGGAACGAAGCTCCTAGACAACATGTCAATTTCTACACTTCAGGAAAACAGCCGGAGCTTGGTAGTTAACGGATTTGTTCAAGAAAAGCCAACCTCAGTTACAGTTGACATGGGTGCCACAGTTTCCATTGTGTGCCCAGATCTTATGACAAATCTCAAGTCAGTTTGTTGCTCTTGGACCTTGTGAATGGCTACTGGAAGGACTGTAAAAGTGTTTGGGAAAGTGGAGGTACACCTATGCCTGGATCGACTTGAGTTTGATCACCAGGTACTCGCTGCATACATTGTAGATGAAGCAGTTCTTGGTGTGGACACTATGAATGTGTGTGTGGATTTGTAGTTGACTTAGAAAACAATGTTCTGAGAATTGGGAAAGAAGAAATAATGCTCTCTACAACAAATACTTCAGGAAAATCAATAGACATGCTAAATCAAGTGGCCATAACTATCCTGCCAAACTCCAAAAAAATCATTATCGTTAAATCCAAGGGAAATACTAAGGGGAACCAGTGCTCTATATTCAAACCCCAAGCAGTCAGCTCACCAGCCAATCTAATTGTCAGAAGTTTAGTAAAACCAGACGAAACCAGAAATGTACCTATTAGAATGGCAAATATTGTGGACGAAGCAGTCACTTTACAAAGCAATACACACCTAGGTAAACTTTTTCCTCTGGCCTAGGTAGCCAGAAAGACGCAATGAAGACACAGTGCTTCAGACACTTAAAAGTTGCCAAAAGAACTTGAGGGACTGTTGACAAAATCTTCTGACAGTCTCTTTTTTACTTGATATAAAAAATTCGGACAATTCGTGTAGAAAGAATTCAGACAATTTGTACATGAATTTTTAAGATTCTTTTACAGTTTCAGGGCCAATCATTGGGAAGAAACTCTTGTACAACTTTGCATCAATATAGGGAATACAACACCGAACAGCCAACCTCCTCAAAGGCCTCTGTTAGCTAAGCAGGAGGAAATGTCTCAGCTAGAACAGGACATGTTGACTGAGGCAATTATTGAGCCTTCATCAAGTGCTTGGTCTTCTGTGGTAGTGAAGAAGGACAGTGGGATGAGTTTCTGCATAGACTACTGGAAGCTGAACGATGTGACAAAGAAAGATCCACTGCCTCACATTGACAGTATGCTCGACACGCTGTATGGAGCTCAGTGGTTTCCATTGGACCTGAAGAGCGGATTTTTGTCAGGTGGGTCTTCATCAAGAAGACAGCTCTCCCAACTCCAAGTGCCTTTTCGTGTAGTTTAAAGCCATGCCATTTAAATCGGTAATGTACCAGCAACATTTGGAAGAGTAATGGTTCTCTTAGGCCTGACTTGGAAAACTTGCCGTGGTTATTTAGACAATGTCATAATTATTGAAAAGACTTTTAAGAGACCGTTTGAAAAACTTGAAGTTCTAACCAGAATTCGCGATGCCCAACTGAAGTTGAGCCCAGAAAAGTGTTCTCTATTTCAGAGTGAAGTATAATATTTGGGTCATTTCGTCGTGGCAGCTGGTGTTAGTATGGATCCCAATAAAGTAGACACCATTAGAAACTCATCTGTTCCAAAGACTAAACACAATATTCAGAGTTTCCTGGGACCATGTTCATATTACAGACGTTTTGTAAACGGCTTCACAATTATTGACAAACCACTATATATACTAGCAGAAAATAAACATTTCAGTTATCTAGAGAGTGTGATAAGCCTTCAGGACTTTAAAATTTGCAGTATGCTTGGAGCCAGATCAGGTTTTCCCAGCTTCCGAAGGGTGTACATTGTAGATGCAGGTGCAAGCAACACTGGTCTAAGAACAATTTTGTCTCAGGTGCAAAAGGGTGAAGAATGACTAATAGCGTATAACAGGAAAGGGCTTTCCAAAGCAAAGAGAAATTATTGGATTACAAGGGGAGAGTTGCTGACTGCAATGCGAGTTCAAACTTCGGAGCACTTCCATAAATATCTGTATGGCAAAGAGTTTTCACTACATACCAACCATGCTGAACTGGCATGGTTCCTGAGGTTTAAAAATTCGGAAGATCAGTTGACAAGGTAGCAAGAATACAACTTTAAGGTACAACATTGGCAGGGCGTCTGAATTGAAATGCAGATGGCTTATCCCTAAGACTGTGCTTTGGAACATTGCCAATTTGCTGCAAAAAGGAAGAAGAGAATGCAGATGAATAAGTTCAAGCCATTGCTATAGATTTCTTGACAGATGGATGGATCTTGATGGCAAAAAGGAGGGTGTGTCTTGGCTTGCCAAGGTGTCTGTCATGGTTCTGAAGTGCTGAATAGCTATTGGGCACAATGGGAATCTGTAACCTTGGAGAACAGATTGCTGAAAAGATCTTGTGAAAGTGCAGATGGATGAAACATGGTGATGCGGCTGATAATTCCCAGAAGCAAAATGCACTCAATCTTGAAGGAGATGCATTTATGAAGCATCTGGAGGTTATCTTGGTGTCAGTAAATCAATTGACAAAATACAGAAATGATTGTATTGGCTGCATCTTCGCCATGATGTAGAGGAATGGTGTCGAACGTGTAAAATATATGCTACAAGCAAGGGCACTCAAACCAGTAGAAAGGGGGAAATGAGACAGAATAATGTTACTAATGATAATGTGACGTATTATAACATACACTCACTTATTGTTTACTAATGGTACCTATAACCTCAATCTACAATACACTACAATAGAACATTGAGAATAATGTTGGACTGCCATTGGAGGGAAGTGCTATAGGTATTGCTGAACCTTTCCCAGTTACAGACAGTGGAGACCGATACATCATGGTAATAGGCGATTATTTTACTAATTGGATGGGATTTGGATTTCCACTGTGGGAATGGAGACCAGGTTCAGTTGCACAAACAGAAGTACCATCATGGTCACTCCCTGAAATTTCAAGCTAAAGGCCCTTACATGTGAGAAAGAGAGTCAGTGATGTTGTATATTGGCTATACCAAGGAGGACAGTGGAAATTTAACGATATTAATTGATGACTCGTTGGGCACTTGGTGAAACATATCAATACAAAGGTTTTGTAAAATATATAAAAACACTTGGTAAGTTTCACAAATTTATTTGTGAAACTTACCAAGTGTTTTTATATATTTTACAAAATCTTTGTGGAAATTTAAGGTTGTCCACCTAGACCTTTTGGCAAAATATAACTGCAGGGCTAGTTCGCCAGTTCGGGACAAACATGATTAAGGCGAGGTCAGTGCTATACTGAGATAACAGAAGTGCCTATGTGTGATACTTATCATGTGGCAAGACATGAGGCTGTTCCAGACAGATGGCGATCTGGAAGATTACATAAGATTAGTCACAGTTTCTAGTGAGTTCCAGAGCACCTGTAACTACACAATTATTTCTCAATGCATCATTTGGAAAGTAACAGATTGTTCGTGAATCTCAACAGAATATAAATATAAGTGCCAGTGGCCAGTCAAATTCTGTTTTTAGACCAGCAACATTGTAGTGCATTTCAGAGTGATTGTTATTGTGTCTTGCAGTTAGTAATGTTGTGTCACCTAGTGCAAAACTGTAATAAGTGTTATTGTTAAGTGTTGTATAAATTTTAACTGGAAGAATTGAATAAGAATGTCTTTTTTTATTTCTAACTGCAACTAAAGTTGTAATTGGTGACTTTATGTGGTGTCAGTTATTCTTTTCCACCATACAACATGGTGATCTGTATGACTGTTGTAACATTATAAAATATAGTAAGGGAAAAAGTCTGAGATATCATACACTAAGGATCTGACAATATGTCTGCCAAGTAGTACTGGTAAAGTCAAGTCAAGTCAAGTTAAAAAATTATTTGTTAACATAATATATTTCGTTGAAACTGGTGATTAGTTTTTATTCGAGTTGAATAAACATTTAGAATGCTTACATATATTTTCCTGCTGCTCCCCCCATTTTGTTAATGGTGGGTTGTAATTGCTGTATCCTGAACAGAGTGTGAAGGTATAAGAGCCTATAATATAAGAATCAGTAGCACATGTGTGATTTAAACTCATTTGGTAGGAACCCTGAAAAGGTATAAATAAATTCCTGGGGAAGTGGTATAGATGTCGTAGTCATAGTACATAACAACATTAAAGTCATATGCTTTAGTCTATAGTTGTATGTAAAAAAGGGTTTTGTAGTATAAATTTAAGCTACAGTTAACATAAAATTAATATAATAGTGTGAAATATGGACAACTACTGTTTATTATTTACAGTTTCATTTCCTCTGCATTTATTATGTTTATGTATAGTGGTGTTCTGAACATCACTGATATGAGATTCATAGTGTGTTAAAGAATGTGCAATTTATTATTTTTTTTAAATAATTTACAGCCACTGTTAAGAATTAGTGTTTGAAAATTTAATATTGTAGTGGAATTAAATTGGCCAGGATGGAGAAAATAATAATGAGTAAGTGGACTGTATTTTAATATATTTATTGTGCATAAATGTTACAAGTTAATTTAGAATTTGAAAGGTTAGCTAAGCCTTGTACGCATCATGAAGTCTGGGAAATCACATTAGGTCAAAAAATGTTATACATTATAGAAGTTAGGCGCAATTACGCAACACTTGAAGCTAGATAAATGAAATGATTTAGGGCCTAAGGCCTACATAATAAGTTGCGACATTAAAGAATTAAGATGACAGCCGAAGCAACAAGCGTAAATCACGTCTGCTGCGTTCGGACGCTCGGAGCACTGTAACGTCATGTTTGCCGCAGCGAGCATAGTTGGACTGTGATCAGATTAGCCAACCTTTCAATTATACAATTCCCACATTAAATACCAACATTACTGTCCAGCCACTTCCTAGTCTCTGGCACCTGTGAAACGTGCAAAACATGTATTTTGCACTTCTGTGTATACTACAGGTCAAAATTGGGTGTAATGTAAAATGAAATTTTTTTTGTTAAAGATTAGCAAAACATATTTTTGAGATTATACATAGAAAACTTTTTCTAACGTTCGGCAGTAATATATTTGTATGTTTTTTCTTTAATAATGTAATGGTATAATGAAAAAGTGGTTATATACATTGTCTATAAATAAAACAATTTATTTAAAAGGGTACTTCTATTTTTCATATCCCGAGCAATCACAACTCAAACAGATCATTGAATTGGCTTCCCAAGTAACGGAACTCGTTTTTTAATGCAACTCGTTTTTTAATGCAACTCATTTTTTATAACACACTCAGTTATAGACCTAAAAGTTTTATTCGATTTGTGTCAGGCATAAAAGATGTCATTTTTGAAAAAAGTGAATACAGTGAAAAGTAATACAAGAAAAATACATACATATTTTATGTGTCTGCATCTACTTTGGGACTGTATATACATAATCTATAAATACAGATTAATTACACATTTATAATTTGTATGAGTTTTCACACATTTAGGTTTTATAAATTTTTTTTTATTTCAGATTCTATGCGTCTGCAGAAGTTAACACGTATACACAGGTTTTGAATGTATGGTTTGATAAAATTAGTTTTTGCAAATTTCTTTTTTTTTTGCAGATTTTAGACATCCACAATGAATGTAGGTCAGAAATAGTTATAGGTATATACAGAAACACGTTTTACAAGTTTCAGGTCTGTCATGTAATTGACAAACATTAACCTCGCACAAGCAGCCTGTTAACAAAATTTTGCAAACGTGAAAAAAACATATATGTTTACAATACTTTCATAGTGAAAAGAACATCGTTTCAGTCATTTTACAAACAAACAAAAATTGTGGAAAATTCATTTGTGAAATTCCATGGTCATGGAGGGAATTCATTAAATTGATTATATAAGATAAAGGTTTATCAAAGGTAGAATTTGATGTCTTAGTCTGGTTAAACTTGTATTTTCTACTCTGTATCACCATGATTAAAAAACTAATTTATTTTGGCTACATGATTAAGTAGTATTAACATTTGTTACATTTATTTTTAAGGAGGAGGAGGAGGATGACGATGATGATGAAGACATATCAAAATATGACTTGACCGACATTGGTGTTGTGAGTACTACTACTAAAATTGAATCACAGGCATTAGATAGGCTAACAAAGCAGAATGAAGTTCGCAGGCGTATTTCTTGTGACGATGTAAGTTCATGAAATTGTTTGTTCCTGCCTATCGCACTAATGTTAATATTACTTATATTTTGCAGAATTTGACTACAATTTTATCACCTGCATAAAAAAGAGATGAGAACAACAAGATAAATCTGTTGTATTTACTGATGTACAAATCCAAAGAAATTGTTTGCTCACTTGAATTACAAAAAGAGAAATATTATGTAAAACATGCATAAGATTTTTAAAAATACGTAATAAACCAATTATTTGAACATCTCTTACTTTCTAAATCTGAAAGATTAAAATGTTTTTGAAATGCGTGTAAATATACTTGTACCAAAAGAAAACTGAAATATTTGTTATTATTACGAGTATACTTGTTTTATTCATGTATTTAAAAACAGTATATGCATTTACAAATATTTCATGAATGTGATCTTTGCATTATATGATGTATGATGACTGTGATGAAAGTTAAAAACCATAATCACAGTACAGAGTATTAGTGTTCACACACAAAAAAAAAGAAATATAAAACAAACACCCTTGTTTTAAATAAGCGAACAGAAGTAAATTATATTTAAAAGAAATGTGTAATTATGAGTACACGTATTTATTTATATTTGCATTGCTTAGGAGGGAAATCATTGTAAAACGATTGCTTACCATTTAGGCAGATTAGTGTGCTAACAATGTGTGTGTGTGTGTGTGTGTGTGTGTGTGTGTGTGTGTGTGTGTGTGTGTGTGTGTGTGTGTGTGTGTGTGTGTGTGTGTGTGTGTGTGTTACATATAAAAGTAAAAAAATAAGCAAGTGACATTATATGTAAAGGAAAATTGGTAATAAATATTATTATTATTATTATTATTATAATGAGATGTCATATAAAATCCCAAGTGTACCAGGTAACTGGATGTTGGTTATTAGTGTGTTAAGCTTGCAAGTTAATAAATATTGTTTTTCAAAGAAAGTTAATTATATTTTGTTAGCTGACATATGGAATGATCAGACAAAAACTTGGAACAGAGCAATTTTAATTTTGTTGGCATGTAAAATAAAAATCTGATTGCTTATACCAAGTTGCGTAAAAATTTGATATGAGTATAATTTTCCTTGTTAAGCCAATAACAAAGCTATTGGCTTAATGGCTATGTTTGCATAAGAAATAGAGATGTTCTTATGCAAACATATTTTAAAGTGTGTAAGCAGTATTAATGAAATAAGGTACTTTGGGTTTATAATGGAAATGTATAACACATGATATATTTTTTTGACAAGGATGATGATGGTGACATGTCAAAATATGACTTGAGTGACATTGGTGTAGTGAGTACTACTAGTAAGGTTGAACCACGACGATTCAACAGTTGCTCTGGTGAATCAGAAAGGTACTCGAAGTATAATTCACATCGCAGACATGCTGTTAACAGTTCTGGTCAGAGACCAAGATCACGTTCAAGGTAAATTATTAGTCAGCTGGTCAGCAATTCATTTTTTTAACACTAAGGTTTGAACTAATTGGATTTTGTTTTTTTCTGTCAACAGATCACCTGTAAGAGAGAGGTCGTGAGCACATTATGAATTGTTCTTGCCTGTTATGGCAGGCTTTCAGTGAAAACCAATAGGTGATTAAATTTACATTAAGTAAAAAATATTATCAAGTTGCAACTTATAGTGAATATAAATTACTGCTGCTTTAAGATTTCAATAATTTCCTGTAAATTTTATGATTACTAGGTTTTAAGTTTTTTTCTCTGTAGTCATTGTTAATGGGATTTGGTTGTAGTGTGAATGTGGATCACATTGTTAACTATACGTAATAAAATCTACTTATAAAATTCAGTACTTGATACCTCAGGCAGTAAGTTTTGTACATAAAAGTAATACTGTGTGCTGTTACTTTGTACTTTGTATTGTTGTAATATATTAATAAAATTCTGGTTATGCTTACAGTGTAGCACTTATGAAGTGCTGAATGTAAACTGTATTCCTCTACCTGAGGGAACAAAAGAAAACATGGAATTATTATAATGTGAACATATAGATTTGTCAGTCATTTCTACTTTATAATTGTTTTGTTGATTACTAAGAAAAAAGAATTCTGTTATAACAGATTAATATTAGTCTATAGCCTATTGTAAACTAGCTTGTGCAACCATAAATACTTTGTAAATTGTTAGCAAACAATTAAATGTAACAATTGTTAGCATACGTATGTAAATTGTTTTGAAATGCATAAATAAATTTTATTGTTATTTAGTTTCCATAGAAAATTACGATTTGTTTTTAGATCAGATTTAATTTTTTTAATGGTTGTGTAGGCTTTCTTGTCTGCACTATGTTACAACAGAATTTCATTGCAAACCCCCTAAATACATTAAATAAGCAAATAAATATAAAGTTGCGGCTTATTGATATGTTTCTGTATATTTTATGATGAATAGGTTTTAAGGTTTATTCTCTGTAGTCATTATTATGGGATATGGTGTGTAGAACATGAATCACAATTATTAGCTATAAACAATCACATGTTATTAGAGATAAATAAAATCAATATGTGATACCTCAAGCAGAAAAATTGTGTACATACAAATTAAAATAATTTACTTTTTGTTATAATATTTACATGAAATTGTGAATATGGTTATAGCTTAGTGCTTATGAAGTGCTAACTATAAACTGTATCTCACACAGAGAGAAACAGAATGTAATAATTTTCTATTTTATTAATATTTATTGTTTATGAAGTATACAAATGAAATTTATTATTAAGGCATAAAGAGTGTGTTCCTTATACTTAACTTGTGCTATGTAGATACTTTTATGAATACAGCATAAGGTGTTGATATTAGTTTCATTGCAAATAATTATGTTTTTAATAGACATGACTTTACTGTTTTTGTTGGTTGAATAGAATTGTATCTTGGTGGTTAATAAAGTCTTTTTTGTTCTGTAGGATGAAATTGCTGAACAACATAGTTTTTAGGTCCTTCTGAATCTAGTATAATTTGGTCTTCAGTATTAATTTGTCAATTTAAAGTTTAACATATCTTCAAATTTAATTTTATACAAATGTTCTGAAAATATACTGAGTTAAGATTACAAACCTAATAATAAAAAACACTTTGAAAACCATCACCACCTCCAAAACTTCAACTATGTTAATACAGATTAGTATTTTAAACTGTGCTCTATTAGACTTTTGAGAACAGTGTGATTTAAATTCAAGAGCAGAAGCTGAAATTTATAAGGTTAGATTTTAAAGTGCTAAAAAAATTATAAAAAAATATATTTTATTGTTGAGTTTGAAGCACATAAATAACTTCCCTCTTATATAGAAGTATACAGTAAAGCTACATTTATACGTTTTTCAGGTGACTTCAAAGAAAAAACTTATAAGTGAAACAGAACACAAATAGTATAATTAAATCATATAGTACTAAATAGAAATAACATATAATTTACAATTTGGAATAATACTCTAGGTATTTATGCAACTTAACGTATATATAGAGAAAAACACACAGATATAATTAATCATTTCCCAAAAAAGTCCGTTATCTTCCCTTGTTTTTTCTTTTCTGCGGCTATAGAATAAACTGTGCCCTCAAATCTTGACAACTGCGTCATAATTTCGTTGGATACATTACGGCGGGTTACAAAGGGTTTAATTGTCTCCGGGGCATTAACTACATCACTAAAACACACAGGGGTCTGTGTTGCTTCTTCATCGTCATCATCATCATTTTCTTCATCCATTTCCTGCTGAATGCCATCAGCAGTCTCTGATATGGTCATGGCTTCTGCGGTAACAACATTTTCATCAATGTTGACATAGTCGTCAAACAATGCATGGCCTTCCAGTTTGCCCCATTCCACATCATCAACGGGAATATCACAGCTATCTTCATTACTACAGGTTTTGCTATTCCCGAATCCGGCTTTGTGGAAGCAGTTGCGGACACTGAGTTGCGATGCTCTGTGGCATGCAGCTGCGATGTAATGCATTGCCTATTAGAAGAGAGCAAACCGTTACGAATTTGTGCAAAAATAGAATTTTAATAGATCTGTACTGTAATTTTTTTAGATAGGCGTACGCCTGTAAGTAATTTTACATGAGGTTTATCGCATTGGCTATACCTGGTACACACAGAAATCAATTGTAAGATTGAGAGTAATGTCAGAAAATCACGGTAGAAAATACATGCAGAAAAGAATGGCGGGATAAAAAAGAATCTATACGCCTCCCATAGTGTAAAAACGTTTAACCGTTCTGAACAAACTGATACTTTTTTCATTCCAGTCTATTCATTTTTTATGAAACAATACGTTTTTGAAATACCGGAAAAACATCGTGTAGAATCGTATGGTACAGTATTGCTTTCACTAGTTACAAGTTATAAAAATCACTAAGAAATCATACCTGCAAAATGTGAATTTTCATTTCATCCTTTCCAAGGTCTACACAGTGGATGGCATGCTGTACCAGCATCTTGCGATAATACAGTTTAAAATTGCGGATTATCCCCAGGTCCAGCAGTTGCAGTTCGCTTGTGCAATTTGCAGGGAAAAATTCCACTGTCACGTTCTTTAGGTACCGTGCATCACGTTCAGGAAGGTGTGCCGTGCATCTGTCCAAAATCAGAAGAATTTTTCGACCTTTTGCACTCATTTTTGCATCGACGCCTTGCAACCAGTCTTCAAACACTTTTGTAGTGATCCATGACTTACTGTTGTTAGCGTATTTCGTAGGGAGTGTTGTAACATTTTTAAAACACTGCGGCCTCGCAAATTTTCTGACAGTTAGAGGAACCAGTTTTTCACTTCCGTCACTGTTTGTGCACAACAGCACTGTTACACGTTGTTCGCTTACCACTGTGACAGCTGTCCCCTTTGAATGCCATTGTGCAGTCAGGAAGTAAATTATAAAAAGGGCCTGTTTCATCGGCATTGAACACGTCTTTGGGATCAAACTGCGATATTAGTTCCCTCAAACGGGGTTCTTTCCACTCAAGCACTGTAAAAACGTCTACACTCTTAATCTCACTGAACACACGTTTGCTCCTGATGCCATGCCGTACCTTAAATTTATGTAGCCATCCGGTCAACGCATGAAAATCTTTAACACCGAACCTGGTTGCCAATTTTTTTGCTTTTTCGCAAAGGACTGGCCCGCTGATAGGAATTCCTTCCACCCTGTGCTGCTGGAACCACTGTAACAGACAGTCTTCCAAGAATTCGTATTTTCCACCTTGAATATGTGTTCGCTTATTACTTGAAACACCAAACACACGAGCACTTTCTTCAATTTCGGTTGCTTTAGCCACAATTGAATTTAACGTCGACGGAGCAATCACTAACTCGTTGGTGATGTCTACTCGCTTCTTATTCCCACTTTCCTTCACTACTTTCAAAATGTTTAATTTCTCAGCGATCATAACGCACTTCCTCTTCCACTCATTTTCCACTTACGATGTTACCTATAATGGAAACAGTAACGAATTGATGTCAGTGAAGCGATGGAGCTTTGCAAGCATTGAACAAATACTGTACGTTTCTAGGAATCAAAGCTTGCTCAAAGGGTACTCGTCAACTGCAAACTCAGCTGACCAGCACTATTTGATGATTCCCTAGAAATGTACAGTCTGTTCAAAATATTTGCATTCGGACATTCACATGATATGCATTTTGTGATATACGCAACGTAAATACGGAAAAAATATTTAAATGTATAAATGAAGTTTCGTATCTCCAGGGACTTAAAAATTTGATTGTATAAGTGAAAAAAAAATGAATAAATGAAAAACGTATAACCAAAATAAAATAACATGGAAAGTATAGGAATTTTGCCGGGACCGTAGAGAAAAAACGAGTAAGTGTGAAAAATGTATAAGCAAGAAATGTATAATAGACGTTTTACTGTATTTTTATATGGTTTAGTTTGCCATATTTTTAAAACGTACACGTAGTGAAAGGATTATTTTTAGTTATACTTTAAGTGAAATGTATTATCTCCTAGTTTTTGATAATCATTAAAGTTTGTTCATTTATACTTCTTTATATTTCGTACTGCACGGTCTGTGTGTTGTGCCTCTGTACTCCTTTTTGTTTACATCAGAACTCACTCTAAGAATAAACAAACTTTACTACTGACAGTTTTGCCTGTATACCAAGTAATGCTGTAATAAGAAATTTTTGGCTGTTTCAGTATATTTGTAAATATTCTTTATCTGCAAGTTAGAATGTATGCAATTATAATTACATAACATTAAAAGACGATATTTCTATATTTCTTTATATCTAATACTACTTTACATATTTTTTTACAATCGGGACATTTATATGTTAGTTAGATATAAAGCTGTTTTCGGTTTTATTAGGGGTTTTTTATGTATAGACCTGAGAATAGATTTTGAGCACTAATTTTGAGATGTGCAGTGGACAAACACCTCATTATGAGGCTAAACAAAATTTTATTCGTTTTGCACATGTGCACAACAGACTGGGACAGTGTTTCATAGTGTTTACATCAGCAGCAGCAATGCTGGTTGTTAGGATGAGCAAAAAAATATATATATTTTTTTTTTTTAATTCAGTATACCGCGGAAAACTCGCCCCTGTGACAGAAAAGTAAAATAAAGAAAGGAAATAAAATATCAGTTAATATCTTCCAGTCGCGCATCACCCCCAAAAATTATAAAAACTGATCAATTTTAACAATTTTTTATGATTAAAAAAATGTCTACATAAGCCAAACGCTACAGCTTTAGATAAGTAAAGAATAGCACAGGAAACATAAATAAATTTAAAATGTCATAGATATTTCAACTTATGTTGGTCACTCATTGCGCCTGAAACACATTTTTTTAACATTAAAATTACAAATTTTACATTTTTACATAAAATAATTAATAATAAATGTTACAAGCTATGGCATTATGTCAATAGGCAACTCCGATTTGTGCGACAAATGTGGCATGATGGATTGTGAAAGAAGCGTTGATAAAAATAGTTTAGAAGAGAATAAAACATGGTAGACTCAGGTGGGCTGGACGTCTGATCAGAATGGGGGAGAATGAAATACACAGAAAGGCACTCACAGCTCAGATCTATGGCACCAGGAGAGTTGGTAGACCCAAACTACGTTGGGAAGACGGTGTGAACTATGATGCATGCCATATCCTTGGGACCCAGAACTAGACAGGAGGTGCACTTGACCGGGACAACTGGCGGAGGTTATTAAAGGAGGGCTTCACTCAATAATGGGTTGTCACGCCACTGAAGAAGATTATTTCTCATTTGTCGACACTTGGGATTCCCCGTGATGTAGTTGGGTGTGACGGTACAGTAACTAACACAGGCTGGAAAACTGGCATTATTCGTTTGATAGAACTATATGTGAAAAGGCCACTACAGTGGGGGATATGCCTTTTGCATTTAAGTGAATTGCCATTCAAACATATTTCAAACTCTTGATGGTGACACTATAGGGTCTAAATCCTTTTCTGGTCCAATTGGCAGGCAGCTTAGTGGATGTGAAAAACTTCCAGTGGTAAATTTTGATAGCATTTAGTGTGTGATTCTTGAAATTGATTGACCGGAAAGTGCTAAGCAAAGATCAGCAATACCTGTTTGATATTAGTACTGCAGTAAAATCAGGTAAATGTCCAGAAGATTTGTCTGTTTGTGATCCTGGCTGGCCCTCTTTCACACTCAAGATGGTTAACTACAGCAGAGTTCTCAGATTATATGAGTGTGATAAATCCTTCAGATGAACATAAGCTATTAGTTTCTTTCATTTTAAAGTTTTACATGCCCGTCTGGTTTAATATCAAGAAAAACAAGTACTTTACAGATGGCTCTAAGCATGTGTTTGAAGCTATAGAAACATCAAGGATTGTACCTGTAAATTTACTTCAAGTAGTAGACACTGTGCTTGAACGTAACTCATTTTTTGCTCACCCTGAAAATTTGGTTTTGAGCATGATTGTAGATGAAAGAAAGCATATCAGAGAATTAGGGCTCAGCAGAATATTGAAGGCGAGAAACAAAGCTCCTAAGGGAAAGTCAATTAGAAGTTTTGTGACGCCAAAACCAAATTTTGCGGCCACTGGCTACACCAAAATGATAGACTGGAGTACCTGTAATCTTTCGCCACCACCTTTGCTATGAAGAGTAAGCGATGAGGAGATTTCGTTTGTATTAAAATCAGGAACAGCAGCTGAATGGAATTTTGACAAGTTTCCATGTCATACCATAAGCAGTGTTTTGAGCGGTGTGTGAAGCTGGTGACAGAAGCATCACAAAAATTTTGGTGCTAAGTAGAGGGATGGGTTCATCAGAACGACGCTTCTTTCACGATCCATCATGCCACGTTTTTCGCAGAAATCGAAGTTTAAAATACCGAGTAGCAAAAAGAATGAGTAAAAGACTATTGACATATGCCATAGCTTGCAACATTTATCATTACCTATTTTATGTCATAATATAAAATTTGCAATTTTAATATTAAAAAAGCGTTTTTCAGATGCAATATGCGACCAATAAATGTTGAAATACCTATGATTTTTTTTTAATTTATTCATCTTCCCTGTGCTACTCTTTACTTATCTAAATCTGTAGTGTTTGACTTACATAGAAAGTTTTTTTAATTACAAAAAATTGACCGGTTTATGATTTTCAGAGGTGATGCACGACTGGAAGATATTAACCGATTTTTTTATTTAATTTTTTTTATTTTACCTACCCTGTCATAGGGGCGAGTTTTCCACGGTATACAAAAAAAAAAAAAAAAAAAAAAAAAAAAAAAAAAAAAATGAAATTGTTTTTGGCCCACGCTACTGATTAGAACAATAGAAGTATGCAACTGTTGTGGCATAAAAACAAAACTCTCCACATACACACTCCAGGTTTCTACATTGAATATTACCATGTTTTAGTATTGAGTGTAATATTTATGTACTTTTATTACTATTAAAAACAGTTATAAGCAATGTGATGATTGTTATTAAGTCATTTTGCATTAATTGTTTCAAAAGTAATTTTTATATCCACTATGTTGACAAAATAATTGTTTCCCAGACAGCCTTATTGATTATCTTCCTAAACATGCCCATACAAGCTCAGATCCCCATCCACGCGTGCACACGCACACACACACACACACAAATATAATCGTGAGATTTTTGTGGATATAGAATGTTATGATTTTTTTGTTGTCTGAATCTTGCTTGGTTTCTTCACAAAAGAATTTAAGCGATGTTCTGGGAGATATACATGTGCTATCTTCAGTCTGTGTATTCCTTGTTTTTAATTTAAATCATTTATCAAACTAACATTAGCGGCACTATATAGTAATAATTGCACTAGCCAACAATGAAATGTCAGCCACTTCCACAGCTCTGCGTGCGTGCGTGCGTGCGTGCGCGCGTGTGTGTGTGTGTGTGTGTGACAAGGAACATACTGCTATGACAGTTATATAATGCTCTCGAATATTCATCAGATATTGTGGCTGTATGATAGCAACTCATCAGTATTTATACTGTGAAACAAGTATTAACTTGTACTCAGCTTGCAACAGATATTCCTACAAAAATGTATGAACAGAAGTACAAGTTTTATTGGAAACATGGTACAGTCTCAAGAAAGGCAGTTGTGAATTTGAAGTTTTTATTATAAGCTAGCTCTATAACAACATTTATGTACCAGTTTTATGTTTTCTACTGTTTAGTATGGAAATAAAAACCTATGACTCATGAATGCTACCATCTGTTGATGGTAATTATGAATGTTGGGGCAAATCAAAAGATGATTACATCATAATTACATTGGCAATGAAGAATTGCCAGTTGTAAATATTGTGAAACAAGTTATTAAAGAGTATACCTTTATAATCTTACTTTAAGTGTAGCATTCTCAGACTTATATAGTTTAAATAAATAACTAAAAATATGGTCTTTGAATCCATTGAAGGTGCCACACATCCTAGTATAGAGGTCACATGATAATTGTATGTATAAAAGAGGTGTGTATCGTGAGTGGAAACTTGCTTCTAGTTCAGAAACTAATCATGCAAATGCAAAGAAAGAACTTTTTGTGGAAAACAGTGTTATAACATGCTATTACCTGTAATATAATACAAGTACTTTCAACTGTAGAAAGTAAATGTAAGCATACAGTTGGTGAACATTTCTGCTGACTTTTACTTTCTAAGAAATGTGTGTTTAATGAAATAGTGTATAATTTGAAAATTTTAATTGCTTAGAAAAATAAAATGGAAAATGTAAGTAATAATTTCTTTTATGATAAAACTTCATTGGTAGTTCTGTAAGAAAAAAATTCCCCCTCATAAGTTTTAAGTGTTATTGATTCAGGGCCAATCACACACTGTTACTTTTCATTTATAGTATCTTTTTCATCTAAACATTTGTTTATATAAATCTGATGTAAAACAGTCTAACTTTTATCTTTTTCTATATCCAATTTACTGACCAGTTCCAACTATTCTTTTATTGTACTACAAACATGCCCATAGGATAGTCTTTCTCATGTGCCATAATTGTATTTAGTAAAATTTGTTTCTCATATGTATAAAATTTTAATATATTGTTACAAAGGTACACAGATCATCGTGGGTACAGTGGAAACGGAATACCTGATACCGGTGACTAACTAACTAATTACAAATTTGAATTAGACACAAAGCAACAACTCAGCAAAAGTTATAAATCAACAAAGCACTCTTATAGAATAATTCAAGTTAAATTTGTCTTTAACGCAATGATCACTTTGCCACAATTCTTTGATCTGCACTTGAATAAATCACCAGCTGTAACTGAACTGGGCTGCTTTATACCTCTGCCACCTTGCAGCGAACTTGGTTGCTGGTAGTTGAGGGGCAGTTTGGAAGGGGCATTGGGATCTTGTGTGACCTTGGACACAGTGTTACATAATTCTGATCTGGAACAGTATCGTGCATGGTGGCATGCCTAGAATCGTGCAAGCCCCACTGATGCGATACTGTTTATTTCCTCAGTGTTGCACTATTCATGCCAAACCTGTTACATGTTAGGTTGATAATAAGGAGTACAGTATCCTGTTTAAAAATTTTGTTTTTTGTTTGTAATGCATTCAGATCATTACATAATACTTTTAAAGGCATCAAGAGAAATATGTTACATGAAAGTGCTATAAAAAGGAATGTCACAAGCCTCTATTTAGTAAAATGATTTGTGTGGTAAATTTAACTAATTTTTGTGGTCAATCACATTTTTGAAATTTTTGCTTTTTAGTTCCTGTAATGAGCATTTTGTAAAAATATTTGCTTCATTTATTTAGAAAAATCAGTAGACTGAGTTAATTCAATTTGGTGTAAACGTTTATAACACATACTTACAAAAGTAAGTTTTAAAAAATTCATACAAAACATTAAAACACTTTCAGCGTATACAGAAAATTTGTGCCACTTTTGGGATCAATTGTAGATATCTGCTAATGAGCCCTAATGTTTCCACACTTACCTTTTTGATTACAACAAAGACAGTAGCAACTATTGAGTTTGTCTTAACATTTTTGTGGTTTTATTCACAAAATCCCTCCCCCAGTAACCAGACCCCTCTTGGCTGTGCCCCATAATTATAGGAAACCAATGTAGTTTATAATAATTTGTTTTAAATCAGATGTGTCATGTACCAATTTTTTTCAGTATCAATGTATCACGTACATTTTGCCCAACTTCACATAGTCCTATTTTGTTTGATAAGATTAGCTTTGGCTAATATATTGCTATGGCTTTTTTTCACATTTTGCCATGAATATATTAGCAAGTACTAGTAAAAATGGTGGTTAAACGTTGTTGCCAGTATCATCAGAAATATTCTTGTGTATAATATTGAAATAAATAGAAATGATGCAGTGATGTACTGATATGATGAATTACTTTGGGTTTTTGTTAACATGCAGACAAATGATCAAAACTGACTGAACACTAAAAAGATCAACTTGAGATGTTATCATAAATATCTCAGAATGAAAATTTTTGAATCCACTGAAGTAGAAAAATGGCCTTCCTAGCTCAATAAAAGAAGCGTTAGAAATAGTCGTCAACTACTTACTATTGTAGTTGCTCATACAATTGACAGTTTTAAACTATGCCTCAGACATGATATCTGTGAGCCAGTAGTAATTTGCATGTACTAAGAATAAATTGCAGTTCACTGGTACCCCACTCGATTAATTGTTAGCACAAGCATTACTACTTATCATAACTTCTGAAGTGATGCCAAATCACCCAAGGAGTCATAACAATAGAAATGGTCAGAACATACAACTTCATATGTAGATTAAACAGATCTGTATATCTTTAAAATTAGATATTATTTTGTTGAGTATGTGATGATAGAGGCTCTGTCCTAAACAGTGCAAATCATCATGCATTTTTCACATGGGTAGTTAACAAATGCTCTGAAATTAAGACAAACGTTTAATTGGATAAAATCTGTGTTTGTGAGGTGAGTGTTCATTTACAAAACTGCTTTGTATGTTAATAAGTATGACTTGCAATTAGTGAAATCTGATTTTACACAAACATAATAGCCTTGGTATTTAATCCATTCCAGTTTAATGAGTTATTGATTGATTGTATGGTTTTGTTATGATGTTAAGAAGAGTTATTGTAACTAGCATTAATTGAATTTGTTTTAAGGATAAGTATTTAATATGAAAAATTGCCTCAGTATAAGTATTTTATTGGCTTAGGCATTAATGTTCATCAATCTCATGGTTAATTTTTTGATTTTTTAGAATTGTACTAAAAGTCTTACTGGTGATTGTCTATGTATGGCCTCAAGTCAACCTGAGTTATTATGATTTGCAAATGCATTGGTTTTTTTGACAGGCATTGTAGAAGTTGGACTGATTTTGTTAGTTTATATATTTGTTTCTGTAAAATAGTGTGTGAGTGTGTGTGTGTGTGTGTGTGTGTGTTCCTATTCTAATTTGAAATAGCATGTCAAGAAATTAAATTTAGTACAAGTGTTCAAACGAAAATATTTCATATAATTAATCATATTAAAAATTAATGTGTAAGATAGGTATGTTCTATGTGCTGCCAAGTTTTGCTAATTGAGAAGTTAGTTATGCAAACAGCGTAATAATTTTATATAGGAAATAATTTTTAATTCATGTTAATGTATGTATTTTTTATAGTATACATTTAATGACAAAAATTTGCAAAACACTTTGCATTTATGTAGATAGTACTAATTAGAAGATACAGTGTGTAGACATTGTAGTTTCCGTGGGAATAATGCAACCAGCCTTGATGGCTACAAATGTAAATAAAATTTGTATGAACTCAGCAGTTAATGTGCCACTAAATGAGTAGAAACGATGGTTTGAGGCAAAAATTGACATTATTTTCTCAGTTTTGGACTATGTATATTGAAATACAGTTCAGTGATTATTCAATACAAATTTTACTGATTAGATATTAAATTTGAAGTTTAGCCACTCAGTCAAAACTATACAGTTTTTTATGTTTTTATAGTTATGCATATGGAAATAACCAGGTTTGTTGGTATACTACAGTTGCAAGACTGTTGTGTGTTATTACAATAAAGACACTAATCTCGTTTATCAAAATTGTGCGATATTTGAACTGCAAGCAAATAGCCTGTCTATACTGTGTATTGAAATGAATGATGTGGCAGTAGTGGTAACATGGTAAACTGTGTATCACTACCTGAAATTTTTGTATTTTTACTGTATGTGTAGAAGTAATACATAAAGCTTAACAATTCAGATTTAGTTATTATGTATGTGTGATATATTCTGGATAGATTTTTTACATAGCACTGATACATGTAATAAATTAATTAATTGTAATTTCTTTTTTAATTGTCATTTTGTAAGTTTGTTTTTGATGAATTATACATTTCTGAAGTTTGTTTAAAATTTATGAAATATTTGGTCGCCCTTTAATTTCGACCCTTGTAACTTCAGTTAATGTTAGCTATTCACTGTAAGATTAAATATAGTGTTTTTTTTTTTAATAAAAGTTTTGTGTAATTGAGCAGATGTTTTATTTAACCTATGCCAATACAGTAAAGGGAAATAGTGAATCTCTTATTGTACACCAAATTTCTTCAGTTATTAAATTGATTTTTGTCACATGTAAAGATTTATATTTTGTTTTAGTTTCCTATATGTTCAGAAGTTTTATGCAAGACATTATATAAGAACAAGTGGACTGTTTATTAATATTTTGTAGAAAAATTTATAGAATTACCTTTTTAATAACTAATAGAGTGAATGTAGAAATCTCAAAATATTTCTGAAGTATATAAAGAACCATTTATTTTTTGAAGATATCGTGTGTTAGGCTCGAAATAGCAAGAATTAGATAAAAACCATGTAACTGTACGGAAAATATATAAAAATAAAACAGAAAAAACTCCACCCCATTTTATGACTTACTTTACGCAGAAAATTCCCAAAGTTCCCGGGCCGCCACCACATTTTCTGGAGTAAATGTGGAAACCATTTACACTCCCCGAAGAAAAATAATTTAGTAAATAAATTAATAAAAACAACTAAAATCCAGGGCCGTCTAGGCAAACTTATTGATACAGAGATGAGGTTATGAGCAGAATGGTGTATTAATTAACCAACACTTTGTTATTACACAATCATATTTTATTTTAATAAAATGTTAACTTCTTTTTAATATGATGAGACACAAAATCATAAGACAAAAAAGTTGTAGATGCAAATCAGTACTTTATACTCCCTCCCCCTTTGTTTCTTTATACTCTCTCCCTCTCTCTCTCATACACACACACACAAATTACCCCCCTTTATTGAGATTTCATTATTTTAATATTTTTTGTTTTATAATAAAAACCAACTTTAGATAATTTTGATTAATTGTTTTTTGTCCTTTATGGTTACTTATCTGGCACGTGGTCTCCAAGTTGTTGCACGACACTTTCGCTGGGAAAATAACTATATGTACGTCCAAAAATTTTTATATAATGATCACTTTCGCTGGTTTACTACTTTACAAGTTTGTCACTGTTTCCTCACATTTTTAAACACAATTTTAGGTAGGCCTACCTACACTATTTCAATACGACCTTACGGGTCGACTGTTCCTTGGAGACTGGCTTCGCTTCCTTAGCGTTTCTGTTACAATTCCATTTTAACAACGTCTTTGAAACTGGTTCTCTGCGGATTTCTACTCACTGGTCACTGAAATTTCCGTTTTAACAGTATCACCACTTCGGCTGGAGACTGGCTGTATTGTTATAAACACATGCCGTTTGTGTGATTCACTGGTTAAAAATAGAATCACTTGTTACATCTTTACCTTATTTGAACATCCCCTAATGAACTTTACGTCTACAGTTTTAATCAGATTTGCTTCATTACAATAAAATATTTTAAATTGGTATATAAATTTTGTCACATTACAAGACCCCCCCCCCCCCAATGAGAGGTTTTATGTCAAGAACATAAAAAACTCATTGCCTAAACCTAGGAGGACCAGCGAGGATATGGCGCCACAACCCCCCTTACTTCCTGATTAAAATTTGGGTACTTGCCCCCCTTTGTTCCAGTGGCTGTAGCCGCACCTGCATGAGTTTACTGGACTTCATCAGGATCCCAACACCATAAAGCCAGACAGGCGCTTGGCGAACCCTGCCCCGACGCGCTGGCCAGCACAGGTTCGTCGCCCCAGTTCCACCCAGATTCTGTAACAACAAAGCAAAAACATTAGCACATGGCCTTTCACTAATCCATATACTTACACTGATTTGTGTTCTCCTAGAAGTACTGATTTGCATTGACCAAAGTAGTGATTTGTGGTATCTTAACACGCAAATAACCTATTACACGTTACAAAGGAGGTACCATTATGCTAACATAACACATATTTAACTCAAGTATAAATATCACTGTACATAAATATATGACCATATATCAAAATACAATTGTAAATCTTATCAAAAAACAAAAAATACTCAAATTCAGTTACAAATTCAATTTTCTAACGATTCCATTTTACTCTCAATTACCTCATTACAAACCGTATTATAAATGTTTTATAACTACTCATGAATACATCACGTTAAAATAACCATTTTAAATTTGAATTTCACATAACTTCGGCTCTGATTTTCTATTAAACATTTCTAGGATTTCGTTGTCCATGACGTGTCCGTTACTTAACTAAATATCACTATTGTTTGACGACTCGGAACACTTAAGTTTTTTTTTTATAAGTAAAATCGTAAAGATTTACCTTACAGCCTAAACCGGCTTTCACCTTTAGAAGGCTTCATCAGAGCTGAGCCTCTGATGAAGCCTTCTAAAGGTGAAAGCCGGTTTAGGCTGTAAGGTAAATCTTTATGATCTTACTTATAAAAAACTTAGTGTTCCGAGTCATCAAACAATAGTGATATTTAGTTAAACATTTCTATTATCAAATTTTAATCTTTTATAATTTATTACAAATTCAAACCTAATTTTTTTAATTTATTACAAAATTCACCTAAACCATTTCAAATCAATTTAATTACATAATAAAAATTTAGCACTGTCAATTATCATTCAAACAAAATTATAAACATTACTACACAAAATACAACATACACACACAACACAATGTATCCTCAGATACCCTACCATAACAATAACATAACCTAATACAAGTAAGCCCAATACAAATTTATATACAATATACTTCACCTAAAATGTCATTGTTCCCTAAAAATTATATTATCAAGCCAAGTACTAAAACCATTAAAATAAAATAATTAAATGTCCATCATCAACATATGTTTAACCCCCATCATCAAAAATTAGTCTTATACTGTACATGGACATTTCATTTTTGTTTAAATCCATTATATTATCTCTTTCAGTATAATGACCATTTAAATTCCCATACTCTACCACAATACTACAGTAACCCACAGGATTATTCCATATTATCATATCATATACCTTGTCAACATCGTGTACAGTCAAGTCGCCCTTGGGATTATTTGTCACACTCAGGTAAGTTACAATATCATCATCTACTGCACCAGTTACCCCAGTCTCATTATAAGGTAAGTCTTCAATTTTCTCCCCTCTCTCAATATCTAAAATCTCCACCAACTCTTTATAATCTCTATTAGCATCAAAAATCTCTTTCTCATCACAATACCTATCACAACCCACCTGAACTACCTCACTCCATGCAAAGGGCACCACAAAATTACTAAAACACCTCCTGGCTTTACCAGGTATATCACAACAAATTAGGGGACCACTTTGAGACACCATGTCTCCCATATAACCTCTGGAGGAACCTTTGTCCTCATAAACCACAGGGGAAATTTTCCCTTTGCCCCCCCCCATGCTCACCTAACCTCACTTCACACACTCTTTCAATCTCGTGAACAACTACTAACTTCTACTCCCAATAAAATTTCATCATCACTACCATTATTCCAATATACAGCTCTGATACCACATTTTCAATTATATCACCATTATTATTCGCCATATCGTTATCAATATTACTTTCACTATCAGAATTGCTCACCTTATCATCTATTACCTGGTAGTCTTTGTTCTCATTAAATTTACCTGCATCTCTGTTCCACTTCTCAGTCCGGTCTTTCATTTTCTCAATAATATTATCACAACGTTTGATCATTTGTTTTTGTGAATCACTTATATCATTTAAACGCTTCTCCCACTTTTTGTCATTAGCATGAAAACCCTTATCAAACTGTTTTACTAAACTAGTATTTTGTTCTTTAATTTTATCATTTAAATTAACATTTTGTTGTTTCATTTCATTAATATCAGTTCATTAAAATGTTTTTGTGAATTTTCATTAATACTACTCACCATGTTACACAAAAAATTCATTACTTCATCATTAGGTCTACTACTACCGGTAGACACCGGAATAGAGTGTATTCCAGAATTGCTCATTATGGCAGAGTCAGTTAAACTAATTTCATTTTCATCATCTGCCATCTTTTTTAATTATACAAATAAAATGTTATAAAAAAATTTTAGAACGTAACAATGTTTTACATTACCAATCATACCTAAGAAATGACATAACCTCTTATAATCTCTACGATAATACAACAAATGCCATATACCCAAACCTATCTCTGTATCTTAAGTAGGCCTAACTTATATAAAAATTTTATATAAGCATCCTGGCAGGGTCGCCAATTGTAACTGTACGGAAAATATATAAAAATAAAACAGAAAAAACTCCACCCCGTTTTATTGCTCTTTACGATTTATGACTTACCTTTATGCAGAAGATTCCCAAAGTTCCCAGGCTGCCACCACATTTTTCTGGAGTAAATGTGGAACCATTTACACTCCCCAAAGAAAAATAATTTAGTAAATAAATTAATAACAACAACTAAAATCCAGGGCCGTCTAGGCAAACTTGTTGATACAGAGATGAGGTTATGAGCAGAATGGTGTATTAATTATCACTTCGTTATTACACAATCATTTTATTTTAATAAAATGTTAACTTATTTTTAATATCATAAGACAAAAAAAGTTGTAGACGCAAATCAGTACTTTATACTCCCCATTTGTTTCTTTATACTCTCTCAAATTACCACCCCCCTTTATGTGTAATATAACAAATAAATTCTGATTTTGTGTTTTATTAATTGTTTAATAAAATTTTATTTTATTTATTTTTTTTAATTTAATGATGTTAAGTGGTTTTATTTTATTTTATTAAATTTTCAATTAATTAATTGAAGAATTGTCAATTGGGTATGACTTGGTGAAGAAATATTTGGTTCACGGCGTTAAATACATATGTTTGGTGTCCAAATCGATTGAAGGTAGCTGTCAATTCAGTGTCTTTATTTCTTCGTCTGCTTGTCTTTTTCCCTTCTGAAGTCCTGTTATTTACTGAAAAACTTACGTCTTTTAATTTAACTATTTAATTATTAAATAAAACGCCAAGTGAAAACAAATAATTAGATTTATTGTGAATGATGGCGATTATTCGACTCGCGTCAACTATTGCTCTCGGAGTCGAGACTGTATCTCAAGTCGATTAATACATGTTCCAAAATTATTTCAAATTAAATTATTATTCAACATGGATTCTTTGAACTGTCGAAATAGTCAGGAAAGGCAAGTGAGAGGATTCAATACTTACAATTAGAAAAAACTTATTCATTAACAGATAATAAGAAAATATAGTATATAGTAAAAAGATATTCGAACCGCAGTCTGAGTGTGCTGACGTCACGCCTTCTTCATTTCGTTCTGGTCGCTGTTAGCTGCATTTAAAAGATGGCCGCCTCCATACGTCGTCCCACGCTAACGATCTTTCTCTGACGTTTTACTTCAATAAAGTGCAGTAGTTGATAAATTCCTCTTCTGTGATGTAGTTATTGTAAGATTTCCAAGTTGTGGTGTTTGATTTTCGTCCTCCAGTGTTTTTTAATTTTGCTTGATTATTCCAATGACTAAATTGGGTTCATTAATTTACTGTATATTCTTCATTCCTTCATAATTCCATAGTGCATCTTGGTTTGAGTTAGTTAAAATTTTTAATTCAGATTTCTTCTCAATACTTTTTAACACGTCCGTTCTGCTTGAAGTCTAACAATCAACTAATTATATTTGTTTCTTCATATAGAAAATTCTGTAAGATTTTGGTTGCATTTTTCATTGTTCACTATCAGCTGTTTGCCTAATTACCGATTTAATTTTATAGAAATAAATGACATTTTTTATATTTTACTGGCTATAATTTAGTTATTTAGTATTTTTATGAAATTTTAATTACATGGCTATATTCCTGCTTTGATTTTATACAAGTTAATATTAAACATGACCTAGTTTGGTTTGAATTAAACTCAAAAGTTACAATCCTTGAAATTTACTTCTAGGCCTTATCATGATTCACATAATTACCCATTAAATGGTTTACAGTATGTTTCATGTTACCATTGTCCTTAAATAAGATCACTAAATCATTATAATTTGCCTTCACTACTTTGTCATTATACTAAACATTTACTAATTTACTTGCATTTTACTTACACTTGGTTCATTGCCTAGGCCTTATCTTGTACAATCACTATTTAAGTCAATTTTATCCTCTGACTTTCTTAATTACTCATTGAGGAGGCCTCAATGATGTAAAATTTTTGCAATTCAAACGAAACGTCAACCACTTAGACGTGGATCTATTTTTTATTGTTGAAACAGGAGCCGCTACTGAAACCCCTGATTATTATCAGACGAATGGCTACACCGTTACTATGATGAGATCGAGACAGATCGCCTCTGGCATCCTAATTGGTGTTAAAAATAACCTGACAACAAAACTACAAGTTCTGCATGAAATGGAAGCGGATGACAAGTTGGAGGCCGTCCTGGTCGAGGCATGGAAAAACAAGCAACACTTTAGTGTAATAAATCTGTACAACCCACCCGGCAACGTACCCTCTTTAGAAGTGATTGAGAGGACAATACAGGCAAATAGCATAATTGTCGGAGACTTTAATAGTCAGTCACCAAGATGGGGATACTCAAGACGTACTGCATCTGGAAAATGCCTGGAGGAGTTAACCGACAATAACCAATTGGATGTTTTGGATACACTTCCAACTTTCCTTTCCTTTACGGGTCAAACGTCAAGGCCAGATTTAGTCATCACCCACCCACACATCTCCGACAAAACAAAAGTCAGATTATTTGACGATGCTGGCGGGCATGGCCATAGAGCCCTCCTAGTCACGTCACTTACTACAAGGACACCCTACAGTAACTGCAGGGCCCCGCGCTGGAATTTTAAGAAGGCAAATTGGGCGAAATTCCGCACACTTGCAGATGAAGCTCTTTCCCTCATGTTAGTATCAGACTCTTCTGAGAAGACTATTGAGGCGGTAAATAAAACATTGCTCGACTGTGCTCTCCAATGTATACCCCGTGGACAGGAAAAAAAATTCCAACCCTTTTGGAACTCTACTCTGTCCTACTTGAAGGGAAAACGAGACCACTGCCGCCGAACGGATGAGAGCAACTGAAGACCTCATCTCCCTCAGGAGACACCAAGCCAGGCTGCACGCAGAAATAAAGAGTGCTAAGCGCTCTGCCTTCAAGACTTTTATAGCCAAACTTGACTTTAGGAATAACGGCACCCAAGCCTACAAATATATCTCACGGCTTAATAACGACAACCCGCCAAAGGCACAACAACCATTGCTCTGTGCCAACCGCCCACTCACCGATCCCTCGGACATCGCCAATGCCTTATGCAAGCACTATGCGAGTATAAGCCGAGTACACGGAGATAAAGCCATAGCCAGAACTGTGCTAAAACGACCCTCGGCCACATGTTTAGATAAGAAAACCCAAGTCCTCTCCTATGATCCTTTTACTATTGTTGAGCTAGAAAATGCCCTTGTGTAAACCAAAGAAAAGAAGTCTGCTGGCGTGGACGAAATTTTCCCCGAATTCCTCACACACATGGGCAATACAGCCAAGAAAACCGTGCTAGCCGCCATCAATTTGACATGGGAAAAACACGTGCCCCACATATGGAAGAAGGCCGAAATCATCCCTATCCTAAAAAAGGGAAAACAAGCAGACTCAGCAGAAAGCTACAGGCCTATCTCTCTGACGAGCATCCTGTGTAAACTAGCAGAAAGGAAGATCACAAACCGTTTGAATCAACTAGTTGAGGCTAAACAAATTGTTGACCACGCCCAAGCCGGATTCCGCAGCACGATGGATCATGTAACCAATTTCACACAACACGTCAAAGACGGGTTCCACAGGAAAATGTCAACGTTAGCAGTGCTAGTCGATATAAAAGCTGCATATGATACGGTATGGAAACCCATGCTCATCCATAAGCTGGCCATACACGGAATATCTGGCAAACTATTCAAATGGATTAAGTCGTTTTTGTCCCAAAGACAAATCCGAGTCCGATATTCAAATTGCACATCGAAATTTCGCATCCAACAGCAAGGACTAGCCCAAGGAGCAGTGCTGAGCTGCTCGCTGTTTAATATCATGATCGATGACATTCTCGAAGCAGTAAGAAGTGTGCCAGGCGTCAAAGCGCTCCTCTATGCGGATGACCTTCTCATCTGGGCAACCAGTGGAAACACACTGTCACTTGAGGCGTGCCTGAACGAGGCCTTAATAAAACTCGAGATGTGGGCAAAGCGAAATGCAATGACAGTAAATTCTGGCAAAACCACCTTTCAACTGTTCTCACTCTCTACAAAAGTACCGCCAATAAGCCTATTTTACAGCGGGACAGCGCTGGAAGAAAGCACCATTTCTAAATACCTGGGAGTACAATTGGATAGGCGCTTAACGTGGAAACCGCATGTGGACCAAAGCGCGGAAAGGGCTTTAAAAAGAACACGACTACTAAAGAGATTGACAGCCACTAAGTGGGGAGCTAACCAAGATGTCCTAAAGACTACCTATAAAGCATATATTAGACCCATGCTAGAATATGGAAGCGAAGTCACCGTCACAGCAAGCGCCAGCGTACAAAACAAACTCGATCTCGCACAAAATACAGCCCTAAGAGTAATAACAGGCGCTGCAAAATCCACCCCCATCAAGGCCATGGAGGCACAAACCCAGATAGAACCATTACAGTCATATAGAGAAAGGTCAGCACTGCGATTCTGGGAGCGCTCCAGGCGTGTCTACAAGCATCTATGGAACGACTACCGACAACCTACTCCCAGGCTAAAGACTCAAATAACCCCATTAACCATGTACAAAAACATCGCTGAAAAATACGATATTGCCCTCACAGAAACAGCTCCGCTGAATACCCATCAGGACTTCTTCAGTCTCTTACCCCAAGCCAGCTACCATCTTAAGAACCACTCAGCACCTAAACATGCATCCACAGATTTAGAACTAAAGCAATCAGCTTTGCAAACGATCCACGAAGATTATCCCGAGCAAGAGTGGATCCATATCTACACTGACAGCTCATCAATTCCGGGCAATGGAAAAACAGGAGCTGGGTACTATAGCCGCCTTTTCCAAGGGCACTTAGCCATGGGCAGCCCCCTTAGTAACTACGACGGGGAAATCGAAGCAGTTCATGCTGCCGCTGATGAACTGGAAAAAATCACTCCCCCTTCAAAAGCCATGCTCCTAGTCGACTTGCAGGCCGCAATACGCAGTCTATCACGGAACTCTCAAACCGACTGCCAAAGAACTATCGACTGTAGAAGGAAACTGGAGACCCTGGCGAGTCGAGGGTGGATCCTAAAACTCCAATGGATACCCAGTCATGTCAACATCTGGGGCAACGAGGAGGCCGATAAACTGGCCAAGCAAGGCACAACCCTACCCCAGCCTACCCGCCCGCAGTCCCTACAATCTTCCAAAGCTCAAATAAACTCCGCCGTCAGCATATGGAATAAGCGAAGACTGTCTGAGGCGGCCGCCGGTAAAAAATGGGAAAGCCTCGTCACCGAGGGTCCAATCAACCCCAGCCTCCCTCGTGCAGTGTGTGTCGCCAACTTCCGACTAAAAACCGGACACGACTATCTCGCTTCACATCTGCACCGCCTCCACGCGCTGCCAACCCCTGAGTGCCAGCTGTGCGGCCACGCGACGATGGACGCCAACCATCTGAGAGACTGCCCGGCCTTAGACCACACCCCGTCCAACGAGGACACTGAGATCGCCGAAGCCCGACGCTACTGGTCAGCGCGTCGCCTAATGGCTCAACAGCCAGGGGTGTGGGCGTTGGCTAGTAAGTAGTAAGTAAGTAAGTACTTTCTTAATTACTATTACAGGTTGTTGTGATAGTTATAATAAAGTATTTGCATGCTAAAAGGAATAATTTATATTAATTTGGTCCAGGTTTTCACTAAATTATTTCCTCTGATTTAATTACAGGGTCAAAGTTGAATTTGGCATGATTATCAATTTTCATTTTTCCTATCAACATTATAATTATTTCACATTATTATTATTATTATTATCTTTTCTGAGTTACTATTTATAGGACATTTGAATTAATATGTTGCCTTTCCTTCCTTAACAAAATTCTGACAAACTAACATTCTTTAAATACAATAAACACTTATTTTCTAACATCTAGTATATACTAATATTAACATAGTATGTATTGAATACCAATATAATAATTAAATATAATAACTAAACAAATCACGGTCTGAGACTAATTACAGTCTTTTGCTGTCCTCTCAAAACTGGTTTGGGGCTTTTCCCCTTAATTATACACCGTTTTATTCATAAGTAACTTTACATTAGATGAGACTACTGGTACCGTATTGTATTCTCTTACTTTTTCATATAGGTTTTTAAATTTGTATAACAACTATAGTTTAATTTCATTTATTTATTTTGGTTTACTTTGATAGTGTTCTGTCTTTAAAATAGGTTTTGGTACCTTGGAGATTTTTTCATTTTAATCAATTTGTTCTTGGCTGTATTTCCTTACTGCTCCTTATCTTGCTGGGTATACTGATGATGTTACTGGGCTAATAATCATCCTATATGGTTTATTACTTTTGTTCTGAATTGAATGTGCTTAATTTCTTTGGATTGAGAGCTTTTATAGCACTGTTAAGGCATTTTATTTATTATTATGAATACTTCTTTTATGTTACTTTTACTTAGGTTTATTCTACTCATTCCAGATTGCTTCTTCCTTTCTTTTTCTATGTTGTTTTAAATTGTACAATAAGGCAAAAATTCCGTTATGCTACATATGCCCTCCTGTAAAAGTGATTAGTTCAGATCATACGTTTAGTATGGATGAAATAATTGCTTCTGACACTTGTCCTTATTATATTCTTAATATCATTTTAATATTTTTTATGTTTTATAATAAAAACCAACTTTAGATAATTTTGATTGTTTTTTGTCCTTTCTGGTTACTTATCTGGCACGTGGTCTCCCTCCAAGTTGTTGCACGACACTTTTTCGATAAAACAACTAAATGTACGTCAAAACATTTTTATATAATGATCACTTTCGCTGGTTTACTACTTTACAAGTTTGTCACTGTCCGATCTGACGATGAGCTGTGAAGCTTGGAAGCGCTAATCGGAATAATTTTTATATAGTGGTGTGCAACAGTGATAATTCTGCTTGCAACTTTCAAAAGATAATATAGGCAAATATGACACTGAACATTTTTGTTCTCTTAAGGTTACAGTTATGAATCTCTCATTGTCTCAAACATGATATTGTGGTTCCAACACATCCTACAGTTTTTTAAGATGTGGAAGTAGAATGCTTAATAGAAACAAATGTGAGAAGTGTTTCTTGTGGAAATTGTGTTTAAACTAAATGAAGCAGCTATTATAATCTACTGGATATATGTTCATGTATAATAAGTTAAAACGTTTAACAGTTGAAATTAATATTAAGTATAGCAAAATCTAAAGCTAAAGGCATATGCACAGAAACTAGTTTCTTCATGGACGAGTCCACTTTGAAATTGTGAATGGCGGGAGGGTAACAGATTCAGCTACTATGCAAGCTAAGGTGTTGCCAATATGCTTGTCATGTTTTAGTTCTGTTGTTAATTACTGTGTTACATACTAACTCAGTCTATATATTACTATCTCAGTTTGTTATTAATTATGTCGTTGTTTTACAGTTCATTTTAATTCTTTAAATGGAACTATTCATGCTAGCTTTAGCACATACTACAGCGAGCCTGAAGTTTTTTTATTAATGTCTTGCTTATCTTTACAATAAAAACAAATAAGTATAAAACAAACAGTACAGAAATAATAGTAGAATATTAGTTCTAATATGATATAAAACGTGCGTGTGTGTGTGTGTGTGTGTGTGTGTGCATGACCGTACACATTTTCGTTTTGAGTAATAATAAAATGAAGTAGAATACTGAAGTGAAAAAATTATTAAAATTTTGATTGTCGCATGTTATAACTTTAACTTTTCGCTTTATTTACAATAAAAGGTTGTTTTGCCAGCTGGTAAAACATAAATGATGTCTCTTCATTCATCTGTTATTTTTACGAGCTGTAACATTTGTGGGGCTAAAAGATGTTCTTAAAAAGATATTATTTACCTAAAATACTGTATTAAAATAACACGATTTTTCCTTCTGCTTGAGACAGATTTTCTTTTGTCTACGATTAAAAGATTTTCACAAGTAAGCTAATACCAATATGAAGAAGTCGTCCCTCTATGATAAACTGAGAGATAGTGGAGTGTAATTAAGGAGCGGAAGTGCGTAGTTTGCATATTCCATTCCTTTCCGATAAGAGCTGGTAGTACGGTCTCAACAGCAGACAATTTCAGGACTAAAAAAGAAAAAACGAGATAGGTTTATATAACATTTGATATGCAACAAAGAGAGTGAGTGGGAGGGAAGGAGAGAGAGCAAGTGAGTGAGACATCCGTGGTAAGCAAAAATGCAGACGACTAACAAACCTTGCACGCGAGTTTTGTTTACTATTGGAAATAATATTCATATGTTGGCAGCATGATGCTCATAACAACAATTCTCTTCTTGCATCTCAAAGCGACTCCCACCACATCAGCATTCTCTTCTGACCATAAGCGTTTCACGCATTCCCATGCCCTTATCTTTCAATTTTCCTATAATGAAGGACAAGATGCATTTTTTAAGGATTACTTTCCGAATTAATTCCTTGTATATATAGCTGTACTAAAAGCTGTATTGGATTGGAAATTTTCATATACTCAGCAGTAGAACAGCCAACAATGTGATCTTTGGGATTCATAATTGAATTCTTTGAACACATGTACATCATAGTGAACACATTTTAAATTAACAAATGTTTGCTCAAATTAGCTCCTAGAAAGACTCGTCTACATGTGATTTCATAATTAAACCTTCATTCATTGGATTGTTATGGGTCTGTAATAATTGTCAAAACAGACTAAAAAAAGAAAAATAGCACTACTGTTAACATGTTGGTATTTACGGATGTACATAAAGCCATTTACAAGTACATGGATTGCATAGTAATAAAATAATAAAGTCAAAAAATGAGTTGAGTACTTTCACTGTCTCAGTAGGTTGTATACTATACTTACATAGGTACACCATGTTTTGTAATGGTACAGACAATAGGACTGGTAACAAAACTTGTTTTTAATAAACTTTTAATAAAAAATGTGTTAGCTCTTGTAGGTGAAATACATGTGCAAGCACTGAGTGAAGAACTGGGAAATCTGATCAGACATTGGAAAGAAGAATACCAGCTTCAGCGAAAGATATAGTAATTTAGACACAAATTATAAGATTATCAGATTCTCTGCTACCAGAACAGGTATTTGGAAGAAAGAAAAAATTGGTCCATAAGTAACTATAAGAGCCAAAATCGAAGATTTGATTAAGTATCTTAAATGGAACTGAGAGCCCAAAAATGTTCTAATTTTTGTAAATTCTAAAGATTTAAAGATTTGCTGTAGAAGTGGTACTGATAGAATTTAATTTCTGAACTTCAGAAACAATGGAAATAGTTATAACAGTACAAAAGAACTGTCCATATCACACCTTTTAGAAATAGTTGAAGTTAAGTCATGTTGAGAGTTAAAAAAATGTAATAGTAGTTGCAGGAAGGGGGAGAGTGTGTATGTGTGTTCCATTTTAAAAGAGACAGTTATGAACTGGAAATGAGTGAAGTACAAAACATCAAGTAGAAAAAAAATTTTACTGAAACAAAAGTTTTATATATATAAAGAAACATTCTATTGGAATATATAAAATGAATGCCAGAATTTAAATGAAACATTGACTGGATGTCTCCCATAGGAAATTGAATGGGTGAGATTAGAGGACCAAAAATGGTTTGGGGGCATAAGTGTACAGCAAATAATGTAGAAAGCAAAAGAAGGAAATACATTTTAATTTAAAAATGGCTGACCAAAGCCTGAGACAGCTGGGCATTTTGAGACTCCAACTGTGTTTTTTTTCTAATCTTATATTAATTTGTTACTAATATTGTTACCCCATTACAGAACACTCTTCATTTTTCTCGGCTACCCCAGCAGAGTCCAGCTGAAATGTTTGTGTGCATACATGACACTTAACATGCGAGCCAATGTT
The DNA here is from genome assembly GCA_034769895.1 of Magicicada septendecula. Classification (NCBI taxonomy): domain Eukaryota; kingdom Metazoa; phylum Arthropoda; class Insecta; order Hemiptera; family Cicadidae; genus Magicicada; species Magicicada septendecula. The sequence goes on along the minus strand of CM068376.1, from coordinate 180,941,901 downwards.
ACGTAATACAAAACATGCTCGTACATACATTCGATAGTGTTGTTCGACAAGCTTCTGAACTGCGCCGGGTTGTGCATGTTTCTACCAAGGCCGTGGTGAAGTATCCTCTAGAATTTTCGATTGCTTGTTAAGGACGCATATTATGGAACCCTGCATACTATAAATAGCCCACACCTGCTGTTCAGTTCAGTTTTGTGTAGGGCAAATTACACAGTGCGTCTCAAGTGGTGTATTAGTGAAAAGTGATTATAGTGTGGAATGCTTTATAGTTGACATTATTATTTGTGTGGACAAATTAACTTGAATTATTGTATGAGTATAATCTTGTTGAATAACTTGTTGATAACAAACTGTTAATTGTGATAATTAAAATTCGTTATTAGTGATTTCATCGGTGTCTTATATTTTGTTTTCCACTGTACCATACGACGATCAAGGAGATTGTCGTAATAGTGGCTCAGAAGTGCGACAGAACTGTTAACAGTGGAAACAGTGGACACCTTGTGCAAGACTAGTGTATTTGTAAATAATCGGTAAACAATAGATGCCAGTCAGATGACGGAAAATTTCCAGGCGCTGCTGTTGCAGACAGAGGAACAACAACAACACGAGGCAGAAGAAGGAGAAACCAGAAGAGAGACAGAAAACTCTCCTGCTGGAAACACAAGAACGCCAGAAAGAATTACTGTTTGATTCAGAGGAACGACAGAAAGCACTAATTTTGGAATCTGAACGACGACAAAAAGAAGAACATAAGAAGGAAGCGAACAAAACGGAATCTCTTTTTGAAGCTATGCAGAAACAGATGTGAGAACATAGTACCACAGAACTGGGTCTCCTATAAGGTGAGCTTAATAAACAAGTTACTAAAATATTGGAGGCACAAGAATCAATGAGATTAAAAATAGGTGAAGTAGAAAAATCTGTCTCAAGTGAAAAATCTGAAGAAGAATCAATGTCTACAAAAATTTTACATTCCACATTTGCCACACATTTACAAAACGAAAACCACAGTTACACAAACATAGAGCACAACATGGAAATACTACACTACTTACCTAAAATTAGAAAACTAAACACAGCAGAACAATTTGAAATATACAGATATCACACACTACAACCAAACAACATATTAAACGAACAATTACATTATAGATCGCACATACTTTTCGATACACTGATTCCAACATAAAATTCGAATCCCAGCGCCAATTCCCTCCCACCAGCAACCCCCACCACACACACCTACATCCCATAACCATTACTGTACAGACATTCAGTATTTAAATCCCACTGAAGAAGACGAATACCACGTCGAAATGTCTGGGTAACAAAACCAAAAAGTAAGTGTTCATAGTGGAAGTTAAATATATATATATATATATATATATAATATTAAAAAAGTGAACGAAGAGGATGTATCAACAAGATAATTATCTACAAAAATATCTGTCTGAAGAATCCATGTCAAATAAAATATCTGCAGTAGAAAACTCAATGGCAAACATAAGAGAACAAATTAAATGTGAAGTTGAGCAGTTCATGAAGATATAACCAAAACAAATTTCTGAACACAATGTACCAATGATAAAGACAGAAAAGACAATAGACAAAGTCACCTTGCCTGCGGTTAGAACAGTTAGTGTCGAGGCTCCAACGTGTGCAGAAGCACACACTGGGAGACATACCTCAGTTAATTTGAAGCTGCCACATGCACAAATAAGTGGACAGATAACGAGAAGGCAGTTTCACTTTAAAAGAACCTGGCGCAGAGCTACTACAGAAAGTGCCACCTGACTGCCAGAACACCTATGCCAAATTGATAAAAGCTCTAGAATTGTGGTATGGTGATAAACATTTGTGAGATGTGTACTGCACTCAGTTGAGAGCAAGACGACAGCATTCCAGGGAGAGTCTTCAAGAGTTTGAAGCAAGTATCGACACTCTAATTAGACTGGCCTATCATGAAGCGCCAGAAGATTTTCGAACGAGGTTTGCAATGCAGACATTTACTGATGGTGTCCGAGATAATGAACTACAACAAGTGTTACAAATGCCAAGACACCAGAATAGTGCGTTACAAATTACCAGAAATATATAAATCTAAATTCTTGGATTTAAATCTAAAATATAAATCTAATTTGGCCACACATGCAATAAACACTGGACATGAATTCCCAGACATAACCAACATGACACTAATAAAACACATACCACACAAAGGCACTATAATGAACGTTTGGGAAAATTTACAAATATACAAACACAAAACAAAATAATACCTGAACAAATACAAGTTAATACAAAACATGATACAATTTTCAAAGCACTCAACATCGAAAATACACAAAGTACTAATATATACACCACAATAATAAGAATTTAAAAAACCAAAAACCAATGGGAAGCCATAACAACAGCCAACCAGCACACAGGTATTCCACAAGATTCAAAATTAGAAAGGCTGATGAACTAGATGAACTAGGGATCCTGAAACATGTTCCAGTTCCAAATGAGGGAAAAATAACATCTTGAAGTAAAGTAAATATAAATTTTAAATATAGTGTGTGTGTGTGTGTGTGTGTGTGTGTGTGTGTGTGTGTGTGTGTGTGTGTGTGTGTGTGTGTGTGTGTGTGTGTGTGTGTGTGTGTGTGTGTGTGTGTGGCGATGTACAGGTGTCACATAGAATAAATAGTCAATAAATCGTGTATTGGAATGCTATCAGATTTATTAAGCAATCATCAATTAATTGGCCTATGTTGTTTGTAAAAACAAACAAGTTTATGAAAAAAAAAACAATTATTCTGTCTCTGTTGACCTGACTACAAATTAAAATAATGTTCTCATACAATCTGTTACATGAACTCTTTCTTTATAAGTTCTGTTGTCTCTTTAGTTTATAAGTTTATAACAAAAAAATCACTTTCCTTTATGATGAATGTAGATTGAGATGTTGATGATCCAATCTGGAATAAGTGTTGGTCGTTTACTCTGCATACAGGTGGGCTCCTCCTGGTGTCAGGTATTCAGGGTCGTCCTCGGGTTGAGCAATTCTATAAATTATAGTTAATTAATTTCTTCACCATTATTTATTTTGGGTATTGAGCTTACACAATCCAGCAGACTTCAAGTCTCTTTTAATTCCTATATGGGTATTTCCACATTTCCGGATTAGCACTATTTAAAAATTTACGATATCATCGACTCACAAACTGTCAAACTTGTGTTCATACGCCTTAGTAGAACTGGCGTCTAAACTCTAGCGATATGTCCACACATTTTCAAGTTCAGAGAGAGACTATCTGTATGACAAGAAATCAGAATTCGACTGAAAATCTGCTCTATTTCTCGTACACTGATTGGCTAATACCTAACTCTTCTCTGCATCTGAAGAATAATTATTCTTGTGTTAAACTCTTCAAAAGAAATTTTTGGCTTGTCCAAAAAACCAGTATGAATTTACAGCTTATCAAAAAGGCCATAAAACTTTTCTTTTTAAAAAAATCATATATTCTGTTCTTTAAATTACTAAGAAGTGCTAACATTTCATAGGTCTTTTTATTAGGCATATTATGGTACAAGTCTCATATCAAAACTCAGCTTAGAACAAAAATTATATACTTTAGTATGTTCTTTATTATATCCCATTAAAATAATTAAATATTTTCGCACATGTGCACTCCCCCCATGCCTACCATATTACTGTACCATTTCACAACGCTAACTGCTTTTTTACTGTCTAAAAATTACTTAAAACTACAATTTGAACATTTCTCCTATTGCTTAGCTAAATTGTCCAAACCTGCAGTCTTTACTTTTACAGCTTTTCATTTCAACATGCCATCATATGCTAAACGTTCCGGTACTAATTTATATGCATAGTCTACTAATTGCAATATATATTATATAAGTATATATTATAATTTTATTTACATTTATATAAATATGTATATTATGTAAATTATAATTTATACAGGCCTAATTTTGTTTTGAAAACTTTTATCATTCATTTTCTTATCTAACATTTAATTCACATCAAACTTCTATTAACGACTTCAAATGCAAAATTTAGAACATAAATTAGAACGTTTATTATTTTGTGCAGTTTCTGTAGGCTAAATAATATACCGTTTCAGGGATGTATGTTAATTTTCTTCCGAATGGACCGTTTCTGACTATCTTTAAAGTTTCTAATGGTTGTTGTCCTAATGGTACAACAACTCCCCTTGTCCTAATGGTTTTACTAACTCCCCTTGTACCCTGTTTGTAAATGCTTTGTTTAATCGACTGTTCTATCATAACTGTCATTATTGCTTCTGCGTAGTACAATAAATGGCATATGTATTGTATTTTGAATACACACATGGTGAATTGATAACAACATAAGCCGGCTACGCACTAACCATCCCCGCTGGACGTCATAATGGACAGCAAGTCAAAATATCGGTATGGAGAACTATACATGACTTCCATGTTCTAAGATTTATATTTAAAATCATATTTGAAATGAAATATTTCCATAGAAACTACTTCTTTCTATTGCTTCAGCCTTAACCACAGTACTTTGGTCACTAACGTATACCACCTCACATTTTCGCACTCGATTTTCACTGATGATGGCAGTCGATGGCACTGCCGAAACGTCTGGTTTTGCAGAAAACTTTGGACTATGGCTAAACGCCCGGGAAGGAATTTTAACAAAAAACTACTTCTTTGTTGCCAATAACGTAGTACACATATAAAAATTCTCCCCTTCCTCACAAACTATAATTTTCATTAATAGAAAATTACCTCCACCCCGTTCAACTAGCCTCTTCATTTATAGATATTTCATCTACGTTTCTACAGTGGATTATTATGAGCTTCTTATCAGGATACTTTGTTTATCAAAATTAAGTACTATACTCTTGTTAAAACATAAAGCGTTGCAGGTAAACTACCCCTTTCTCTTAACTGATCTTCACCAAAATCAATAGGCCTTCAGTCCCCTACAATTCAGGGATGCATGCAAAAAAAATTTGATTCTGTTTGAATGTGCGTCAGTTATCGTTCGTCATGAAAACATTTCTCTTGTTAAAACATAAAATGTTGAAGGTAAACTACCCCTTTCCCTTAACCGATCTTCACCAAAATCAACAGGCATTGAGTTCTCTACAATTCAGGCATACATGCAAAACATTAATTGATTCTGTTTGAATGTGCGGCAGTTATCGTTAATCATAGAAACAATTACTCTTGTTAAAACATGAAAAGTTGCTGGTAAACTAATCCTTTCCCTCAACTGATCTTCACCAAAATCAACAGGCCTTCACTTCTTTACAATTCAGGAGAGTATGCAAAAAATTATATGATTCTCTTTGAATTTACGGCAGTTATCGTTTGTCACAAAAAATTACCCTTCTTAAACCAAAAATGTTGCCGGTAAACTACCCCTTTCCCTTAACCAATCTTCACCAACACCAATAGGTCTTGAGAACTCTACAATTCAGGGCTGTATGCAAAACATTATTTGATTCTGTTTGAATTTGCGGCTGTTATCGTTTGCCATAGAAAAAAATTACCCTTGATTAAAAAAAAACTGTTGCAGGTAAACTACCCCTTTCCCTTAACCGATCTTCACCAAAAACAATACGTCTTGAGTACTCTACAAATAAGGACTGTATGCAAAAAATTATTTGATTCTGTTTGAATTTGCGACTGTTATCGTTTGCCATAGAAAAAAATCTGCACACACACACATTTCGAAAAATTACTTTTTTTCATGTTTTGAGTGTAGTACAATCAGAATCTGCAATAATCTCGAACACGATTTTTTTTGCCATCACCATACTTCTATTTCCTTAAGTAACATGGAAGTAAAACGACAGTGCGTAGCTTTGACATCCATCTGCATGTCGTGTATTACTTCCATATTCCTTAAGGAATGGAAGTATGGTGATGGCAAAAAAAATCGTGTTCGAGATTATTGCAGATTCTGATTCTACTACACTCAAAACATGAAAAAAAGTCGTTTTCCGAAAAGTGTCTGTGTGTGTGTCTGTCTGTCTGTCTGTCTATCTATAGATTTTTTTTCTATGGCAAACGATAACTGCCGCAAATTCAAACAGAATCAAATAATTTTTTGCATACAGCCTTGATTTTCAGAGTACTCGCGACCTATTGTTTTTGGTGAAGATCGGTTGAGGGAAAGGGGTAGTTTACCTGCAACGGTTTTTTTTAGCAAGGGTAATTTTGTTTGTTTGGCAAACGATAACAGCCGCAAATTCAAACAGAATCAAATAATGTTTCGCATACAGCCCTGAATTATAGAGTTCTCAAGATCTGCTGATTTTGGTGAAGATCGGTTAAGGGAAAGGGGTAGTTTACCTGTAACGTTTTATGTTTTAACAAGGGTATTTCCTGTGGCAAACGATAACAGCCACAAATTCAAACAGAATCAAAAGATTATTTGCATACAGCCCTAAATTGTAGAGTTCTCAAGACCTATTGTTTTTGGTGAAGATCGGTTAAGGGAAAGGGGTAGTTTACCTGCAACGTTTTTTTAACAAGGGTATTTTCTATGGCAAACGATAACAGCCGCAAATTCAAACAGAATCAAATAATGTTTTGCATACAGCCCTGATTGTGGAGTACTCAAGACCTATTGTTTTTAGTGAAGATCGGTTAAGGGGAAGGGGTAGTTTACCTGCAACATTTTTTTATCAAGCGTATTTTCTATGGCAAACGATAACAGCCGCAAATTCAAACAGAATCAAATAATTTTTTGCATACGTCCCTGAATTGTAGAGGTCTCAATGACTTTCGATTTTGGTGAAGATCGGTTAAGGGGAAGGGGTAGTTTACCTGCAACCTTTTACGTTTTAACAAGAGTAAAGTACTTGAAAATTTATTTAAACTTTTTGAAACAATGGTAATTGTTAAAATTAAATAATTTTGTTGCCAGGCAATACAATTATAATTTTTTCATTTTAATGTAATATAATATTTTTCATTTAATACAGCAATAAAAAGGCAGGTAAGACACAGCCTGGCTGTTTGGCTGAAAATGATTTTAAATATAAATCTTAGAATATGGAAGTCATGTATGGTTCTCCATACTGATATTTTTTGAAGGTGTGCACGACGAAAAATGAGTCCAGCAAGACCATCAGCTCAAGCCACACGACGTGCAGATGGATCGTGTGAATCGTGTGTAATGTTGATGGATGTCAAGGAATCATGCATCGTGCATATTTGATCATGCATACACTTGAAAAGCACAGTACATATTTTTAGAGCACATTCGTTTAATAAATGTTTACTGTTTAATTTTACGTTACATTCATTCATTAGTTTATATTTAATAAGTAATGATTCAGATAAAATTTCAGTTTAACATTTAGTTTAGTTTATTCGTTGTATACATAATACATTCAAGTATCATTAGCAGTATACACTCACGAATGTCACACTCACAAAAAACGAACAAACACTCCTTGATAAAGGCCTAAAACATAACATACATTACAAACATAACAACCAAACACTAACAAAGCTCATAATTGACACAGAAACAAATATACAAAACACAGCACCAGAACATCAAGACACATTAAGACATAATATAAACAACACAATAGGAGTACATAAGACACCAGACAACAACAACCACAACTCAGAAATACACACAGCCATCAAACTGAGGGAAAAGGCACACAAACACAACATCACATTTGTAAAAGCTGACAAAGGCAACACGACTGTAATTATCCCCACAGACAACCTACACAAAAAAGTACAAAACTTCATGGAACAGAACAACATCACAGAACTAAAACACGACCCCACCGACAGATACCAAAACTCAGTAAAACAAATAGTCAACAAAGCCAAACACATTATGACACATAAACAAAAGCCCTACATGAAACAAATCTGACCATCAGCACCTACACTCCAAGCGCTTCCCAAAATCCATAAAGAAGACATTCCGATCCGCCCCATTATCAACTACCGTAATGCCCCTGCACACAAACTGGCAAAATATCTAGACAAAATTATTAGACAACACACACAAATAGACAACAACATTACAGTAAAAAACAACACTGACCTAGTAACAAAAATAAAAGACATACACATCCCCCATAATGCCACATTAGCCTCCTTTGACATTAAAAACCTGTACACAAACATCCCAATCTCTGAAACAATCACCATCCTACAAAACAAACTCAAACAGAACAACACGCCAGACGAACTTATCAATGAAATAACAGAAACTCTGAAGATTATCACAAAACAAAACTACTTTACTTATAACAATAAATACTACACACAGAACGATGGCCTACCCATGGGCTCCCCCATATCCAGCATTCTAGCAGAAGTCTTCCTCCAACACTTAGAAAAAACAAAAATACTCACAAACAATGACAGACACTCACATAAAATACTATATTGGCACAGATATGTTGATGACATTCTAATACTATACAGGGGAAACAAAAGACAATGCAAACAGTTACTAACGCACATAAACAAAATACATAAAAACATAACCTTCACTGCCGAATACGAACACAACAATGCCATAAACTTCTTAGACCTCTCCATCACAAAACTAGAACACAGGCACAAATTCAGTATATACAGAAAACCAACTACAACTGACACACTAATACACAACACCTCCAATCACCCAATACAACACAAACTAGCTGCTTTTAGAACCATGATACATAGACTTAACAACATCCCCTTAGATGAAATAGACTACAAAGACGAACTAAACATGATAAAATATCTAGCAGAATCTAACGGTTATGACAGAACAATAGTCAGTAAACTCCTACACAAAACACAAAACAAACAACAGACAAAGACAGAAAACAACAAATTCCTAACACTAACATACATAAACAAACAAACTGAAAAAATTTCCCACAAATTCAAAAAAGCAGGATACAGAATTGCTTACAAAACTACTAACAAAACAGAACACACACTATCAAAACGCATGCCCAAAGCACAAAACAAATTCGATCTACCTGGTGTATACAAGCTAAATTGCTCAAATTGCAATAAATTCTACATAGACCAGACAGGACGTAGCTTCAAACAGAGATACATTGAACACACAAAAGCACTCCACACCACTACAGAATCTACCTTTGCAAACCACCTCATTGAAGCAAACCACACATATAAAAACATCGACAATAACATGAACATTCTACACATACACACAAAAGGCCGAAAACTAGACACTCTAGAACAATTAGAATTATACAAACACACAAAAACAAATAAAAACAACATCCTAAACGAACAGACACAATTCAAATTGCACGCATTATTCGAACACATCTCACCCCACACACACAGCTTCAATCTTTCGAATAACTATCCTGTCGCCAACAACAAGACGGACAATGCTACCTATGGCAGCCTCTGATGAAGCCTTCTAAAGGTGAAAGCCGGTTTAAGCTGTAAGGTAAAACTTTACGTTTTTACTTATAAAAAACTTAGTGTTCCGAGTCGTCAATACTATAGTGATATTTAGTATCATTAGCAGTTATTATTTTAAATATTGTTATTATTAATTTGTTTTAATTTCAATTCATAATGAACCGTGAAATAACATAAAAATTTATCAATATCCTCAGCAGATTACATGAATAAAATATCGGTATGGAGAACCATACATGACTTCCATATTCTAAGATTTATATTTAAAATCATTTTCAGCCAAACAGCCAGGGAAGGAATTTTAACAAAAAAATACTTCTTTCTTGCCAATAACGTAGTACACATATAAAAAATATTATCCCCTCCCCCTTCAACTATAATTTTGATTTATAGAAAATTACCCCCAGCCCGTTCAACATTTATAGATATTTCATCTACGTTTCTACAGTGGATTATTAAGATCTTATCAGGATACTTTATCAAAATTAAGTACTTTACTCATGTTACAACAAAAAATGTTTCAGGTAAACTGCCCTTTCCCCGTAACCGATCTTCACCAAAATCAACAGACATTGAGTTCTCTATAACTCAGGCACATATGTAAAAAATTATTTGATTCTGTTTGAATTTACGGCAGTTATGGTTCGTCATATAAAAAATTACCCATGTTAAAACATAAAACATGAGATTTATAAACATATCTAAGATTTATATTTAAAATCATTTTTGAAATAAAATATTTTCATAGAACCTACTAACGCTGGGGAAATCTGAGGAGCCAATCAGAGTTGGGCCTACCTGTCACTCTGCTGAATTTGGTGGAAAGCCCTGTCACTGTCGTCAAAGTATCAGCCTTGACAGGGTCCTCTTTTTCTGCAAAATGGGAGAGGAGGCTTGAGATGGAGTGAGTGACATGGTCCCCACCGCAATGAAGAACCCATTGTTTTATAAAAATATATTTAAATTTTGAAAACTGAAAATTCTTTTCTTGTTGTAAATATTTATATTTTATAATCAAAATGACTTTATCAAAAAACAAACATTATTTTTTTATAATAAGTACTTACATATGTTTCTTAATATGCTTACTTTTTCTTCAATGTTGATGATCATTTCCAAACAATCTGACAAAATTGTATCTACAGAACAGTTAACATTCCCCAGGTTTCCATTTCTGCTAATTTCTCATTACACCTTCCACTGACGTATTATTAACCATTTCATAAACTATCGTATAATCTTTTCAGATTTTGTGGTACAAAATCTGAAATTTTCAGATTGCCTGGCAACAAAATTATTTTATTTTCAACAATGACCATTGTTTGAAAAAGTTTAAATGAATTTTCAAGTACTTTACTCTTGTTAAAACGTAAAAGGTTGCAGGTAAACTACCCCTTCCCCTTAACTGATCTTCACCAAAATCTAAAGGCCTTGAGTCCTCTACAATTCACTGACGTATGCAAAAAATTATTTGATTCTGTTCGAATTTGCGGCAGTTATCGTTTGCCATAGAAAATACGCTTGATAAAAAACGTTGCAGGTAAACTACCCCTTCCCCTCAACCGATCTTCACCAAAAACAATAGGTCTTGAGTACTCTACAAATCAGGGCTGTATGCAGAAAATTATTTGATTCTGTTTGAATTTGCGGCTGTTATCGTTTGCCATAGAAAATACCCTTGTTAAAAAAACGTTGTAGGTAAACTACCCCTTTCGCTTAACCGATCTTCACCAAAAACAATAGGTCTTGAGAACTCTACAATTCAGGGCTGTATGCGAAACATTATTTGATTATGTTTGAATTTGCGGCTGTTATCGTTTGCCAAAAAAAAAAAAATTTCCCTTGATAAAAAAAACCGTTGCAGGTAAACTACCCCTTTCCCTCAACCGATCTTCACCAAAAACAATAGGTCGCGAGTCCTCTACAAATCAGGGCTGTATGCAGAAAATTATTTGATTCTGTTTGAATTTGCGGCTGTTATCGTTTGCCATAGAAAATACCCTTGTTAAAAAAACGTTGTTGGTAAACTACCCCTTTCCCTTAACCGATCTTCACCAAAAACAATAGGTCTTGAGAACTCTACAATTTAGGGCTGTATGCAAATAATCTTTTGATTCTGTTTGAATTTGCGGCTGTTATCGTTTGCCATAGGAAATACCCTTGTTAAAACATAAAACGTTACTGGTAAACTACCCCTTTCCCTTAACCGATCTTCACCAAAAACAATAGGTCTTGAGAACTCTACAATTCAGGGCTGTATGCGAAACATTATTTGATTCTGTTTGAATTTGCGGCTGTTATCGTTTTCCAAAAAAAAAATTTCCCTTGATAAAAAAAAACCGTTGCCGGTAAACTACCCCTTTCCCTCAACCGATCTTCACCAAAAACAATAGGTCGCGAGTCCTCTACAAATCAGGGCTGTATGCAAAAAATTATTTGATTCTGTTTGAATTTGCGGCAGTTATCGTTTGCCATAGAAAAAAAATCTACAGACACAGACAGACACACAGACAGACACACACACAGACACACACACAGACACTTTTCGGAAAACGACTTTTTTCATGTTTTGAGTGTAGTAGAATCAGAATCTGCAATAATCTCGAACACGATTTTTTTTGCCATCACCATACTTCCATTCCTTAAGGAATATGGAAGTAAAATAAAAGAATGACAGCATTGCAAGATATTGTTGCACGACAGTGTGGTGGGCATATCCATCACCGACATCGGGCATGCTGGACAGCGGCGATGGATAGTGCGTAGAAGCTATATATCAAAGTGATACCAGTTTTTACTTCCATATTCCTTAAGGAATGGAAGTATGGTGATGGCAAAAAAAATCGTGTTCGAGATTATTGCAGATTCTGATTCTACTACACTCAAAACATGAAAAAAAGTCGTTTTCCGAAAAGTGTCTGTGTGTGTGTCTGTCTCTGTCTGTCTGTCTATCTGTGTGTCTATAGATTTTTTTTCTATGGCAAACGATAACTGCCGCAAATTCAAACTGAATCAAATAATTTTTTGCATACAGCCCTTATTTGTAGAGTACTCTCGACCTATTGTTTTTGGTGAAGATCGGTTGAGGGAAAGGGGTAGTTTACCTGCAACGGTTTTTTTTTATCAAGGGAAATTTTTTTTTTTGGCAAACGATAACAGCCGCAAATTCAAACAGAATCAAATAATGTTTCGCATACAGCCCTGAATTGTAGAGTTCTCAAGACTTATTGTTGTTGGTAAAGATCGGTTAAGGGAAAGGGGTAGTTTACCTGTAACGTTTTATGTTTTAACAAGGGTATTTCTTATGGCAAACGATAACAGCCGCAAATTCAAACAGAATCAAATAATGTTTCGCATACAGCCCTGAATTGTAGAGTTCTCAAGACCTATTGTTTTTGGTGAAGATCGGTTAAGGGAAAGGGGTAGTTTACCTGTAACGTTTTATGTTTTAACAAGGGTATTTCCTATGGCAAACGATAACAGCCGCAAATTCAAACAGAATCAAAAGATTATTTGCATACAGACCTAAATTGTAGAGTTCTCAAGACCTATTGTTTTTGGTGAAGATCGGTTGAGGGAAAGTGGTAGTTTACCTGCAACGTTTTTTTAACAAGGGTATTTTCTATGGCAAACGATAACAGCCGCAAATTCAAACAGAATCAAATAATGTTTTGCATACAGCCCTGATTTTTAGAGTACTCAAGACCTATTGTTTTTGGTGAAGATCGGTTGAGGGGAAGGGGTAGTTTACCTGCAACGTTTTTTTATCAAGCGTATTTTCTATGGCAAACGATAACAGCCGCAAATTGAAACAGAATCAAATAATTTTTTGCATACATCCCTGAATTGTAGAGGTCTCAATGACTTTCGATTTTGGTGAAGATCGGTTAAGGGGAAGGGGTAGTTTACCAGCAACCTTTTACGTTTTAACAAGAGTAAAGTACTTGAAAATTTATTTAAACTTTTTGAAACAATGGTAATTGTTAAAAATAAAATAATTTTGTTGCCAGGCAATAAAATTATAATTTTTTCATTTTAATGTAATATAATATTTTTCATTTAATACAGCAATAAAAAGGCAGGTAAGCCACAGCCTGGCTGTTTGGCTGAAAATGATTTTAAATATAAATCTTAGAATATGGAAGTCATGTATGGTTCTCCATACCGATATTTATGTTAGGTTATGCGACAAGTTTTGTCCCTATGAAAATTTGAATTCGCGCGTTTAGTTGCCCACACTATGGCGGTGTTTGAGTACTTTAAATGTGCATGCTGTTGGAAGGACAGCAGCCATAGCATGTTAGGTGCTCGTTTCAATGTTACCGCTAGAGCTCTATAATAGATCCTTTTATATATCCTTATTACCGCTGGCAACTTTAGGAATAAAGTAATCTATTATAAATAAAAGTTATAATTATTATGTACGTTATAAATGTATCACAATTTATTGTTATAATGTTATAAAATCCTGTTATTTCCGAATAATAATGACTGCAGGGTAATGTTAGTGATAATTTATTGGTAACCTTGTTGAGTTACAAAATTTTCAATTGTCGAAACAGTTTTGGCAATACTGTGTAAATAGCTATTGTTTTCAGGCATTTGTTTCTGTTTTTAAGCAGTGCCGTGTTATGGTGTATTGTGTGCAAGTTGTTGTTGTTACGAAAGTTTATTATTGTAGTAGTTAGAAGTGGCGTAAACATTATCAAATGTAAGCGATTATACGAGATATGGAAAGGATCATGAGGGTTGTGAAGGGTTTAGAAGTTGTTTACGGCTTTTTGTCAACCGATTATTTTGTGATTTGTTTGAAATTTTTTCTCTGTATTACTTTGGTTATTAAATTTTGTGAATCTGCAGCAAACGATACCAACGATTCTAGTAAAGACAGTCTACCGAACAGGCATCCTTTATTTACAAATGAAATTAATTTTAAAGGTCGATCTCTACTTGATCAGTCAGTTCATGAGAACATGACTACAAGTAAAGATAGTAAATCAAAACTACGAGACATAGCAAGGAAAGTATTCTTACACGTGAAAGAGATAAGTGATATAGAACTTGGAATTCCACAAATTCAGGTAATTAGTATGTAGATTCCACAAATGGAAGTAAATATTATTTTATAGTATTGAGTGACTGAGTAGTTTACATTATACTTTTTCTAGAAGGGGTTTATTTTGTACCTTGTGTAGGCCTTTGGGGCACGTAGAAACACAAATCGAGTTTTTTGTTTTTTTGTTCAAATTTCGTAGTTGCCGGGTAGCAGGTAATATACAGTATCTGCCAAAACAAACAGTACCGAAAACAGTGGCGGCTAGTGGTTCCAAATTTAGGTGGTTGCAGTAAGGTGTGGATGGAGTCATGAAGAGGGGTTGGGATAAAACATCAAATTTTAGAGTGAAAGTATATTAAGTGTTTTTGTAATTCCTAGTAGCACTGAAGTGAAAAATAATAATAATTCTAAATAGGAGAAAAGATAATTAAAAATTATCAGAAAATAAAATAAATAAAAGAATAAAATAATCAGAAAAGCAGTCCTACCTTATCGGAAAAGACAATTTCATCCTCCTGTCCTTCCCTGACGAAAACTTGTCTATTACTTGTTGTTTAACGTCTGGAATGTCCATTATCAATTCACGTTCAATGGATAACATAAAAGGGCTGAAAGTCTTTCTTGGCATAGAGTGTTTCTTAAAAAAGTTTTTATTCTTTTTAGAGTTGAGTAACACCTTTTGGCTTCAACCGTTGTCATTGGAGTAGTGACTAGCACGTTTAATAATTTTGCACACTCACTAAATGTAGATTCAAGGTTGTTTTCATGAATAATGTCATACAGACTAAAAATACCAGATGCAGAAGAAAATATGTCTGTTCTGTAAATAGTCGAAAGCTCCAAACGCAACTATTTTAAATTGAGGACTGGACAAACCTCACAAACGGTTTTCAATGTTTTGTCTGGAAAATTTGATGCGTACTGCTGAAAATTCTGAGCAGAAAATAAAGATGCAGAAACCGCGTGGCCAGTGAAGTAGCTTTAAATTGATAGATGATGGTATCACAGACTTCATTTGCTTCTCGTTTCAACTCATTGTCTTGACATTTCCTTTTTTTCTGACATCAATTTCTTCTCTGATTTTGTGTACTACTGTACATTATTCTCAAAAAAAGATATATGTATTTTCAGCAGTAAGGGGATTGATATCTGCTTTCTGTAAGCTTCCAAATAAAATTTAGACATGTGGCATCACTTTGTGAAAAAATATATTGCTGGTGAGAGTTTTTATGAACCCATTTGCTTGGCGTATTTTTTTTATTTCTTGACCCAAAATTTCTTATTTCATCTCCATGTAGAATATCTCTCTCTCATGTACTGTATAATTTGTTTTCTGTACAGAAAAACCATATTCACACTTCGAGATTTAAAGTTCCATCTTGTAGGTACAGATCGCAGTAATTGTTTTCTAACTATTTCACCTAACATCTTGGCTCGCTGAGGACTACTTGAAAAAAAAGCGCATATTCCCTGTAAGCTTGCAAAGAAAACGCGAACGCTCCGATTAATTGATGCTACATTCATCACGATGAAATTAAGGTGGTGGGCGTAACAATGTACATATTTTACCTTTAGGAAATGTTTTTTAACAATAGATTGGACTCCACCAGGTGATCCAGCCATTATGGATGCACCATCGTAATTCTGGGCAATCAGTTTCGCCGGTGTTTCGTTGATTTTATATGCAGTTCAAGCTGTTCAATAATGCAGGCTGCTAGAGTTTTGCCATCATGTTTCTGAGGTGTGAAAAATCCCCAGAATCTTTCAGCAACAGTTTACCTTTCACAACATATCTGTAAACCACAGCCATGTGAAATATGTTAGCAATGTCACTGGTTTCATCAGTAATTACTGCTAAAAAGTTAGTTACTTTAATTTCCTGTGAGTTTTTCTCATGCTAGACCTCTAACATTATTTTAAAAGCTCATTCTGCACCGTTTTTGACTTGCCTTTAAATACAGTGGCACTTTCTAAATGAGTTTTTAAAGCAACATCGAGTTCTGCACTAAAATCAATTAAGCTGCAAAAAATTCCCGGGTTAATCGACATGTCAGATTCGTCGTGTCCCCTTAAAGCTAACTCAATTAAGATCTGCAAAAACAAACACAATTTATAATAATATTTACACGTATCTAATATGCCTCACTTTTTCATTATGTAAGGTAATATTGCGTCTATACTGTGAGTGAAACTGTTCTGCAATATTTACTTGTTCCAACAAGTGCTAATTGAAGAGGGTTTTTTACATGTATGTTTGAAGCCTGATGTTTTTTCACACGTTCACTTAAATGATTAATATCAGTCAAACCAGATTTAGTCCAGAGTTGTTCTCCACAAAACAACAAACAAGTAAAACAGAACAGTGCATTCTTTGTATAACAACCACACAGCCAGACTGTGAAACACAGTCAGTTTTTGAATAATAGACTTAAATGTTCTACAAAATGCCCTAGTACCTGACTTAATATTTTGCTTTATTGTTAAATCTGGTAAAGGGGGTCCTAACCTTTTAATTTCAAGCGTTTCTTCGAAGCTGTGGTGGGAAAACAGTTTATCTATTAGGTTCAACATAGAAGTCAGTTTATAATTTTATTCCTAAGTAATGTTATTACAATGTGCACCAAACACTGAAAAAAAAGAACTTTAATAAACCACCAATTTGTAAATGATAACCGAAAACAACAGTGTCATAAAGCACACATGCAGGGCCACACTGGCGGGGACAGTTTGTTGGGGAAAGTGGAGCTGGAGAGAGAGAGAATGAGAGACTAACGTTGGACTGGATGCGCACACACCCCACATTGCAGCTCGGCGTGCAACTGCGTTCCTTGTATAGCCTTCCTTGTGATTGTACGTATAGCCTGCGTTTTGCATTTCAGTGCATCTACACCACTGCCATATACTGTCTGGCCACGACTGGATGATCGAAGCTGCTCTCCCCCACCACGCGGCCGCTTGTAAGCGAGGTAGGGTGAAATATGTGTACTAGACGGCCATGCTAGTTGGCTTACCCCCACTTAGCCTGCCATAGTACCCGGCCATGCTTCTCCCACCTTACACAATGATCGATCATCGAATCGTGGCCAGATGATAACTATCATGTTGCAGAGGCCCAATGCACCACCACAGTTGGCTGACAAAGCTGATGTTGCTTTTTAAGTGTACATTTTTCATTTTCGAACAGCGTATTGGGCGTATAACTGGTATACGTGTACGGACATTAATGGAAATACTTGTTAACACCGTTAATATATTAATAAAAACAGTCAATAAAACTGGTGGTTGTGGAACTTTGCAACTTTATCACGAGCCGCCCCCTGACTGAAATATGTTTTATAACATAACCTTATTTGACATAAATAATACAAACATTACATGAATTTAGTGATACATGGAAGTAAATCCTCATGTTTTATAATAAACAGAACATATTTGATATAATCTCCATTGCATTTCAGGCAGTTGTTGTAATGCTCATGTAGGTTCTTAAATGTTCCTAAAGAGAGGTTGCTTCGTCCCTCCGATGTATGTCACAATCTGTAATTCACCAATGGTTGCCGATGGTTTCTCAAAAAATCGTTTCCTTCAGTGTACCTGCACACCCCAAATATCAGTGTCAGGTGATGTAAGGTCAGATGAATGAGAATGATATGGGAAGTCTGTTCCATGGGAAATAGAGTTCTAAAATTCTCATGAAGTGGATGAAGCTAGTCCCTCATTGTGGGGCAAGTGGTCCCATCCTGCTGGAACCATTGCATGCAAAGTGGCAGGTTTCTTGAACACATTGTTTGTCAGTTGATAAATGTGCTCAAATGAATATGGCTTTCATCAGAAAACCAAACATTTGATAAGAATGCTGGGTCATTGTACACTGTTGCTAACATCAATGCACAGTACAGGAGTCTTGCTTCCTTGTCTGCATAATTTCTTAAACATTGTTCGGTCTGTGTCTTGTAGGTAAAACACCAGTTTGCTTGAACGTTCTTGTTACATCCTAAGATTAAATTTTAAGGATGTTCACCTAAAACTTCTCTTTGGTGACTGTAACATCTGTTTGACTGTTTGAGGAGCTTGATTCGCATTCATTGGTACAATAACTAGATAGTCGGTGCATCCTTTGTGCTGTGTGAGAAAGCTGCCAGTACAAAGGAATTTTAAATGACTGCTAACATAACCATATTGCTGGGTGATGGTTTTTGGAAACGTTCATGAAATTCATTTGCAATGTGTAGTAAACTTGGACCATTTGAACATCCAACTCCATATGAGTGAAAATGTTGGTCAACAATAAAAACTTTCTCATGCATTGTTAGAACCAGTTAAGCTCTACTAAGCTTAAACTAAAAGAAACATATTGTTACTTTTCCATGATCTTTGAAGTGATCACAAAGTGAGGATGTATGTCATAGGCTTGTGACTTTCAGTACTGTTTGTTTTGGTGCATAACATAATTGCCTTCGTTTTATAGGCCATTCATGCATAATGGTTAATTGTTCTTACGATTTTGTTTATTCCGATACCAGCATGAAATTTGACCAATTATGGTGGGATGTTGTGATATAGGCCTACCTAGGTTTGGAAACTCAGAGATATCACCTTATTAGATATATAGTAGAGATGGGCCTACTAGAGGTTTGGCCGACTAGCTGACTACCAACTAGTCGGCTTTGCCGACTATTTTGAATCTGCTCATAAAAGCATGCGAAAACACTTCGTGCGTCTTCGTTGTATTTGTGTGGCGTTCGGACACGACAAGCGCTCCCCTACACGAGGCCTCTTTCACAAGTTGCTGCCAGTCAGTGCTTTGTTTACGTAGTGCGTAAAATTATTTGTCTCCATGTAAAAAAGAAAAACAACTTTTTGATCATAATGTCGTGACGAAAGTCACGTATTTGGACATTTTTTGATCAGATAGTAGGTGAAGTGAGTAAAGTGAAATGTAATCAATGTCAAGCAGTGATTTCGCGTGGTGGTGTTGGTAAATCGGCCAATAACACTAGTATGACTAATCATATTAAATACAAACATAGTGAGTTGATGGCGCAGCTAACTGCCATGATAAAAGAGTTCTTCCACGGAGCGTTCACCATCTCCGTCTCAGTTTTCATCGTCACAGGCATCGGTTACGTCAACTTCTGCTGTTAAATGTCAACTATCTCAACAAACGATACAGGAATCCATAGCTGTCAAGTGGTCAATTGACGATTCGAGATTGAGAGAAATGCATATTTCTGTTGGTAAGATGATTGCGCTTGACAACCAACCAATATCTATAATCGAAAATACGGGTTTCACTAGTTTGATGAAGAAATTAAAACCAAAGTATAATTTGCCTAGTAGAAAATATTTTTCCGACAATATTATACCCTATATTTACTCGGAGACGAAAGCTGAAATAAAAAAAGGAATTGTCAGTACCATCACAGTTTCTGTCACTACAGATTTATGGACAAACACCAACAATTTACAAAGCTTTTTAAGTTTCACTGCTCACTGGTTAAACGACAACTTCCAACTTCAACACGCAGTATTACAAATGAAACATTTTTCCGGTTTACACACGGCTGATAATATAAAACAACATCTAGAAGAAATACCTACTTTATGGGATATCAATCCAACCTATATACATGCTATAGTGCGAGATAACGGCAGAAATATGGTAAAAAGCGATTAATGATTCCAGTTTCCAGGCAGTTCCGTGTTTCATACATACATTGCAATTGGTGATCAACGATGCCCTCAAAGTTGAAAAAACTATTGCACAAGTTATGACAAATTTGAGACGAATTGTTACTCATTTTAACCATTCAGGACCAGCACAAGAGAAATTCCACAATATACAAAAAGAACTAAATTTACCAAATCATCAACTTGTTCAAGACGGTCCGACCAGGTGGAATTCCACATACTATATGTTATCTCGGTTATCAGAACAAAAACGTACAGTCTCTTTATACATAACTGAGCACAGTGTCAAAATCGATCACCTGCTGACCTATGAATGGAAGCTTCTTGAAAAATGTATCGCTTTACTAAAGCCATTTGAAGAAGTGACCAAAATCATTAGCTCTGCCTGTTTGTCAATTTCCGAAGTCATTCCTCATCTTAAAGTTCTGTTAAGGTACCTTGAAAGTTATGTTGATGAAAGTGAGGAAATAATACAATTGAAAACTGAATTGGAAAATGGCTTGAAAAGAAAGTTCAAGTTAGAAGATAATAAAATTTTTACACTCGCAACACTTTTAGATCCAAGGTACAAACTACAATTTTTCGAAGCAGAAAATGTGCATAAAGTGAAATCCCAGTTCTTACAGGCCGTGAGGCGAGTGATGAAACTGTCTATGCGCGTAGGAGGGGAGGTAGCAGGTTGGGGAGACACTTCCCCTCACGGAGACCTAAGCCAACTGATGGGTTGTTGTCCCTAGCCGCACCCCCGCGCATGCACATTCTTTCTCTTTGCCACTGTGCACCACCAAGACAGTCTCATCACTCTCCTCACGGCCTGTACTAGAAGCGCTAAAAAATAGTTCAAATGAAAGAAATGATTATGAAAAAGTAAATGCAGATAACGATTCACTAAACTCTTCAATCTCTCAATCAGAAGTTAGATTTCACCGTAATTTTTGGGAGTGTTACCAAGAAATAGTATCAAAGAAGGTTGAGGGCGACAAAAAATCTTCAGCTTACGAACTTGAGGCATACTGTGCATCGCCGGTAATAAACCGAAATGACGATCCGTTCATGTGGTGGCAACAAAATTGTACGCGATACCCTGAGGTGGCACGTATTGGTAAAGTATACTTGTGTTGTCCAGCCAGTACAGTATGTCTGAGGCTTTTCTCTGAGGCTGGAAACATTTATGAGACAAAAAGAAATCGGCTTCTTCCTGAATGAGCCGAAAATCTGGCATTTCTTCATCACAATTTACCTTTAATAAATACAGAAATTTAAATTATATAAGTATTTGAATATTTCAGATTAGTTATTACTGACGATGTTATTGTTATTACATATATTACACTTTAGTTTAATAACCAACATTATGACATATTCAACTAATCCCTAATTATGACAGAAAAAGGTGAAGAAAGCCTAAAATTAGGTGGTTACAAACTTTTAATACTTATTGAGACTTAATTAAGTATAATGATTGTTCATATTTATATTGTTCATGTTAATCCAAAGGAAACAAATTATTAACAATGTTGATTTAACATAGAAGTTTATGTTTTTGAGTTTATATTAATGCTGAGTTTATGTTAACTAAACGCTTACGTTGTTTTATTAAATGTATAAGTTTTAGTTTTTTATTAGTAAGCAATAACTGTAAACAAGAAATGTGACTGATTAAAATGATCATAATGGTATAAAACACATATTTTTGTCTGTGCCGTATTATATTAATTTAAAGATACTAATTTTATTAATGTAATGACATAAAAATTTGAGGCCGACTAATCGGCTATTTTGCCGACTAGTCGCCGACTATTCGCCGACTACAAAAACGGCTGACTAGTCGGCGACTAGTCGGTACATCTCTAATATATAGCCCAATTTATATTGAAAAGAAAATATAGAGATTACAAAGACAGAATTCACCACTTAGCCCTGTTTAGAACAATTGCCCACATATACAATGGAGAAACTGCGGCTCCCACCAGTTTGAACTTTGACTCCTGCAGTAACTATAATGATTACTAATGTAAGATACTTATACCATTTACACTGTTTCCAACATGCAGTTCTTCCTTGTTAGTTTAATAGGTTATAAATTATGTATATCTAAGTTTGAGCAAAATTTAAGGTGATTCAATAATAACTATAAGGACTTTGAGACAAGCCCTATATCTCAGGGTTAAAAAAATAATAAATGCTCATTTCTACTGATAGCTCTTAAATTTATTCACACTAGTTTGTTATCACTTGTAAATATCAAACAATAGCACAAAATTTTACGTACTCATTATTACTTGTAAATATAAAAATAACACATTACCAAAATTTAATACTCATTGCTAAATTGTAAATATCAAACAATAATACATTAATAAAATTGAATACTCATTATTAAATTGTAAATATCAAACAATAATACATTAATAAAATTGAATACTCATTATTAAATTGTAAATATCAAACAATAATACATTAATAAAATTTGTTATTCCAACTCTCAATCTAATGGTTGCATATTAATAATCATTCATCAATTGCGTTTAGTACTTTACTAATTATAATGTTTAGTTTCATCTTATAAATTCTTAATATGAATAATCTCTTAAGTTATTACTATACTTTGTAACTACGGATTCATTTAGAACTTGGAAATAAACATTACTCCAAAACTGATAAAGAATGATGATTTTACTTCTAAATAAACTTTAAATCAATTTCTTTAATTTGTTGACAATTACTTTAATGAATTCTAGTATGTGTGGATTCTTTGAGATGACAGACAGTGGATCTAAATTAATTAAGACATGTTTACTTTACTTAATATACGAATATCCAATCACTCGGTGGTTGCGGCGATGATTCCCTCATGTCGATCGTTCTGGAATTGTGCAGATAATTCCTCTAGATGATAGATGGTACCGGATGAATCCCACGATGTCACTCACAGACACTTCACTCACCAACTCCACGCACTTCGGATTGTAATTTATGATTAAAAGTTAGTATTCTCTGTTGTACACCGACATCGTGATTTATTTCAAATCTGAATCGATATTACTCACCTTTGTTGCGGTATCTTTGGTTATCAAGTGTTCATGAATGTAGTTTGGGTTGTTAATCTTTCTTAAAAGTTATTTATTGTAAAGTGTTCGTATACACTGAAATTACATTATTGTCTGGTTAGTATCTGTTTCAGTTAATGTTCACTGGTATGCTAATAGTGTGACTCTACTTCATAGTTCATGTGTTTGTAATCACTGTATTAACTTTTGTTATAAGTTCGAAAACTACCTTCTCACACTGTGTATCGAATTATTCTAAGTTCAATAAAATGCTAATTACTCCAGTCACGGACTTCACTCCGATCGCGTCCAAAATTTAGTTAGAACTCTCTCAAGCGCGTTCCTGTCTCGTTCCTATATTCTCCTTACCAAATTTCCCACCAGACTTCTGATTCCAACGACGCCGTGTCCTTATTGGTTTCATTTTCTTCCCTCCAAGTCCAAATACCACCTATCTTTTCAAAGGCATTCTCTGATAGGGCTCCTGGTTCCCCACCAGATTCTTCCCTTGCTTCGTATTTTGAGGTCGTTGTCATTTCCAGATAACGCAGGAATAAATTGTATTTGTCATTTTTTCTGAAGTCTACAGCGACAACTCTGAGTTTCTCTTCCATTTGTATTGTTTCTGAACTTCGTCGCTCTGGCGTTATTATCTATTTTTGTTCAAGGGCCTCGCCTACCCTTCTTTGAAAGTTGTTTTTTTTTCTTTTGATTGCCAGCCAACACCCATCCTTGAGTTTCGACGTACTCTCTGCGCTTTCATTTCCAAGTAAGGTCAAAACCCTGTCGTCGATCGCTGGAGTCTTTCAAATCAATACACCCTTCGTCGCTTTCTCCTGACAGCTGGCGTATACATGTATACTTGACCATTGTTAAGCCTTTTCTCCTTTAATGGCTCTGTACACATTGTATGTAGTTTTCTACGGAGTCAGTGTGTTTTCACAAAAAACTGGTGTTCTACGTACCGGGAGCAGTGAACTCTGCTTGTTCACAGGGCGTGTGTTGCAGCTGTCTACGAAAATTTATGACCTGTCCGTCACTAGAGCGTGTTTGCTAGCTTCTCTTTTTGTCCCTTACAAAATATGCTTTCCACACATACACCCTTCGTTATTGCTTTCAACGACACTTCTTACAGCTAATTATGAAATAAAAATTTTTCAGAATTTTTGGTGTTATATATTTAAAATGCTGCAGTTCCTTTAGTTTTTAGAGGGTAAAGCATGCGAAGTACAAAAACTTACAAGCAATTTCAGTGTCCTTGGAAATCAGGTACATACTTGAATCCTCAGAATGTATGAAATAAGTTCCTGCGTTTTCTGTAATGTTCATTACGAGTTGCATGAGGAGTGGGGAGACAATTTATAAGTTTTTGGGTAATGCAGTTTATACAATGGAACAGTGATTAAGATTTAATATAATGTTGTTTATTTTCGTTGTCATAGATTCGTATATGATGTGTACACAGAGTGACAGCATCGTTTAATTGTGTATTGTTTTGAAAGTAATGAACTAGATTCCTGATTTGGTCAGATTTTTTTTTTGACTTTGCTCAAACTTTAGAATGACAGTTCTGGATAATATTTTAAGCCAAAGTTATTTTATTAGAACTCTCTAAGTTTCTTACATCATAATTGAATATACTCATGCTGAGAACATATTTGATGATTAGCGTCTTGTAATAAGTGTAGACATTTTGGTTAATAATGTGAGAATACAGTAAGTCTTCACTTACTTCACTTAATGTTGGAGTTAGGTTCTTAGAATTCATGACATTTCCAAGTGTGCTATTTTCATCATAAGAAACAGTAATAGAGGAATAGGTTAGGTTCTAAAAGACACAACATTTTTAATAAAATACTTGATTTCTGCATGAAATGTATTAACAAAAATATTGTGATTAAGGTAGTGTACAGAACAGTAATAATTGTAAAAGAATTTTGGTATAGTCCTATAGGATTTGTACACATTTTACTTCCATGTTCCTTAAGTAAATGGAAGTATGGTGAAGGCAAAAAAAATCGTGTTCGAGATTATTGCAGATTCTGATTGTACTACACTCAAAACATGAAAAAAAGTAATTTTTCGAAATGTGTGTATGTGCAGATTTTTTTCTATGGCAAACGATAACAGTCGCAAATTCAAACAGAATCAAATAATTTTTTGCATACAGTCCTTATTTGTAGAGTACTCAAGACGTGTTGCTTTTGGTGAAGATCGGTTAAGGGAAAGGGGTAGTTTACCTGCAACAGTTTTTTTTTAATCAAGGGTAATTTTTTTCTATGGCAAACGATAACTGCCGTAAATTCAAAGAGAATCATATAATTTTTTGCATACTGTCCTGAATTGTAAAGAAGTGAAGGCCTGTTGATTTTGGTGAAGATCAGTTGAGGGAAAGGAGTAGTTTACCAGCAACTTTTCATGTTTTAACAAGAGTAATTGTTTCTATGATTAACGATAACTGCCGCACATTCAAACAGAATCAAATAATGTTTTGCATACAGCCCTGAATTGTAGAGTTCTCAAGACTTGGTGGTTTTGGTGAAGATCGGTTAAGGGAATAAGGTAGTTTACCTGCATCATTTTATGTTTTAACAAGGGTAATTTTTTCTATGACGAACGAAAAAACAGTAAATTCAAACAGAATCAACTACTCTTTTGCATACCTTTTTCAATTATACAGAACTCAAGGTCTGTTGAAGATCGGTTAAGGGAAAGGGATAGTTTACCTGCAACGTTTTATATTTTAACAAGGGTATTTTCTATGGCAAACGATAAGAGCCGTAAATTCAAACAGAATCAAATAATGTTTTGCATACAGCTCGGAATTGTAGAGTTCTCAAGACCTGTTGGTTTTGGTGAAGATCGTTTAAGGGAAAGGGGTAATTTACCTAAACTTTTTTTACCAAGGGTAATTTGTTTCTATGGCAAACGATAACAGCCGCAAATTGAAACAGAATCAAATAATGTTTTGCATACAGCCCTGTATTGTAGAGTTCTCAAGACCTATTGGTGTTGGTGAAGATCGCTTAAGGGAAAGGGGTAGTTTACCTGCAACATTTTATGTTTTAACAAGGGTAATTTTTTATATGACGAACAATAACTGCCATAAATTCAAACAGAATCAACTACTTTTTTGCATGCCTTTTTGAATTATAGAGTTCTCAAGGTCTGTTGATTTTGTTGAAGATCGGTTAAGGGAAAGGGGTAGTTTACCTGCAACATTTTATGTTTTAACAAGGGTAATATTTCTTATGACGAATGATAACTGCCGCAAAATCAAACGGAATCAAATAATGTTTTGCATGCAGCCCTGAATTGTAGAGTTCTCAAGACTTGTTGGTTTTGGTGAATGTGCAGCTGTTCAGCTGTTTTGTCTGCTGCTGTAAAGAAGGGATGGAGGGTAAACTGTTTTGTTGTGTTCTTTTTCTTTTCTTTGTAGATTTTCTGGCAGTGCCTGCTGTCCATCATGCTGTGGTGAACTTTCCATGCCTGTTTCATCCAGAATCGGAAATCTTTCTTCAGTCAGCCAAAATGGATTTACCAACCCCTTTACTGTTAAATGTTTCTTTGGTTTGCCCTCTTCGTTGCTTCTTCACAATCAAGATTTGGCAAGAATTCTAATGGCTTCTAATTAGTATTTTCTGGATGAGAATAAAGCTCTTCATCAAGGTTTCCTGTTTCCAGTTCCTGGAAACGGGCCACTGAATATTTAATCAAATTTTGGAGTATCAGTGATGTTACAGAGAAACTATTACAATTTTATGGTAGCAACTGGTGAATGCATATATTTTGTAGATACATAAGATTATTCTGAAACAATGTTAATCGGGTCAATATAAAGCCTTACATTGTAAATCAAACAAAGCAAATTGAAACTATATTATGTTAAGTACAAAGTTGCCAGCAATAAAACTTATATATTTTGACTAAATTCTGCCAAAATTTGTACAACCCCCAGTTAACAGTATTCTATTTTTATTTTGTAGGCTAATATTAGTTTATTGTGGCATCATTGATTAAACTTGCACTTCTGTGATATTATTCAGCTTGAGAAAGTGTCGTTTCTTTAGTTTCTATTTTTCATGAATTTTGATATTCAAAATGATGTGATAATAAGTTCTTCAAGTATGGTGCAATAAAATTTGCACCTACTGAAGCACCTATATTTATGCTGTTTGTACAATGTTTGTGAAGCTAAAACTAACTTTTGGTACTAACTGAAAGCATGTAAAAAGTGTTGTTGGCAAGCATATTCAATTAAAATCACAATGTAACAAACTCATATGTAAAGTATTCCTCAGGCTTTCACGGCCAGTGTCAGATGAATTGTTCATGATATCCGGGCTGTTTGGCCGTGGTCCATGGTTTATAACAAAACCAAACGTTTTGGCAGCTCCACTGGCTGCCATCATCAGTGGTATAAAAATCCTGTACACCGGGTGTTTACGTACAGGCCCACAGTACTGTGGTATAGGCTAAAGCTGTCCTGCAGGTATACAGGATGGTATAGGTAGCATGGCAGGACAGCTTTAGCCTATACCATAGTACTGTGGGCCTGTACGTAAACACCCGGTGTACAGGATTTTTATACCACTGATGATGGCAGCCAGTGGAGCTGCTGAAACGTTTGGTTTTGTTATAAACCATGGACCACGGCCAAACAGCCCGGATATCATGAACAATTCATCAAACTCATATGTGTTTGTATTATGTGTATGTAAGTGAAAATTAAACTTGGTATGTAAGTAGAAAAGTAGAGTAGATAGGAAGTAGAATAATATTAAAACAAGAATAATTTGCCAGAGAGAATATTCCATTCACAGTTCACTGAGCCAAGAAACAACAGGACATTTTCTAAAGTTAGGATTGAAATATTTTCATGGAAAATCAGCAGACATAGGCGTAGTTAGTAATTTCTGAATTGCATGTCTCAGGTGTATGAATACAGAAGAAACGATTATGGTATCCTGTATACGGATAATAACATTTTAATTTTTTGTGCTGTTTAGAAAAAGATTTTGGCCTGTTTTTTTTTTATTTAAAAACGTATTGGGGAACACAATTCGAATTGGAGTTGGACATTATTGCTCACATAATTTGTAAATTGTATGTACAGAATGTTTCAGCTGTAAAATTAAATTTTGAGACTAGTTTGACGAACGCTTTTGCCTATGATTTTTTCAATATTAATAATTGTGCTAGTTATTGTATGTAATATATTTCTAAAATTATAAAAAGTTACTTTATTATATGAAAAATGTGTTAAAAAATATTCACAAACACTCTATACAGATGTAATTCTTGTTTTTATAGGATATAATGGGTCCACTGAAGTCTGATGCAGGTGAAATGAAATATGTTAAGAAAGTAAGTATGCATGTTTTATATAAAATAAAAAATGGATATAAAATTATAAAAAATAAGTACACACAGATCTGACTTGTTCAGACCGATTCAGAAGCTTTTTTCAATTTAAACAAACATACACGATTCTTATGTGTTTGAAATCTTCTTCCAGTATGGACCACGTCAAAAATGTCTTGTATGACAATATTACAATGAGTATGCTCAGGTTTAAGGATTGTATCATAATGAGTATCCTTAGACGTGAGGATACTCATTGTAATATGAGTGAAACGTTGTCATACAGGGTGCAGCAGAAAAACCTCCCACATTTCGCTGAGTCATTGCACCAGCACTGGTGGAGTGGGGGGTTCGTGGTGTTGGTTTCCGGTAGCGTGTGCCTTGCCGTTTCAGTTGCCATCATGGCGTGGACTGGTATACATTGTGCGTTTGTTGTTGAGTCATTTATCTGAAATAACGAATCTGTGATCGCCATGCAGAGAGCTTTTCGAATACATTTCGAGCTTAATCGCGGCTATGCTGTTCTGGACAGAAAAACCATAGTGTTATGGGTTGAAAATTTTCAGTCTACAGGGTCAGCATTAAAACGGAAACCATCTGGAAGACCATGTTTATAAACCATAAACCGTGTTTATGGTCCATACTTTTTCGAGGAAGAAGGGCAAACGGTTACAGTGAATTCCGCTCAGTATGTGCAAATGTTACAACACTTTGCAACCAAAACTCGCCGCACTTGGAAATCGGAATGTGTGGTTTCAACAGGATGGGGCCACTGCCCACACAGCCAGAAACTCGATGGCTGTTTTGAGAGAAGTGTTTCCCGGGCGCTTGGTCTCGTTACATGGTGACATTCGGTGGCTCGCACGATCACCCGATCTCACCCCTTGCGATTTTTTTCTTTGGGGCCATCAGAAGGCTAGTGTTTACCGACATCGACCACAAACCATTGATGAACTGAAGGCTGCTATACGCCAAGAAATTGCAGCGATAACACCGCAACTCACCCAGCGAGTGATGCAAAACTTCAGAAATCGATTAGAAACGTGTATCGGGGAAGAAGGCCACCATTTAGGCGATATCATTTTCAAAACCAAGTGAAAGAAACTGCATTCTGTATCCTTTCATATTATGTAATAAAATTTAGAATAGCATCGCTCATGTTTTTTTTGTTAGCCTTTTAAATGTGGGAGGTTTTTCTGCCGCACCCTGTACAAGACAGTTTTGACGCGGTCCATACCAGAAGAAAATTTCAAACACATAATGGACATCAGCTGCGGAAGCCTACGTGAGAACATACACGATTCTTAATTTTGATAATTTGTTAACTGTCGTCGTATCTTTATATTGGCCACAAAATTCTGCTGTTTCACTTTAACATTTGACACTTAACACTTAATATTTTTATACCAGTTGGAAGTTTTCCCTTTTGAAAACAGAACTATAAACTTTGCACATGTCTGCATTATCTAGTAGTTGGATAAGGCCATTGTTTTCTTGTGCTCCCTTGGATTAGTCATGAACCTCATTTCTAGATTCTGGTTGGTTGCTGTTCCTGGTATCACAGACTGTTTATTGACTACAATTAATTTTGAAAATACTGTAAAATATAATTTTGTTTCCTTTAGTGCAACTTAAAGTTAGATACTGTATGCTGTTAGAGGTTTTAAAATTTGTTAATACAGTAGATGTTTAACAGGTTGATGGAGAGGAACTTTTTTCCTCTCTATAATTTTTTATATTTAATCTGCATTTCTTCTCTTTTGAGATAGATCTTCCGTCAGACTTTAGTATGTAAACCGTATACCTAACAAAAACTCAGTCAGTATTGAACGTTTTGTGTAATATGCCTCCTGTGGATGCTGCAGAAATCTTGGAGGGGTTGCAACTGGCAGGGAAATTAGAAGATGGTAAAAAAATGTACATTTAGGTCTTTGTGGCATAAAAATTTTGTGGCAGATCTAGTAGTAAACTTTTACATTCTGTGCATTACATCATCCCTTTCAGCTATTTATGATGTTAATAGTTGAGATCACATATAGCCTGTATGTGTTCTGAAACAAATGAAAGGTGCAAATGAAACAAATTTTCTTTTGATAGCATAAAGGCATCACATTCATGTAAAGGCAAATAGATTGTTTAGATGCTAATAAAATTCCTTGTTCTATCATATTCATAGACACCCCCAATAGTATGAATAAACACATTACCAAGGGGTAGAATTGCCCAGAATAAACTTATAAATATAATTTTTTTGAGAGAGCATTGAAAAAATTCTCTTTTAAAAGGGGATGGTAACACAAAAAGATTCGGAACCACTCTAGGCTATAGACATATCGGAATAAAAAAAAAGAAATTTTTGAATGTACAATATTCTCCAGAATTATTTGAGATCAATTCACAAATACTGTAATAAATTTTGTATGTTTTCTGTGTCCAATACTATAAAGAAAACTCAGTAAATATAAGTTGTAGTCAGTTTTTCACCGAGTGAAATATGAAACTTGTAAATAAGGTTTTATAATATACTATTCCAGTTGAATAAATTTGTTTTATGCTGTAGCAGCTATAGGATTGACAAAATATGCTCTATCGATAATATATGTAGTATCTTCAGCAGTTACCAGTTAATCACAAACTAGCCTTCACTTTTTGGAAGTGTATTCAGTTTTCTTTAAAACCATTTAGTGTCTTTAATGTGTTAAATAGTACCACTGTTTGTATATATGTATAGTGTGCTGTCTATAAACATCTATAATATTGTACTAATAGTAGGTAACATACTAAAAAAACTGTATCTTAGAAAGGAATATTGTGTGAGAAACCTTTTCACGTGAATGTTATAAGTAGGAGAAGCAGATTTTTCATTCACTTGTGACACCAATTTATTATTCTAGTAACTCTGAAATATCAGATTTATTTGTTTGAATACTGAATATCAGCTAAAACTAATAACAACATCTTAGTAAATTTGTCTGACAAGAAGTTAAAAACTAAATAATGTTTTTAAACCATAGTTTTTTAGCCCAAGCCCTCGCCACTGTGAGTTTATTTAACGTAAACCTTTAGTATTACAGCTGCAGAATTTTTCTTCCAAGGGAATTCAAGTTCATCTGTATACATTACATGTATCATACTGAGTACCATCTCAGACTTTATGTTAGACGTATAGATTGTAGTGTATACCTGTAGAGGTAGCATAATAGGGGTGTAAGTTGAAGAATTATATAAAATTGTGTAATTAGTAAAAATGAAGAAGTGTGTTTATTATCGTTATGTGTCTTCCTTCTCTTCCTTCTCATCATTTCCCACTGCTCCTCTTCCTCTTTCTTTTCCTCTTCATGCTGAAGAATAAGTTCATGGTGAAATTTGAAAGGTTACCTATTACTAGATCAAGAACACATTATTTCTCTTCTTATTGTGTACAGACATGCAGGAGTATCTGCTTTGTCAACATATGATTAAGGGTCTGTGGTAAGAATTCTGTGATTTTTTCATACAAAAAATTAATTATAGAACACCATGTAACAAACTGGTGTTACATTTATATGTTTTGTAATTCTTTAGGCATCGTTATGTTATTGTGTTTGTGATTATAATTGGTATTCTAAAACTTGTCTTCCTGAGAGAAATATATTTTCTTACTTACAAATTCTTCAGTTTATGTTACCATAAAATAAGGTTAACTTATAACAAAGGTATTTTTTCGTTTGTAATTTAATATCCACAAAATATGATATTGGTGTTATGGTTTCTTCAAACTGGTGTTGGCATATGCAGTTTAGAATAGTACATTACTTGTTACATTGTAAACTTATTATCAATGTAACATTGGCTTCTTAGTATAGGATGTAAAGTGTATTTGAAAATTAAATAATTTACATTATATTATATTATTTATATTTTATTGTAAGAAAGATTTGTATTTATGACTACTTCCTATTATTACTTTGTCTGATACAATGCAGTTGTTAAGGGGAACTAATCATGTACTAATCACAGAATGACTAGCAATTAATCGATTAAAGAACGGGAAAGCGCCTGGCGAAGATCAGCTTAGCCCTGAACTGATCAAAAAAGGCGGTGGAGCACTAACTGCACAAATTCATGATATAGTATGTAGTGTATGGGAGGAAGAGACAATGCCAAATGACTGGAAGACTGGAGTAATATGCCCAGTTTTTAAAAAAGGAGATAAAACTGTATGCAATTATAGGGGCATAACACTGCTAAGCTGTGTCTATAAGACATTTTCCATGATTCTCCTTGATAGGCTAAATGTATATGCAGAGGAAATCCTAAGTGAACATCAAAGTGGATTTAGAGCCGACCGGAGCACAGCCGATCAAAATTTCGTCATGAGGCAGTCACTCGAAAGATGTTTCGAATATGGTATTGACCTCCATATACTGTTTATAGATTTCAGGCAAGCCTTCGATAGTGTAAATCGAAAAATGTTGCGAATAGCATTGGAAGAATTGGGAGTATCTCAAAAGATTGTGAGACGGGTACTGCTCAGTCTGAACGATTTCAAAGGAAGAGTAGTTCTGGGAAGAAACAAAAGCCGAGATTTTACGGTTGGTACTGGAGTAAAGCAGGGTGATGCACTATCTGCAACCCTCTTCAACTTGGCACTACATTATGCTATAAACAAGATAGACTTCAGAGGATACATCTTCAAAAGGACGAGGCAACTAGGAGCATATGCGGATGATATTGTGCTGGTAGCCAGGAACAAAAATGTATTAAAAGATACCTTTATTGAAATGGAGAGGGAAGTAAGCAAAATTGGTTTGGAAGTCAATGAGGCTAAAACAAAATACATGAAAGTGTCTGTGAAGGAAAATAGAGAACTGCTAGACCTTCACACAGGCAATTACTGTTTCCAAGGAGTTGCAGAATTTAAGTACCTAGGTGTTATTCTGAATAATGAAAACCGAGTGAGCAGCGAAATAGTAAATAGAATCATAACCGGCAATAGAGCCTACTATGCAAACCAATCATTACTGAAATCAAAGCTTCTAACTCCAAGAACCAAACTGATGTTATATAAAACACTGATCAGACCTGTTGTTACTTATGCATCCGAGACATGGACTCTCGTAAATAATGATATAAGTGCTCTAAGAATTTTTGAAAGAAGAATATTGAGGCAGATATTTGGACCAGTGAAGGAAGGGAATATGTATAGGATCCGAAATAACAGTGAAATAAATGAGTTGATTGGTGGACAAGACCTGGTGAGGCACATAAAATCAGCTAGAATTAGATGGCTGGGACACGTATCCCGTATGAGTGTTACGAGGATGCCTAAAACTATATTAAGTGGAACGATATTGGGCAAAAGAAGAAGAGGCAGGCCTCGAAGAAGATGGCAGCAGGATGTGGAAGAAGATCTGAGAAAGATGGGCATTAGGAACTGGAGATTGAAGGCAATGGACAGAGTTGAGTGGAGACGGGTCGTAGCAGAAGCCAAGGCTCACCATGGGCTGTAGTGCTGGAGAGTAGTAGTAGTAGTAATCACAGAATGACTAACACACTTGTACTTAATCCTTTTAGGACCAGAATCCAATATATTGATGGCGCTTTAAAGTTGTCAGTATTAGTGCATTGTTTTCTCAGCGTTTTCTTACCAGGAAAGTAATTCAAGTGGATGATAAAGGTGATTGGCTTATTTATTGTCTGTGTTTCATCTGTTCAGTATGTTTGAATTAACAACGTATCATTTTACAGTTACAGAGAAGACTGGATACAAAAATAGCAATGTACGTGTTAGTTCTTAATGATACAGTGACAGCATTAAAAGAAATCGGTAACAGAGGTGTCGTATACATTGCTGATGATCCATGCATATACCTCACGTAAGTGTTAAATGTGTTCTATAATTGTAGTAGTGGTCAATTTGCTTAGTTACTAAACAGGATTTTATCATTACAGGAATACAACACAGATGACATTAACAGTGACACCATCATCATCAGTGGTTTTAAACATAACTGATTGTAAGTACATGTTGGTTACATTTTTGCCCAAGAAATTTAATTTTCGTCTGTAAAATAAATCTTTAGAGGAGTATGTTCTTGTTATTCTATACATATTTTATAAGGCAGCTATACATAGTATTTGTAATGGTTTTATTATTATTGAGTTTACACATCCCCGTACTAATATTCCATTTCTTAATACTGATAAGAAAAAGAATGGTGAAGAGTTTTAGTCAAGCTCCCCATAATGGTTATGTATTTAAGCTTACCTAATGTATAAGGCGGTAATCTTAAGTTGCCTAAATATTATCCTTATTATATGAGCGTAAGTAACTATTATTGCTTCTACATGCATCATTTGTGTAGTGGTTTATGTAGTTAATTTTTTCTGCAAAATCAAATTCAATTTTGTGAGTTGTTGGTGTAGCACCGATGTAAGAACTAAAAAAAAACATAATAGCCATCTGATAAATATTGACAGTTGAAGAATTATTTTTAAATTATTCTAGGCTCGTTAGCATTTTACTTTTTACAATTTTGTTAGCATTTTGCATACAATTTTTGATTGATTTCAGTTAAAAAATAATTTGGTGTGTGTGCGTTTGTTCTGTGTAAGATAATGTTTTTTAATGCTATGTAATGTTTCAGTGTTTACAACAAACATTGAAGTGGTACCTGCAGTTAACCTACAGTATTTTATTTCGCATATAAGTAAGGAACAGTTCACCCATGTTTACAGCCCTGATTATAAGGATAGCAGATGTCATATTATTGATGATCCTCAGTTTCAGTAAGTCATTGCAATAATTTGTTATCACGCCATTTTATCAATGATGTAATTTTCTATACTTAATTTCTACAAAAGAAATCTTATCTTTATAATGACAGACATTTCTGCATAAGTAGACGTGGATCTGTGACTAATAATTATTCATAGGATTTTTACACTTTCAGGACAGCAAGAATTTGTAAGTTATATTAAGTTCTAGGAGGTGTATAATCTTTATAGATTTTCAGGCTTATTGTACAGACAATTGTATATTTTTGAACTCAATGTATTGGTGTGTAAGATACTGTTTACATTCTTCATTCATTTTGTCTATTGAATATAGACAGTGAATTTTAATTCACCAAGCTTTAATGTTGTTAATAAATGAGTGTTACTGTTAAGTGTGGAATGTGTTTGAATAATGATTACACTATTATTGAACTGAAGTATTTATTTTCACACACAATGGATTCTGTAATAACACACATTGAATTCAATGTCTTCACACTCACGTCTCTGGTTGCACACTGAATATTTTATAGTTGTATACACGCCACTCCAAGAATCCCACCATCTACAACTGAGCCCCACCACATACTCCATAAGCCCAAACATGCCTCCCACCTAGAAGGGACACCTTCAAATGAATAACGATAAGCAGATAAAATATAAGTAAATACATGTAAATTGAAATAGCATTAAAGTTGTTAAATGTTAAACAAACACATAAAATAATAAAATTTAAGTAAATATAAGAAAAACTTATATAAAAACAAATGTAATGTAAATGTCATTGTTTCACTAATGGGAGTAGGCACAGTTTAGTAATTGGTTATTACATATTTCCTGACGAGGTCTTAAGTGTGGCTACTCGTACAAATATGTCACTTCTGGCATGCAGCTCAATGGTTCTAGCTACTTTCCATCATAGTGAAGGAAGGTTGTCCTCATTATGACCACCAGGTTGTTTACATGGAGGTTGGAAGTTGGTGCTGAAGATTACTGAGATATTCTCTTGACCAGTGTGACCAGAAGTACTGCATCATCTGTTGGACCTGTTGCCATTGGTCAACGTGATTTATTGGTAGGAATTTCAGATTAGATTCTGGAAGATTAGTTAGAACATCAATAAGAAAATGGGTTGATGAGCAATGAGCATCCAATTACCCTTTTCATATGCCTTTTTACAAGTTTGACTGATGATTCCTACAGACCTCAAAATGCTGGAAATGCCACTCACTGCCATCATTCACTAGTATATCTACCACGTTCGACTGAAATTGTTCTCTATTAATTATTCGGCCAAATCCTTCAATTCTTTGTATGCTCCTACAAAATTGGTGCCATTGTCAGAGTGTATGATTTTGCTTTTTCCTCTTCTTGCCATGAATCATCACAGGGTGGCAATAAATGTTCCTGATGTCATGTCTTCTGCAAGCCTTAGTGCTGAAGCAGATAAATAAGCGCACATAGCATTTATTTGGAATGACACCCTGTTTCTTTGAAACTTTAAACAAGAGAGTCCACAATAATCAACTCCTCTTGTTATAAGTGGACTTAGAGGAAGTTTCATCTTTACCTCAGGTAGATCACCCATCATACATACATCCTCGGCGCTACAGCCCAGTCCGGGCCCTGGCCTCCAAAAGAAATCTTCCCCACTGGTCTCTACTCCCGGTCACTGTCCACCAGTTTGCTGCACCCAGCCTCACTGCCTCCTTACCAACCTGGTCCAGCCATCTTGTACGTGGTCTTCCTTTCCTTCTCCTTCCCATCGGCAAATAATTCATAACTCTTTTTGGGATTCTATCCTCCGCCATTCTCTGCATATGACCAGCCCAACGCAATCTGTTAATTTGTATGAGTTGCATGATCGGAGGATCTTTAAACCTTTCGTACAACTCTCGATTATGCAGTCGCCTCTAAATGTCATTTTCCTTCACAGGACCATAGATTCTCCTCAGTACCCTTCTCTCAAACACGGATAGTTTCTGCTCATCTAGTTTTTTTTTTAGCACCCAGCGTTCCGAGCCATACATCAGGACTGGTCTGATCAAGGTCTTGTATAGGGTGGCTTTTGTATCTTTACTTATTAATTTTGACTTAATCACCCATCAGTTGAGTTATATGGTTTACAATTAAGTCAGTTATTCTGTGATATTTTGGCAACACTATTGGATTTTTCTGGTCAGGATTGAGACTTGAATGCTTGAGTCATCCTCGTACTCTACTCTGATTAATTCATTTTGATCGAGATATAGATTTAGTGACACAGGATGGTTGTTTAAATTTAATGGTCTCTTCGATTTTATATCATGAATCTCTCTTTCAAACACTTTATGTTATATTGTTCAGAGTGTCTTTATCTCTGTTTTCTCATAATCTTGTAATGAGACAGGCCCAGTGGACTGATGATCAGGCCATTGATAATTGTATAAAAATCACAAGCAGTACACAATGACACGTATTTACCTTTGTGAAGGTTGAAAAATTGTTGAAGTTGATGCCTTCAACAACAGTTGCGTAAGCTGTGATTTGGGTATGGTATTCTGGAACTTGTTCATAGTCTAATACTTCTGGTTGTTCATCATGATCGGTATGTGATGACTGCAAACATACTGGGCCCTTCCAGTGAAGGTTATTGTCTCTTATTTGATGTGGTAGTAATTCCATGGATAGGTGTGCAGGATTGTCAACTCTGCAAATATACTTCCATGAATCTGTGTTAGAATTTTGTTTAATCTTAGGCTCTGTTCACAACGAATGTAGTCCAGTGCGATGGACAGAATCAGTTTGAAGGTACAATGCCTTTATCGTTATTTTTGTCAATTCTGATAAGAGCATTGCTCCTCACAGTTCAAGTCTCAGCAGTGATCCTCTTTTCAGAGGTGCTACACATGATTTTGTTATGATCAAGTTTATTGTAATGTTATTTGATGCATCAGTGGACTTCAAATAGATACAAGCACCATATGTGCTTAAGCATATGAGAATCTGTGAATTTCAAATGTACAAGGTGATTCTGTTTTATTGATTACACACCTTGGACTTTCTAGACTAGTTAATAAATGAAGTGATTCTTGGTTCGAAGTCCACTTGTGATGTAATTCGTCTGGAATATTATCATCCCACCTGATGTTGCATGAGTTTTTGTATAATAGGCAGGGCTTGATTTCAGGGGGAATGGCGTTCCGGAACCTCTTGGACCCAAAAATAAATTGCCAAAAAAATATATGAAAAGAAAAACCTAATTATTATAAAAATGTACTACTTTTTTTTGAATTATGCCCTCATCAGGCCGACTACAAAACTAAACATTTGTCAAAATCAAACACCAGCACTAATCTTTATCTTAAATACTATCATTCATTTTTTGCAGAATCGCAATGTTGATCTGGGTTTTGCGAATGAAAAACTGAAAATTACAGCTTCTTTATTTGCAAGCAGAAAATCAGTACCAGGCCCCCATTATTCTGTGGCCCTGAAAGCAGTACAAAACTTAAATTTTTTCGGAGTTCTGCTTCAAAAAAGGAAGGTAGGGAAAACAGTAATCCCATACACCCTGAAAATTTTTATGAGGCACTGAAAAAAATGTATTGAAAACAGACTGCTCAGTGAACAAGATCTCGAGTTAATATAAAATATAAGTATATTTGTGTCTGTACAACTTTTGAATTGATGCGTTCCGGCACCTATAATTTTAGAAATCAGCCACCGATAATTGGCACAGCAGTAAGTACACCAGGGTGTACGAATCCAAGTGGGTTGACAGTGTGACCTGTTGTAATGTTTTTAATTTTAATAACCAACAATTAAGACTGAGAAGTAAGTTGAATTCAACTCGAGACGGCACACAGGCCTGATTAACATGTTGATAAGCTTATCAGTTGGGATAACAATGCTGCAGCTCTAACTGGCCAAACAAGAATTTTGGTTTACTTTTCCTGTCGCTTATTGTTCATCACTGCAAGCCAAGTGAGGCAACGGTGAGTTGCTGAGTTGCATAGCGTTTAGTTGATTATTAAATGCAGTTCAGTACCTGTTATTGTTTAATGTTTATTAGATACATATATTAATTATTAGACTGATATAATGCAGGCACCTCTTGCACATTTTTGCCATTAGTTGACATTAGTGGTATTATGTTATCTCCACCCCTGATATATATTGTAACAATACATATATTTGCATATTTGCCCAGGGCGGTATGTTTTATAAATAGTTAGTGTAAAAAGAATAAGACGAACAGTTTTATACAATTTTGTGCGGGAAAATACAGGCTCTGGCCTGTCGAGAGTGACACCTGCTTTGGTAGCGTAAGTTACAGCGTTCGTGTGTGTGTGTGTGTGTGTGTGTAACGCCAGCTGCAACACGAATATATGGGGTGATGCTACGGCTGTAATCAGGGTTTAACAGGGTCAAAATAAACTAATTAATACGTTTTAAACCTGTAAACAAAGACTTACCCCAATTATAAAGACACCATTACATAAAGGAATTTTTAATGAATATGGTGATATAAAAATTATTGCTAAACGTGCAATATTAAAGAAGCTATTAATTTAATATTAATTACTAGTGTAATTGAATAGTAATTAATATGTGTGGTATATGTGAGTGACCAGAAAAAAAAATATGCAAACAATGATATCGCTCATGCTACGAGTATGTTTACGTAATCGCGATAATGAACCAAAAAGTGATTGTAACTAAAAGGATGCTTTGCACGAATTGAAATATCTGACATGTCGAAAACAGTCCTGAACCTGTCAAATCGTCTCCAGTATAAATACCACTGGCAACTTTGGGCGATCAGACACTCAGACTCAAGAAATCTACACACGATGTCACGCTGCCCGTTTGCAGATCGACCTGGACACACACACTGTACCACATTCAGACCAAGACGTAAGGAGGAATTCTGGAGCATCACCAACAACAACCCTTAGAGACAATGAACACAGCATCAGAATAATCATCATCATCATCATCATCATCATACTCTCAGGATTCTGACACACACACACACACACACACACACACACACACACACACACACACACACACACACACACACACACACACACACACACACACACACACACACACACACACACACACACACACACACACACACACACACACACACACACACACACACACACACACACACACACACACACACACACACACACACACACACACACACACACACACACACACACACACACACACACACACACACACACACACACACACACACACACACACACACACACACACACACACACACACACACACACACACACACACACACACACACACACACACACACACACACACACACACAACGGTAATGGCAGATATACGCAGGTGATAACAAAACAATTATATTGTTTTTATTGTGAAAAGAGCTCTTAAAAAGAACTGGACTATAAACATTAAATAATTAAAGTTAGTAAGTTAAATATTAGAAATAAGAGAATTTAATGTAACAACAAAATTTAGAAAAGAAATACCAATCTTTTGTTGTATTTTTTGGGTGTGTCAGTAGAAATAAATAATAGATTGGAAGTAAATGGTAGATTATTTTCATTTTGTTTATAGCAACAATTAAAGTTTATTCTTGAGTTTTGATAGTAT
The DNA here is from genome assembly GCA_034769895.1 of Magicicada septendecula. NCBI lineage: Eukaryota > Metazoa > Arthropoda > Insecta > Hemiptera > Cicadidae > Magicicada > Magicicada septendecula. Next base: position 180,900,897 of record CM068376.1, on the reverse strand, counting down.
TTTGTTTGTAAATGAGTTGCTAGTATTATTTAAAATTTGAGTTAATTTCAGACACACAAAAATAAAAAGAATCTAAATAACTTGTTTAACATGTTTTAGTTAGTAAGATTATATGGATGTTTATTTTTGTTGTATGTTATGAATATCATAGCAGGTTACAGTATATTTGTAAAGCTTATAAAGGTGAATATTTATTTGTCTGATGTTTGAAATTTTAATATTAAAATATTTTTCTATTAATTAATAAATCTTAGAATGATTATTTGGAAACGGTTTTAAATGATTATTTCATGTCAACAACATCTCACTCCTCTTTAAAAATTATTTAATTATTGTGCAACTACATGTAACGGTACAGAATTGTGTGCTCCCATAGTTTCAATGTAATTCAGTTTTAAATTTTAATTGTTAGTATTCACCTGTGAGGTGCCCCAGTGTAACCAGCAACATACACTGTTATTATAAATTGTTGATGTCTGGAGACAGCCCAAGCCAGACGTGTTACGTAATAGCCCCAGCAGCAGTCTGTGTGTGTGAATCACAGTATGCAGTCTATCACCAGTTGTTGCATCAGACAGTAGCAGATAGCAGTCTTCAACCAGAGCGGTCATAAGTTAAATGGTGCCCTCGGGTGCAAGATAGGCCGAAAGTACTATAATCGGCCTATCTAGTAAAGTGCGCAATACAACAGTAAACTAAATACAGTACCGGTTATACGAAAAGTTTTAAAACAAACTTTGGTATCGGAGTAAAAACATGTAATTGCAGTATGTGACCAAGAGTAGATAAGCAGCAGTGAAAACAGTCCATCTAATAATAACCCATCATTTTTTTTTATAAAGTGTACACAAATAAATAATGAGATCTCAAACAGTGGGGTTAAAAAACAAAGTGTAAAAAGAATGAGAGAGTGAGTGAGGTAATAAAGGGGGAGAAAGAAAACATTAAGGAGAGCACTGGTTCGTATAGTATATATATAATTTACATATTTACATATTTTGATATTGTAACCTTATTGATAAAAATTATAAGTAAAATAAAAGAAAGGAGTCAATTTTTATGGTAAATAAAATAGTATTTGAATTAACATGAATAAGTGTTAGAGTAAGTTATTACGCCCGTTTAACATAACCTGTCCTGTATGGAAAATCTCACCTAATCGGACCTGGTAAGTAATTCAAAGTAAATAATGGGAAAATGTATAAAGGTTTCCATATTTGTCCTTTTGTTTTAAAAATATTGGTGGCGACCTATAAGTTTGGGAATCTTCTGTTTTTTGGTAAGTCAGGGCTAATGCGTAAATGGTAAGTAAAAGTTTAATATAAGGGGGGGTAAGAAAATAGACCGTAACATACATATACTTGACGCAACGAGAAAAAATCCTGCGACCTGGCCGGTGTAATACACTTTATAGTTGCGTTGAGTACATGATAATATATTTGTATAATTGTTGTAACGTTTCATAATAAATTGGCATGCCCAAAGTGGGGCCGCGATATTCCATAATAAATTGGCATGCTCGGTATATGTTAATTATCATATATGCTCAGAATTAATAAGAGTATTGTTATAATTGTTATTAATATTATTGTATTATAATTATAATATTGTTGTGCATTTCACAACTGGCGCTCAACAAAACTAAAAGAGGAGAGAAATTGTTGGTATGAGATAATTTATAATAATAACAACTATAAATAAATAATATTAACTAAAAAATTAATAGAGTCGCGGTTTACCAATGATAATTATTTAAAATATAAATAATAAAAATAATTCGACATGGCGGAACCAGAAGGTTTGAATCTAGAGGCATTTGAAAATACGATGATGGCCTGGATGGACGAATTTAGTATCAAACAAGAGGGTATAAAACAAACAGAAGATATAAAAGAAGAATTAAAACAAATTATAAGTAAACAAAGGGAAAGTTTAAATGGATTTAGAAAACAAAATAAGAAACTATATAAACAAACCGAAAGTTTAAATCAACTAAATGAATTAAAACAAGATAATGCACAAATATTAGAACAAAATATCGTAGATAATACTACACAATTAGTAGATACGAATATGCGAATAGATACATTAGAGTTTAAAGAACAGAAAGCAGAATGGTCGAAAGCATTAAAAGATAGTGTGAACCAAGTAGCTCAACACTGGAATGAGAAGTTTATAGTAGCAAAGCAGGAGCAGGATATGGAAAGAAAAGCAGTCAGTGAACAAGTCCGTGAAGACATCAATAAGACACAGGAGTGGGAAGCCAGAACGATAAGGTTGGAAATTGCCGAAATAGAGTTTAATAAAACCACAAAGGAATATTCCAGTGAAAGAAATACACTAGGGAAAAATCAACGAGGAGAAGTAGAACTGTAAAAACGGAACCAACGCAGATGATGTTGTATCCAAAACTCGGCTGTTTTCTTGTTAACGAAGTGACGGAAATTGCCGTACACATTAATTAATTAGCTTAACGATGCCTGCTCCGTTATCAATACGCTTGCTATGCCGATCCGCGTGTGCTCTGTGGTGAGCGCTACGTAACGTTTTTTCGGTAGCTGCTCTGGGCAGTTCTCGTCTGGCAGCTGGCCACAACTGACCTTGCATTCTCCCGGTGGCTTTGAGTTTGGATTTTGTATTCTATTATCTACTATGCTTAGATAATCGCTAAGTGACTCTCCGGTAAGTGTGTTTAAGGTACTTTACTTATTATTTGATAAAAGAATCGTATTTTAACTTAAAATCAACGCCGATGCAAGGCGATATATATACGTGAAGTTACCACGTGCCAAGCACAGGTTAATTTCTGATTATTCATGTCTTGAACGTTAACACTGGCTGAGATAAAGTATTTACAAAGTATTTATAAAGTGTTTATGTCTGTATATTTTTTCTAATTATATCAAGAGGGGCGTAAGAAAATGTATTTTGTTATTTTGTTGAAACAACGTGCTTTATGAACCTGTTCAAATTTGCAACTCATTTCAAAATTGGAATAAGTGATTAATTAGTGGATGAACAGTCTATGAATAACTATTTATTTAATTGTAAATTCTATACTGAAGGTAATTTCAATGCATTCTTAAATTTCAAATTTTTTTATTTAAAACGGAGCATGTTGTAGTGTGTGAGTTATGCTGGAGTAAAAGGGGTATTGGGAATTACTGAACACTTGAGTAATTACCCATATATAATTGTCCAGGGTTCCTGATTTAAGTCGATCTCCTGTTTCGCTCCAGCTGGTGGCCGATCACCTGCCACCCATGCCATTAAACTAGTGATTCTCCGTCTGAGCTGCCGGGAGGAAGAGCTGGACAACACGCTACAATTACCTCAGGTTTTGTGACGGACTATAACCAGGTGATATTTATACCTTTCAGAAATATTTTTGGGCCGCTACAATGTAGAACTTGTGATATCATTTCTGGAACAGCTGCAGTTAAAGGTTTTGTTTGTGCACAAGTCCAGCGGGACATTTAGTGGTTATAAATTTTGTCAGATTTATTTTACAAACGCTTACACCCCCAGAGTAAGTGTAAACCCAGACGGGGTCATGCGTCTCCCGATTTTGCTGTTAAATTTTTCTCTTATTGCAAAAGTGTGCAGAACTGAATGTTACTGATTTGTATGGCTGTTAATTATGCTTGCATGGGTGCCGGGGTACTTGTTGGGGATTATCTTGATTATATTTATAGATCTATATGGGTTTTTTTTTAAAATTATTTAAAGGTTTGGGGGTGCTTTGACCTGCCACCGTCATCTGTTGGTGCCTTCATCCACAGGTTTCTGACTTGTTAAATTCTGTTGCATCTCGTTCGGGCGCATGGCCGTGCCATTGGTCAACTCAATTCTCTATGAATGCCTCAAATCTGTTTTATTAGGTTTTACATTATAAAATTTTATTTATTAAAATTTTTATTATACATTTTATAAAATTTATGTTAGCTGTTTAATAATTCGGTAATAAGTAAATTCTCATCATTTCTTTTACTGCCATAGCCAGTGCTTTAATTGTTGAGTTGTTAATATGAGCACACTACCAGTTCTTACTTTTCAATTATAAATTTTGTTATACATGTTATAAGACCGTGCAGTCATGTTGACCTTGCGATGGCACATTACTATTTGGGGGAACATTCCTAAATTTTGTATACTTGTAATAATTTCATTTGTCGTAACTCTGTTATAATCTGACGAGTTAATGGATTTGTTTTTTAAATGAAAAGTTTTTAAAGCAGACTGGGCACTTTATCCGTTTACGGTAGTTTGGGATGGAGGTCTTGGTGACTGATACTGGGGTTATATTATCCTGAGGTATGGTGAAAAATATATATAGGCTGTCCGCCAGGTGAACATGTGTGTGTGTGTGGTAGATGTATGTATATATATATATATATATATATGTGTGTGTGTTCTATGTGTAGTCATGTAAGTATATTGATTGATGTGGTATTTATGTGTATTTATGAGAAATTATTTAACTATGAACTATGATGTTACCTGTGTATATTTTCAGAATGTTATAATGTCAGGGAGTGGAGTAAAGTTTTTTAATGAAATTTTTAAATTCTATCAAAGTTATATTGAATGTCAGGACTTGAAATTGCTAATAAAATTTGTTATTGTTGTTTAACCACCGAGTTTAATTGCAAGTCCCGTCCCACTGGACCCAGCACATTTTTGGCTTCTCTGGGCCCTCGGCCTAGTTTTAAATAACTAGTGGCCCCTCTTTCAAAAAAAAAATTTGTTTTTTTTAAATTTGTTTTTTATAAAGCATAAAACTAGAAAGAGGGGTTAAAAATGGTAGCAGAGCGTGGTTTATTCTAGGGTCGAACCCTTGGGTGCTTGGGTGTGACGGGGCTTGCAAACTCGGAAATAGTTTGAAAAACTTCAAAACTTTGAAAATGAATACAGAGGTAGATGCAATGGCAGGTTTAGCATTTTATGTGTATATGTATTGTCAATGTATAATTGATATTTGATTTGGAATTGTAAACCTGATGCCGCCACGTGGCATGCGTTTTAGTTAGGATTTTTGTTGTTGTTGAGATTGGACCTTACCGGAGATCACGGGGGGGATTGCCGGGGGAATGGGCTGCCTTATATATAGTTAGGGAAGTAATAGCGCGTGAGGTTAGCTGGATGCGGTATGGCCCGACCAGAAGTCGGTACTGTCATTGACCCAATTTAGTCTTTGAAGTTTATAATAAATGTCTTTATTGAAATGTTATATGTTGTGGTAGTTGTTCAGTGGTGTGGATTGTTGGTCTATGTTTAGTGTCTGATGTGTTTCTCCTCTTGAGAGTGGTGGCTGACGGAGAGTTGGTTCTGGAGTGGATCAGGTTTTCGCAGCGCTAGGGAACCCGGAGGTCGCTCAAAGGAAGTATAGTACTTGAGTTTTTTCTGTTTTTGTGACTTATGTTTGTAAGTTAGGTTTGTGTTAGGTGTTTCGTGGGGATTTATGTTTGGTGGTTGTTTGTTGTGAATTGTGCAATTCTGGCTGCGGTATGCTACCAGAAATTGCTCCACCCCATTTCAGGGGTTCTCCAGAAACTTTCAGTGTTGGATGGAGTAGATGAGGATAGGTTGTTGGTCTTCTTGGACCTGGTCCTGCAGTTGGCAGATTTCCCGGGTGTGTCCGATGAGGAGGTCTTGTCCCTTATATACCCGTATTGCTGGGGTTCATTGGCATGGCTGGTCACCAGCACTCTGCGTCGGGGCTGCAGTATCGACACCTTCCATGGGGAAGTGTTGGACTTCTTCATACACCATCGACAATGTTCCCAGCTTAAGTTAGATTTATTCTATCGCCTACAGGCCAACGGAGAGGTATTGGGGGACTTCGTGCATGATGTAAGGAAAGCTGCCCGTATATTAAGGTTGGGGTTGCCCGAGACGGAAGTCATATAGGTAATACGAGAAGGGCTGAATCCCCAAGAGAGATCCCGGCTGGTTTTTGCAGAGTCTCCACGTTCTTTTGCGGACCTGGACCGGTGGTGTGCGCATGCCAGGACTGTCCAGGCGAATGACGAGTCCCGGGGAAGAGCTGCTACAGATGTCCAATACTCCAGTGGTTTATTAGGAAGAGCTAAAGAAGACAAACATGGCGGTCGGTGGAGAACACAAGAAACGGTAAGAAAAACTGAGTATTCCGGAAGTAATGGAGGCTACAAGGGGGTGGCAAGTGGAAGGACGGTAACAACAGCTAGAGCACAGAAAACAAAGAAGTATGAAATTAACAGGGGAAAAAGAAGTAATATCAGGGAACAAACATCGGCAAGTAGGGATCCTGTAGGAAGTATTTATTCCTATTCGGAAAGAAAAGAAACTTTAAAGGTTCCAGAGGAAGTACCAGTGCCTAATAGAGTTGTGGGTGAAGCAGGTGAAGAGAAAGAAGAAAATTGGAATAACTTCTGTGGATTAATACAAGATGACAAGAAAACGTCTGTTGATACTGAATTACAGGACTCAGAGAGGACGTCATGGTTGAATCCAGATGCCGTGGAATTTGTTCCGGTATCTCCATCTCGGTTCATGAGGGATCCAGATCCTGTAATATCATCATCGCCTACGCCGGGATATGAGAAGTCACTTGATGGTGTAGCTTTACCATCACCAGTAGAAATTAATTTAGTCATTGCACATGAACCTGGACAGCTGGATTCCAGGGTGGAAAATGTTGAGGACGTTGTAGTTGCTGAGAGTGGTGAAGGAGTGGAATCGAAGGAAGAGGCAGAAGAGCGGTCTGCAGATGCTGCACAGGGAAGTATAGTTGTCGGTGTTAGGGAGACTGAAGAGTCTGAGTTTGCGGATGGACACGGGGATGTCCAGGCTGCAAGTGTTTCTGAGGTTGCGGAAAGACAAGGGGATTTTTAACCCCTCTTTCTAGTTTTATGCTTTATAAAAAAAAAAATTAAAAAAAAAATTTTTTTGTTTTTTTGAAAGAGGGGCCACTAGTTATTTAAAACTAGGCCGAGGGCCTAGAGAAGCCAAAAATGTGCTGGGTCCAGTGGGACGGGACTTGCAATTAAACTCGGTGGTTAAACAACAATAACAAATTTTATTAGCAATTTCAAGTCCTGACATTCAATATAACTTTGATAGAATTTAAAAATTTCATTAAAAAACTTTACTCCACTCCCTGACATTATAACATTCTGAAAATATACACAGGTAACATCATAGTTCATAGTTAAATAATTTCTCATAAATACACATAAATACCACATCAATCAATATACTTACATGACTACACATAGAACACACACACACACATATATATATATATATATATACATCTACCACACACACACATGTTCACCTGGCGGACAGCCTATATATATTTTTCACCATACCTCAGGATAATATAACCCCAGTATCAGTCACCAACACCTCCATCCCAAACTACCGTAAACGGATAAAGTGCCCAGCCTGCTTTAAAAACTTTTCATTTAAAAAACAAATCCATTAACTCGTCAGATTATAACAGAGTTACGACAAATGAAATTATTACAAGTATACAAAATTTAGGAATGTTCCCCCAAATAGTAATGTGCCATCGCAAGGTCAACATGACTGCACGGTCTTATAACATGTATAACAAAATTTATAATTGAAAAGTAAGAACTGGTACTCATATTAACAACTCAACAATTAAAGCACTGGCTATGGCAGTAAAAGAAATTATGAGAATTTACTTATTACTGAATTATTAAACAGCTAACATAATTTTTATAAAATGTATAATAAAATTTATAATTGAAAAGTAAGAACTGGTAGTGTGCTCATATTAACAACTCAACAATTAAAGCACTGGCTATGGCAGTAAAAGAAATGATGAAAATTTACTTATTACTGAATTATTAAACAGCTAACATAAATTTTATAAAATGTATAATAAAAATTTTAATAAATAAAATTTTATAATGTAAAACCTAATAAAACAGATTTGAGGCATTCATAGAGAATTGAGTTGACCACAGGCACGGCCATGCGCCCGAACGAGATGCAACAGAATTTAACAAGTCAGAAACCTGTGGATGAAGGCACCAACAGATGACGGTGGCAGGTCAAAGCACCCCCAAACCTTTAAATAATTAAAAAAAAAACCCATATAGATCTATAAATATAATCAAGATAATCCCCAACAAGTACCCCGGCACCCATGCAAGCATAATTAACAGCCATACAAATCAGAAACATTCAGTTCTGCACACTTTTGCAATAAGAGAAAAATTAAACAGCAAAATCGGGAGACGCATGACCCCGTCTGGGTTTACACTTACTCTGGGGGCGTAAGCGTTTGTAAAATAAATCTGACAAAATTTATAACCACTAAATGTCCCGCTGGACTTGTGCACAAACAAAACCTTTAACTGCAGCTGTTCCAGGAATGATATCACAAGTTCTACATTGTAGCGGCCCAAAAATATTTCTGAAAGGTATAAATATCACCTGGTTATAGTCCGTCACAAAACCTGAGGTAATTGTAGCGTGTTGTCCAGCTCTTCCTCCCGGCAGCTCAGACGGAGAATCACTAGTTTAATGGCATGGGTGGCAGGTGATCGGCCACCAGCTGGAGCGAAACAGGAGATCGACTTAAATCAGGAACCCTGGACAATTATATATATGGGTAATTACTCAAGTGTTCAGTAATTCACAATACCCCTTTTACTCCAGCATAACTCACACACTACAACATGCTCTGTTTTAAATAAAAAAATTTGAAATTTAAGAATGCATTGAAATTACCTTCAGTATAGAATTTAGAATTAAATAAAATAGTTATTCATAGACTGTTCGTCCACTAATTAATCACTTATTCCAATTTTGAAATGAGTTGCAAACTTGAACAGGTTCATAAAGCACGTTGTTTCAACAAAATAACAAAATACATTTTCTTACGCCCCTCTTGATATAATTAGAAAAAATATACAGACATAAACACTTTATAAATACTTTGTAAATACTTTATCTCAGCCAGTGTTAACGTTCAAGACATGAATAATCAGAAATTAACCTGTGCTTGGCACGTGGTAACTTCACGTATATATATCGCCTTGCATCGGCGTTGATTTTAAGTTAAAATACAATTCTTTTATCAAATAATAAGTAAAGTACCTTAAACACACTTACCGGAGAGTCACTTAGCGATTATCTAAGCATAGTAGATAATAGAATACAAAATCCAAACTCAAAGCCACCGGGAGAATGCAAGGTCAGTTGTGGCCAGCTGCCAGACGAGAACTGCCCAGAGCAGCTACTGAAAAAACGTTACGTAGCGCTCACCACAGAGCGCGCGCAGATCGGCATAGCAAGCGTATTGATAACGGAGCAGGCATCGTTAAGCTAATTAATTAACGTGTACGGCAATGCCCGTCACTTCGTTAACAAGAAAACAGCCGAGTTTTTCCAAAACTCGGCACAGTGATGAAAGGACAAAATTGTTAGTCTGCAAAGTGTAACCCCTCTTTAACTTAGGCAGTTAAAAGACAAGATTTTTTTTTTTTTTTTTTTTTGAAAAGAGGGGCCACAAGTTAATTAGAACTAGACCAAAGCCTAGAGAAGCCAAAAATGCGCTGGATCCAGTGAGACGGGACTTCCAATGAAAACTCATAAATTAAACAATTAATAAAATCCCTTTTATTATTCTATCTCCATTGGTAAACAAAATTAATAACAAAATCAATAAACACAACAGTCAGAAATTTATTATCCCCTTAAATGGTTAATTAAAATAATTTATACACCTTCAACAATGTCACCTGAAAATTATTAACACATAAAATTTATTTGCTATCTCTCTTTAAAATGAATTAAAATTTAAAATTATTACTATTCTTTAAATAAAGTTTCCTGTAAAATATTAATAATATAAAATTTATTTTCTATTTTCTCTTTAAAATGATCCATTGAAACTTAATGGAGAAAATTTTTATAGACTTCTTGATAATATTAATTATAATAACAAATTCTCAAACAAATTAATTAAAAATTAAATAGTGACAAATCCAGATCCTTGTTATTCAAGTTAATTAAAATAAATTACTTTCTTAGAAGAAATATTCAGCAAAAATTAATTGAGATAGAATAAATAATTGTTATTAAAATTAAAAGGATATATAATCCTATGTTTCATCTTTCTTTTCTAAAAGCCCTATATCTAAACTCCCCACCAAAAATACACCTAAATGTACAATACATATAACCCCCCAAAATACACACACAAATATACAAAACATCACATGTTCCACAATACAATACAATTATACAAAGATGTTAAACTACAAATAAATGTGTATAAATTAAACAATTATTAATACTGAATGTATGATAGTTCATATTTGTGTAATTTGAATAATAAATCTTATCACCGGAATAACACGTGCTTAGCTCAGTTGTATGCATTAGGCTTTTGGTCCAGAATTGCGTTAAGCAGACAGCGGCAGAAGTCGTTGGGTATGGAAATAACATGACACATTCAACGAACATGTCAACGGTAACGAATTTTGATTGTATTTCAGCAGATACTTGGTAAATTAATATAAGCATAACAATGGTTAATGATTCGAATTTCAAAATGGCGGCTAGGCTATTCCGCCCTTGACCTTACTCAAGGTTAATTGTGTACACTTTATGATTCTATATAAATGACTTCTTTTATATATGTGATTCTCATCATTGAACAAAATTTTAGTTTTGATTTCTTTAATACTTTACTCTTACTGCTTAAACATGATCACAAACCAACGCCTCATTTTAATATTGGGTTGATCAACACCGGGTTACACACTCGCTTCCTCTCTCTCCCTCTCTCACTTGAATTTAAACAAATTTTATAGAAATTGAGCTCATTTTTCTAATTTTTGAATTTAGGTAATGAAATGTAGGGCTTTCCTGAATAGACGTGGTGTAGCTCCCTCCTCAGCGGCTCCATGCGGTTGACAGGCGTTCGTCCAGTTTGATGGTATTCATTTTTCACTGACTCTACTTTTAATACATGTTTTGCAAAGTTCACTGGTTCTAGTAAATGTTATTGTTTACTGTGGTATTGATCAGATCATTTAAGCAGTAAAGGTTACATTTTGATGGCAGAAAACTGCCCACTACTGTTAGAGCGTGTATGCTCCCTGAGTTACTTTTGACGACTGAGACTGGGTTAGACGTAATTATTATGTAAGTGGTCGTGCATCTGACGTCATTGTCTATTGTTTTCCAACCACTGCTTTGGTTAATACGTAATGGTTTTATATCGTCATTGTGTTTTTGATGACGATTTGTTACAATGAACCAATAGAAAGTCAGTATTGTCAATTTTTAGCGCCTAAAACGGCCATTATCGTGGTTTCACTTCACTCGTACGCCGCTGACCTTGGATCGGCTCCCCTCTGGTGAATTGGCGTATTACTGGGACTTGTGTCAAAACTAACTTGCCCTGGTTAGACTTCATGATTACAATAAAATTTACACTAAACATATCCCTACATACCATTATTCTGGTACGGTTAATTCTGTACTGTTACAAAACCCCCTCAATGAAAGGTTTGGTGTCGAGACACAAAAACTTTCATTGACTCATTCATACTTTTCTAAAAGGATCAGTTCAGATATGTGCCACAACCCCCTGTAGTGTTAATAAAAAGAAAATCTCAATCACTTACCCTTGGTCCTATAGTGTCGATCGTACCTGTCTGACCTTACTGGACTTCTCCTGAGAGATCCCTACACCATAAGGCCATGAGGCACTGCACGCTCCTGTTCTGACGCTCCGGCCAGCCCAGGACCGCGGTCACAACACCATAAAAACTCTGAAACATTCAATACAAATTTTAAAATAGTGGCCTTATTCATGTACATATCCGCAACTGATATGTTTCCCTTAGATGCATTGGTTTGTGATTTGAGGCGTTGGTTTCATTTATTTATAAAATACCAAATAACACAATAAAATATAACAAGATTTAGGATGGATAAGCCTTCTACTTGACAACACTCCTACATATTTGTATCAATTGTTCTGACTCCCGTCAATATTAAATTGCCTCTTTCATCATAAAATTATACTCTTATACTAAACACAACATAAATTTTTTGATTCTCAAACAACAACTACTATTTTATTCATTTATTTCAATTAATATCAATATTTATCTAGCATGGCAGCATTTTTAAACGATCTAAATTTCTTTACTCATTTCTTTACTTTAATCTTACTCCTTTTTAACAGAATCATTTTTTCCCAGAGACTTGTTACTCTAACACAACATTTAATATTATCATGGTCACTACCCTTACAGTAGCCTCCTAACCACACACTCTATTATCAACATAATAAAAACATAATAGAACATTGTACATTAAACATTAAACAATAACATTGAACAATTCACATTACTTAATTCATATTTACATAACTTGCAGCAAAACTTTAATAAGACATTACTATCAACAATTCTCTATTAACTTTTATTCATTTAACATTCATTTAGATTCTATACAACAACAAAATTTCAAATATACCCTTACCCTTCCAGTTACCTCACCTTTCTACTATGAATTTTCCCTTTTCTAACCCTTTTTATCCTTATTTATTAGTTTGGGTGACTCTCTGTTATTCATTATTCTCTATCTCTTATTTTGGCATTTGTCAATCTAACCTTACTGCCCCTCTTTTTCACTACTAACAACCGCTTCTAACCATTAATATATTATGACACCAATATCTAATATAATAATAATTACCCCCCTTCACAAATCCCATTTTAAACCTCTGGCACCGCTCATTTTTGTACTAGTATGTGTGTATTCCCTCTAACCAACTCATTCCCTTATCGGTTCCTGACCCTTTCAGGTAACCCTTTCCGGCACACAACGGTCCCTTCCTGTCTCAACATCTCTCGTTGCAGACTCCTACACCAATACCCTTATTACAAAATATCACCATCAACAACAAATATAATTACCACTCACATTACTCAACTCTACATATAATCGCTAACCACTGTGTCCCTAAAATATCTAACACCTCTTTATATATTATCAGCATCTCAACACTTTATTTTCCCTAACTCCCATTAACTCTATTTGACTAACTCCCATGCCCTTATTTATCACTATTACCCAAACTCTTTACAACATTTCACTTTAATATACCCCTAGAAAATTCATCACTTACCTACTAACAACAATACCTCTCAATATCCAAATATATAATCATCTACTAACCATTAGAATCTGAATTCCATAATTATTTCAAAATCATTATTAAACTTCCTTCAATTATTTAAAATTCTACAATACATAGTTTACACAAAAAAAAAATACATAAAATACACAACAGCAAAGTACACAAATACCTTGACATTAATATACACAAAACTATACAATCCACATAATCATTAAATCATTTACCAAAACTCAGTCATAAACAGTCCATCTTAAAAAACACTGTCCACATAATTAAATGTTCATAACACAATAAAAGGTCTACCCTCCATCGTCAAATAATAATCGAACCTTTGGTCTGTACAATTTATTTTTTATTAAATACATTATATTAACATCATTAATATAACACTTATTTAAATTCTTATATTTTACAAAACCGTCATCATTAATAGGGTTATTACCTATCAATTCATCATACAACCTGTCACAATTGGTTATTGTCCTGTCACCTCCAGTATAATTAGTCACCACTAGGTACGTTATAAAGTCATTATTTCCATTATCCTCTTCTCCTACTGCTATATCAGCTTCATTACAAGGTAAGTATTTACTTTTATTATCAATCATCTCTACTCCTAACTTTTCCATAAATCCTTCATAAGTTCTACTCATCTTAAAAATCTCTATTTCTCTCTTTCTCTCACCATATTTCTCACAATACCTCTCTACACTCTCTCTCTCAATATATCTCTCTCTATCACACCAAGCTACAATCTCTCTTTCAATATTTGCAGGGGACACTAATTCGCAATTACTGCACCACCTGTGAAGTGCACTAAAAAAAACAGGGACAACTTTATTTGTAGACCTATCATCTTTCACATACTCACGTGAAGCCATTTCTTCACCCCCACTACAACATTACGGGAAAAATTTACCCCCTGCAACCCCTTTATCTGTAAATTCTCTCTATACTTTCTCTCTAATTCATCAACACTTTTTATCACTTCATTATCAAATTCTACTCCCATTATACTTTTATCACCACTCTCAATACTCACACAATTATTTTCTAACACCATATTTTTAATTCTATTATCATAATTCTCACCACTACTTACCTTGTCTTTATTTTCATTCAATTTATTTGATTCTCTACTATTCTCTACCCCCATTTTACTCTCGTAATTTTCATCTACTTTATTCTTTTGTCTATCAAACTTCTCATTAACTAATGCAACTATTTTCTCTTCCGTTTTATCGAAACGTGCGTGCATTTCATCAATTCGTTTATCAAAATTAAAATTTTGTTTTTTGATTTCATTTTTGATCTCGCTAAATTGTACATCAAATTGGTTTAGTTTCTCATTAAAATTATCTAATTTAGTATCAAATTTGACGCTCTGCTCATTGAAAAGCAGTTTCTTCATTCTTATTATGTCATTTTCCTCAACTCTTTTTGTTGGGGCTGGTGTTGAATGAATACTATCACCCATCATTTCTGATTCTGTTCTACTCGTCTCATTACTATTTGCCATTTCTTTTTTTTTTATATTATTAATATATTAGCAATAATAAATTTATTTTAGTTGTTGTGTTGTACTCTATTCGTACCATGCATAACCTATACAGGTAACCTCTATTTTTTCGTATATTTCACTACCCATCTAACCTCTGCTTGTCTGCTTATTTATATATTTTTATTTATATATAAAGTCCAAGTTCGGGCTGCCATCTGTTAAACTACAAATAAATGTGTATAAATTAAACAATTATTAATACTGAATGTATGATAGTTCATATTTGTGTAATTTGAATAATAAATCTTATCACCGGAATAACACGTGCTTAGCTCAGTTGTATGCATTAGGCTTTTGGTCCAGAATTGCGTTAAGCAGACAGCGGCAGAAGTCGTTGGGTATGGAAATAACATGACACATTAGATAACGGTAACGAATTTTGATTTTATTTCAGCAGATACTTGGTAAATTAATATAAGCATAACAATGGTTAATGATTCGAATTTCAAAATGGCGGCTAGGCTATTCCGCCCTTGACCTTACTCAAGGTTAATTGTGTACACTTTATGATTCTATATAAATGACTTCTTTTATATATGTGATTCTCATCATTGAACAAAATTTTAGTTTTGATTTCTTTAATACTTTACTCTTACTGCTTAAACATGATCACAAACCAACGCCTCATTTTAATATTGGGTTGATCAACACCGGGTTACACACTCGCTTCCTCTCTCTCCCTCTCTCACTTGAATTTAAACAAATTTTATAGAAATTGAGCTCATTTTTCTAATTTTTGAATTTAGGTAATGAAATGTAGGGCTTTCCTGAATAGACGTGGTGTAGCTCCCTCCTCAGCGGCTCCATGCGGTTGACAGGCGTTCGTCCAGTTTGATGGTATTCATTTTTCACTGACTCTACTTTTAATACATGTTTTGCAAAGTTCACTGGTTCTAGTAAATGTTATTGTTTACTGTGGTATTGATCAGATCATTTAAGCAGTAAAGGTTACATTTTGATGGCAGAAAACTGCCCACTACTGTTAGAGCGTGTATGCTTCCTGAGTTACTTTTGACGACTGAGACTGGGTTAGACGTAATTATTATGTAAGTGGTCGTGCATCTGACGTCATTGTCTATTTTTTCCAACCACTGCTTTGGTTAATACGTAATGGTTTTATATCGTCATTGTGTTTTTGATGACGATTTGTTACAATAAACCAATAGAAAGTCAGTATTGTCAATTTTTAGCGCCTGAAACGGCCATTATCGTGGTTTCACTTCACTCGTACGCCGCTGACCTTGGATCGGCTCCCCTCTGGTGAATTGGCATATTACTGGGACTTGTGTCAAAACTAACTTGCCCTGGTTAGACTTCATGATTACAATAAAATTTACAATAAAATTTACAATAAACATATCCCTACATACCATTATTTTGGTACGGTTAATCCTGTACTGTTACAAAGATCTCTTGCCATGCCCTTTTCTTACCCCCCATGAGGTATATTATTAATTCTTTTATAGACATCCATGTTAGGATTACAATATTTAATTGGTTCATAACACATGACATGTGTATTAGATTATGTTTATGCGACTCCAGTAGTCCCCAGGACATAATAAATTCCAAAATTTGGCCAAGAGCCTAATACTGTTATAAAATTCTGCCCCACTGGGCTCTTATACTGTGAGAAATAAAAATTTATAAACCAATGGACACCCCCCAGTTATCATAATTAATTAATAGTATATATATATATATATATATATATATATATATAGAAACATTGCTAAGTAGTGAAAATAGAAATATGTCATGAATTTTATAACCCTTTTAAAAAGTACTTTTGGCCCAGAGACCGACATGTTCGTTTGCCAGTCGGTGCATAATTTAACCTGTCTGAACAACACGTTCAATACTGTATGAACAGGCACCCACTCAGGATTAAACTTGTGAATCCACTTAACTACCCCAGAAATTTCTATACCATATGAACCAAACTGAATTTAAAATTTAGAAAATATATATATAAAATGAACACTAAATTGAACCCGAGAAATTACAAATTGAATGAATGACTTAAAAGCTGTAATGAAACACATATACTGAAATAAGAGGGAATTATACGTTTGAATATTGAACTGTCTAAGATACATGCCAGCCTCTGAGCTGACAATTTTACAACAAATTAATAAAATTTACAATTGATTTCACACCCAGTTCACACACTATACTGTCCCGTTAATTGGGGATCCAATTAAATGTTTTAAAAACTAGAAAGTGTTGTGGTTGATTGATAAAACTGGTTCACTGGGTCTTTTGAGTGCATCTCTACGTATAAAAGATATAATGGTTTGAGATCACCTGATTTTTGTCCATGGGGGTGAGGTGGCAATCTCGTGGCCTACATCACAGGTGTTGGTGTGGCTTCATGGCTATTCCTCCGGTAGATGAAGTGAGAAAGTTCTAGATGTTCATGTTCAGGTCATGTTGTTGGGCTTTTCCGCAACTTGTTCGGAGGACCCGCAGTCGATTTCAGATCTAGCCTGACATAGTGGGAAGGATGGTTGAAAATATCTTCATCTACCCAGAGTAAAATACGCCACGAGGCGAACACTTAGAATTTCAGCCAGAGACAAGTTTAGAAACGCAGTCCCGGCTACGGTTCGCCCGTCATCAGTATCTTGCACAAGAGTGCAGCACCGATCAACGTTCTAACTTCATGCAGTCTACTACTTATAACCACTCCTAGGGTGCGGCATTAAACCCTTTTAATTAGTACTGCGTTTAACGTTTACTCCTGCTGTTAATTACTGAATATTTGCCGCTCTAAGTTAGAACGGCACAAAAGGATTAAATCAAAGTGAATTCTTACTGAACTATGAACAAGAAATGGACTTAACAGGTAATGCTTTAACTTATAAAGAGAAAAGTAGCTTTATTAGTAAACATTTTCAAGGTTCCGCTGTAAGATGGTACACGAGTGCTCGATATAATTTAACTGCTAACGAACAATGTAAAAACTCATTTGAAGGTTGCTATGGGAATATTCACACGCAAAAACAAGAGACCAATTAGAATATGGTAAATATCAGCATAATGGTAGATTTACCGTAGAGGAGTATGTAATCCAACTTGTCGAAAGAAGTAAACATTTAACACTCAAAATTACACAATACGAATTGGTACATAAATTAGCACATCACTTTTACAGAGATAGTAGAGTTGCCAATAACACACTAGGAATTAAAACAATTAAAGAATTGTTAATTTTACTCGCACAAGCTGAACACATGTTTTGCACTGAGTACAGAAATACAACTAATTTTATACTAAGAGAAGAGAATTATTTTGGAGAGAAAAATACAACGGATTCTCTGAATGCAGGTAAGAGAGGAGAAGTGAGGGAGAGAGAAACAAAACTTTATAGTATTTTTAATTCAACTGATTCTCTTAAATATTTAGAGAGGGGGAAACCAGTGAGAACGACACCTTCATGGAAAATAAGGAAGCATATTAGTGGCATAACAAGACACAAAGATTACAATAAGCAATGTTATGTATGCAGAACAAATGTAATGCAGGAAGTCTATCGTCTAGTATGACGAGAGCGAGCAATAGAGAGTGAGAAAATTAAGCCGACAACAGCAAGGGTGTGTCTTCGACAACAACAATAGAAAACAGGATGCGATGTTTATATAGGGGAGAAAGAATTTTTTCGCCTGCCACAATAGGGAATGTTTCTCACATACCGATAAAAATATTTACTTTTATAAGGAGTTTAAAAAACCAATTGTAATGTAGTTAATAAGATGTAATTGTAATTATAAGGTACATCTATATAGCTGTGTAAATAAAATTTGAACAACAGTCAAATTTTATTTAAACCCACCTTGGGAATATATGCAACAATACATATATTTGCATATTTGCCCAGGGCGGTATGTTTTATAAATAGTTAGTGTAAAAAGAATAAGATGAACAGTTTTATACAATTTTGTGTGGGAAAATACAGGCTCTGGCCTGTCGAGAGTGACACCTGCTTTGGTAGCGTAAGTTACAGCGTTCGTGTGTATGTGTGTGTGTGTGTGTGTGTGTGTGTGTGTGTGTGTGTGTAATGCCAGCTGCAACACGAACATATGGGGTGATGCTACGGCTGTAATCAGGTTTTAACAGGGTCAAAATAAACTAATTAATACGTTTTAAACCTGTAAACAAAGACTTACCCCAATTATAAAGACACCATTACATAAAGGATTTTTAATGAATATAGTGATATAAAAATTATTGCCAAATGTGCAATATTTAAAGACGCTATTAATTTAATATTAAATACTAGTGTAATTGAATAGTAATTAATATGTGTGGTATATGTGAGTGACCAGAAAAAAAATTATGCAAACCATGATATCGCTCATGCTACGAGAATGTTTACGTAATCGCGATAATGAACCAAAAAGTGATTGTAACTAAAAGGACGCTTTGCAGGAATTGAAATATCTGACATGTCGAAAACAGTCCTGAACCTGTCAAATCGCCTCCAGTATAAATACCACTGGCAACTTTGGGCGATCAGACACTCAGACTCAAGAAATCTACACACGATGTCACGCTGCCCATTTGCAGATCGACCTGGACACACACTGTACCACACTCACACCAAGACGTAAGGAGGAATTCTGGAGCATCACCAACAACAACCCTTAGAGACAATGAACACAGCATCAGAATAATAATAATCATCATCATCATCATAATCGTCGTCGTCGTCGTCGTCGTCGTCATCGTCATCGTCGTCGTCGTCGTCGTCATCATCATCATCATCATCATCATCATCATCATCATCATACTCTCAGGGTTCTGGACACACACACACACACACACACACACACACACACACACACACACACACACACACACACACACACACACACACACACACACACACACACACACACACACACACACACACACACACACACACACACACACACAACGTTTGAAATGTTTGAAATTTTAATATTAAAATATTTTTCTATTAATTAATAAATCTTAGAATGATTATTTGGAAACGGTTTTAAATGATTATTTCATGTCAACAACATCTCACTCCTCTTTAAAAATTATTTAATTTTTGTGCAACTACATATACTTGACCCAACAAGAAAAAAATCCTGCGACCTAGCCAGTGTAATACACTTTATAGTTGCGTTGAGTACATGATAATATATTTGTATAATTGTTGTAACGTTGCAATATATATACAGTCCTCTCTCTCTATAACGATATCCAAGGGACTGGGCATATTCATCGTTATAAAGAGAGATCGTTATATAGAGAGGAACCAAAATTTGAAGAAATAGGTTCAAATTTCTTTTCGCTGCGCCATACGTGTGAGCGGTAACGCACTGCCCGTGCGCTATACTTTCAGCATTGGCATGTATACACGTGTGGAGCATTCAGCCGTTCACAGAATTCACTCAGAAGTATTTGAAATGGCCGCAACAACAATTCTACGTATTCCTTATCGCAACACAATGATTACAAAGCCTCGACCACATTCGCAACTTTCAATTATCACACTGTTTACAAAACACTATAACGTCTCCCTTGTTAAGACATTACAAAAGTCGGGAACCAGTTCATTTGTTAGCTATTAATTAAACTAGCTGCCGTTGTTAGTAAACTTTACTTACCAACAAATTATAACAAATTATAAATCAGGAATTAGACAAGGGTTGCATAAATTTATTCACTCGTTGGATATTAGCGAAAACATCTCTTTATTGTTATATTTATCTCTTATACTTTACTTTGCTTTTAAAAGGAAGATTCTAGTAAATTCTGCATTAAATATTCTTTAAATTAATATTCTTTACTCTTTTTATCTCAAAAATTTCAGCTAGGCATTATTTCAAGTACCACGGATCCGGGTCTCAACTTTGCAATATTTTAATATATTACAACTTCATCCAAACTATTTGAAGAATAGTTGGGTATAAATTTTCAGAATTACTTTACCTTTAAACATCGTAATGTTATTACTATATCATTACAGAGATTACAAATATTTATATGTTAATTTTTAAGTTATCTAAAAGTCTTTACTGTTCTTTTGTTACTTTTTTTTTTGAAACAAATTATACACAAATGTTATGATTTAATATCACCTGAATAGAACATGATTTTACTGTGGAGATCCGTGATGGTCTTCTTCAGTCGTCTTCTTGGGTGTGGTACAATGTTCCTCTTGATGCTCCATTTGGTTGATTGTTGCCGAAAGGTAGTCTAATTCATGACGATTGGATTCCGGTACTAGAAGTCATACGGTTGTTGTCATTTTCTTCTTCTGGAGTCGGTTGTTCACCATTTACATTTTAAGAGTTCTTATTTTAGCAGCAGAAATATGGTAAGGAACATATCTTACCACTTACTGTTTGTTAAGAGATGTGTCGGCTAAGTTCTTTTTTTTTTTTATATTACATATTACCCATATTTCTTCACGCACTACATTACTATTTTTTATTATTACTTCCCAACGCTACATTGGGTTAAATCAAAATAACTATTAACGTGATTTTATAGTTTTTGAGCGGTATACACCTACGTGTAACTTGACAACACATTTGCGATATCTTTACATGTCGAAGTTTCTCCGGCGAATGGGGCAGTGTTTAGCGGCGAGGAGTCTGTAAGCTGGCGCGATTTACACGCTGAGAAAGTAGTTCGTTCCTTTAACAGTATTAATTATTTATTAACTAACTAGTAATATTTTATGCTACCTTTTGGTTATGAGTTAGGAATTTCCTTTCTTTTTATTAGTACGTCTTTTATTTAATTAACGTAATTATTATTTTTCGTTTAATAACATCGTACTTTGCGTGTTCGTTCTGGACAATTTGCATGTTGATACAGGAATCTAGGTACAGATAAGGGGTGGATAATACTCTTACTTGTTATAAGAACAAAATTTAATTTGTGTTATTTAAACATTTTTGAAATCGTCACATCCTCCTGCACCTAATGTTGAAGACGGGGTGACGGGGTAATGAATGAAAATCTAATAACTACAATTACATTTGGACACAGAACTTCGTATTGAAATTTCTCTCTCTCAGATGATTTCTATCCATCAATTGATTATCTTACAACTTATACAAAATATTTAAATTTTAATACATCTATTACATATATAATACGCAAAAACATAAATCTACCTTATTTTTAAGTCTTACATCTACTACCGGTTTTTTGCTTGATTTTTTCACTCGTTTTACGGAGTTATACTCATGAGTAGGTTACTAATAATAATCATGCATTGTAATAACAATCGAATTACTTTTAGTTTACTGCGCTAGAGGTTTGTTTTTCCGTCAGCTGACTTCTCATTCTTATTTCATTCTCGCAGGACATTAGCTAAGGTTGATCAGGCCTCGCTAGTATTCGTACAAGGTGTTTGAGTTTATACTCACTTACGATATAGAATGTTGCAAAATCTTATTGTATTCCTGTATAAGTATATACAACATATTTTATTCTTAATACTTAAGTAGTATTCTCGGCTTACTATCTTTCTCGTAGTCTTGCTTCTTTATTTTGACACGAAAACAATTTTTTCATTTGAGACAGATGGCTTCTGCGAACGTAATCGCCTGTATTAGGTTCATACAGTGCTACTGTAACGGGGGTGATGAACTTACGAATCTTGTAGGGGCCACACCATCGGTATGATAGTTTGGAAGTTGTCCTATCAACGGCTTTACTCATAGGGTGAGTTTTATACATTACTAAATCACCTACTTTGTACTCTATTTTCCTATTATTCAGCTCATGATATTTCCGTGATTTTTGTAAATTCGCTCTCAAATTTGCGCGAGCTTCGTTCCATATTTTCCTTATGTTATTCCCATTTATGTCGCGGGGCAACAACTCATGAATTTTCCACTTCGTGGTTAACGGGTGGTTGGGTTTATACTTGTACAGTAAATCAAATGGTGTTGATTTATGTCCTTCATGGTACGCTAAGTTGAAAGCAAATTGTATCCATGAGAGATTTTGATCCCAATCTGTCTGGTCTTTAGCGTGATAAGATATTAAGGCTGATTGTAAGTTTCGCAAGTATCTTTCTGCTAGGTTTCGTTGCGGTCGGTACTCTGTCACTGTAATATGATTTATCCCTAATTTAAAACACATGTCATTAAATTCTTTCGATTTAAACTGAGGTCCATTGTCAGATACTAGGTGTAAGGGTGTACCATAATCTTTAAATAGTCTCTCTTGTAGAATTTTTATTGTAGTAGATGCTAAGGCACGTCTCATGGGATACATCCATACGAATTTAGTGAAGGAGTCCACACAAATTAATAGCATAGTATTTCCGGACTTAGAACGGGGATAAGGTCCAGAATAGTCTATGTATATCTTTGAGAAGGGAGTTGTGTGTATTTCTGAGATTAATTTTCCGACTTGACTGATTCGTGCTGGCTTGCTCAGGGCACAGATTTCACATTGTTTCACGAACTTTGTTATTTCACTGTCCATGTTTTCCCAATGGTATTCCTTGCGAATACGATGTATAGTTTTCCTAATTCCCACGTGAGCTCCAATGGTTGATGATTGGTAGTATTCCATTAGCATAGGTTTAATTATTTCCGGGGCGATTATTCTCAGTAATTTTCCGTTAGCCTTTTTAAAACAAAGTACTCGTTTACTCAAGGTATATTTGTCAGAATAATTTCCTTTCTCTATTTGTTCTATTATTTTACACAATTTCGGATCTTGTTGTTGGTGATATGCTATATCCTTAAATGCAAGGGGAAAGTTAGTAATTAGCGTATTAACGGTAGTGGTTTCAACATTGTCTTCGCCAGATCTGGTATTGCGTAGTTGGAACATGTGGGATAGTGTATCGGCTACTACATTTTGAGTACCACGAATATGTTGTACTTTGAACTTGTAGCAATTTAATCTTACCACCCATCTTCCGATACGACCTAACTGTTTTGGGTGGTTCAATAACCGTGACAAAGCTTGATTGTCGGTTTCTAGTAGAAATTCCTTGTGTTCCAAAAATGGTTTGAATTTTTCGAAGGCGAATACTATGGCTAAACATTCAAGTTCATAGGCTGAGAACTTTCTTTCTTGCTCCGTCAATGTACGTGAGGCATAACTGATCGGGAGTCTTGTATTATTGATTTCTTGGTATATTACGGCTCCTAATGCTACACTCGAACTGTCGGTCTGTACGACAAATGGTTTACTAAAATCTGCTAACTGCAATACCGGTGGGGAAATTATGCTTTCTTTGAGTGTTTCAAAAGCGTCTTGGTGTCGAGTAGTCCACTCGAATTTCGCTCCTTTCTTTCTTAATGCATTTAATGGGGCTGCTATATCCGCTAGGTGGGGTATATACTTGTGAAAATAATTGATCATACCTAAAAATCGAGCTATACCTTTGGTGTCTCTCGGTGGTAAGAATTCTCGGATTGCGCGCGTATGCTCGGGATCGATGCTAACCTTACCTTCGGCCGATACTATATGACCTAAGAAAGAAAATTGTTTTACTGCGAAGTTAACTTTACTAGGGTTTACCGTTAGTCCAGCTTTCTTTAACCTGGATAATACTTCACGCAAGTGATCAATATGTTGATCTATCGACTCACTATACACTACTATATCGTCAAGATAGTGATATACGAATTTAAATTTAACGTCATGAAAAATTTTTTCTAACAGTCGGCTACATACTGAACTTCCTTGTGATATACCGAATGGTACTCTAGTAAATTGATATAGATTAAATGGGACAGCAAACGCAGTTAGATGTTTTGATTCCTCAGCTAGTGAGATTTGGTGGAATGCCTGGTTGAGATCCATTATGGTGAAGATTTTCGCTTTGGTATAATAGTGGAACGCGCTGTGAATGTCGGGCAGGGGTATCGATTCAAATTCTATACTCTTATTTAGCTGTCTATAATCCACGACTAGTCTATGTTTGTCAGTTCCTTTTGGTACTAAGAATGCAGGTGATGAGTATGGAGAAGTCGACGGTTCTATGACGTGTTGCTCTATGAGTTTGTTGATGTGGTTTCTCATTATTTCCATCTTGGGCGGTGATAATTTGTATGGGTGAAGGCGTATTACCTTGTTGTCACTAAGATTTATCTTATACTCGATTAAGTGGGTTGATCCTAACTTGTGTGTGAGTACAGTAGAAAATTCCCTTATTAACTTTTGAATTCTTTGTCGCTCATTTCCTTTTAAATGACTCAGACTAGATTCATGATGCTCTAATTGAATATTTGATGTTTCACAATTAGCGTCGTTACTTAGCTCGGAGTCGAACTGATATTTTCGAGTGCGATCAAATCTGAAGAAATATTGTTTTGCATATATGTCAAGGATTAAACCAGTTTTACTTATAAAGTCAGCGCCTAGTATTAAGTTTTGTCCTAACACTTCAGCTACTAGTAGGGGAACATACCAAGTAAAATTCTTTATTTTTAATTTCACCGTAATACTGCGCGATATATTTAGGTTTTGCTTATTTGCGGTGGCACACTTTATGTTAACGCTTTGACTACGTTTAATAAGATTATGATTAGCTAATACGGTGGCTAACTGTTGACTAATTATACTACGGGTAGATCCGGAATCGATTAAACCAAGGATATTAGTTGCTCCAAGGTCTATCTGTACGTAGGGTAATTGGCATATACTTGTTTTGCATGTACCAATAGAGTTGCACTTTTCAATAAATCTAGTTAAGTAAGGGTCTATGCGTTTATTTCTATTTATTTTTACTCTAGGATTATTATTGTTTATACCTTTCCTTCTGGTGCTGCGGAAGACGTAGGATTTTTGTTCTTCCCGCTTCACATGTTTTTTGACTGGTCGGTTTTCTGTTGGTTCCGCTTTTGTTTACAATTCTTGCTAATGTGGCCGGCCTTTCCACAGTTATAACATCTTCTTTCCTCACTGACTTCGCTCGCATGTTGTCGGGGTTTTGGTCTAGAGTATGGAGGTAGCTTTGGGTTTTAGATGTACTTACGAATCGCTTGTCGCGGTAGGTTCGGGTATCAGTCCCAATTGGTAGAGGTGGTAAAGAATCTCTGCGTTGAGTCTGGGACATAGAAACACGTCTGTGCTGGTCAGAATACCAGACGTTGGACGAATGTATACAACACAGTTCTAGTTCTGTGAAAGTGGTTGGTCTTTTCATGAGTGCTAGGCGAGATCACTCCTCAGGAGATAGTCTTACTAAGATAGTGTCTACTAACTGTTGTTCACTCCATTTAACTTGTAGCAATAAAGCCGATTCCCTTATTTCAGATATATAGAATGAGCTAATCTCTCGTATGCTCCTTGTACACGAAATACGAGGTTCCGCATCAATTCTTCGTAGATACCGGTTGGAATGAAATCTCTTATTAGGGTGGTATGAAGTTCTTCTACAGGGTGATTATACCTTAGGGATTCTAACACACGATCTTTTAAAGGAGATCTACATTTAGTTAAAATTACTTGTAAAATTTGGTCATCTCTTAGTTGTCGCAGATCCTTTATTTGTAAAAGGTACTTGAGAAAATCTAGAAGCTTTGTAATATTCAGCCCATCAGTGATTGGTATCTCAGACAAAATACGTTCTACGGGGTGGGTTATTTTTCCATAAAGCTCGGTAGTTAGATTTAATTGAGTCGTCATTCTAGGTTTTTCCGCAGATTGATTCGTCAGTAAGTGAGGAGGTAAATCATAGGTACGAGTCATATTCTCTAGTTCATTTGGAAGTAACATGACGTTTACGGGTTGGATATTTAGTTGTCTATCAGTTAACCGTTCCTTAACGGGATCTATATTAGATTCCTGCAGAAACTGAAATTTCACAGCGCCGGTTTGCTGTTCTTGAGTAGGAGATTGGGTAGGGGAAATATTTAGTTTCGTCATTGCTTCTTCGATCTCTTCTAATCTAAACGATTCGGACCTTCGACGTAATTCGCGCATTATCTCGGGTAATTGTTGTAATGCTTCCTCCGCGAATTTTTGCGCATCCGGTGGAGTAACTTTATCACCGGGCCAATTCAACAAATTGGTGATGCGGCGGGTCAGATGTTCGATTCTTTGGGGAGTTCGTAAAATTACTGCGGGGGATCTTTCATCACGCAGGGTTTGTGCAATGGAGGTGAGTTCCGTATACTTGTGATAGCATGTTTCCTTTTCACTTTCAAAGTCTAATACACTTAAACGATTTAACAATGAGGGTTTGTCCGGTTTATTTTCACGTAACGTTTTGCGGAGTTCCGCGACAGTTACATTTGCGTATGGGAGACCTCTTAACAAGGCTTCGTAGCTTAATTCGTCCTTCAACAACAAGTCGGGGTTAAATTGAGCCATTTTTGTGGTAATAATGACCTTTAAATAAACTAAGTATTACGTACGACAATTCTTATGTCATCTATTTTAAACACTTATAAAACTTGAATTCTTTTAAACACACACATATATATCTATTATTACACATAGAATCTTATACTAATTAATCAAATTAAAATTATCTCACAACAATTCAATTTTCTGTTCTGTTAGATATTATCAGTCAAAACAAAACGATAATATTATTTTATAGTGGAGAGAAATTTCACACACGAAGAGTTCATTGCTTTTACAATAGCACAAAGGGTCAGCTGTTTGGGGGAGTCTTATTGTTTGCATAGGGTGGTTTAACAAAGGAGGGCGTTTCAGACAATCCTAAACACGATAATTTCCTGTTCTGAATTGTCTGTTATGTCCGCGAGGGAAGGTTTGTATAGGATGCTCTATACGTACAAAGGAGAGTTTACATTTCTCGACAGGTATTTAACATGAAACAGCCTGTCAATACCGACAGGGTTAAAATGGAATATTTACCAGCAATGACTTGTTTATTACGGCAATGTCCCAATACTAATATTATTATTTCTTAATTAAAACCTTACTTATTTATTTGTTCACGATTTCAGAGTGAATAAATTTATATTTTCTACAAAATACTGTTAATTAATTATCACAGTGTCGCAATTTTATATGTGACACTCTATAAACAATTACTTTTTTTTTATGTATATAGCAGAGTGGCGCAATTTTATAACGTCTCCCTTGTTAAGACATTACAAAAGTCGGGAACCAGTTCAATTGTTAGCTATTAATTAAACTAGCTGTCGTTGTTAGTAAACTTTACTTACCAACAAATTATAAATCAGGAATTAGACAAGGGTTGCATAAATTTATTCACTCGCTGGGTATTAGCGAAAACATCTCTTTATTGTTATATTTATCTCTTATACTTTACTTTGCTTTTAAAAGGAAGATTCTAGTAAATTCTGCATTAAATATTCTTTAAATTAATATTCTTTACTCTTTTTATCTCAAAAATTTCAGCTAGGCATTATTTCAAGTACCATGGATCTGGGTCTCAACTTTGCAATATTTTAATATATTACAACTTCATCCAAACTATTTGAAGAATAGTTGGGTGTAAATTTTCAGAATTACTTTACCTTTAAAGATCGTAATGTTATTACTATATCATTACAGAGATTACAAATATTTATACGTTAATTTTTAAGTTATCTAAAAGTCTTTACTGTTCTTTTGTTACTTTTTTTTGTTGAAACAAATTATACACAAATGTTATGATTTAATATCACCTGAATAGAACATGATTTTGCTGTGGAGATCCGTGATGGTCTTCTTCAGTCGTCTTCTTGGGTGTGATACAATGTACCTCTTGATGTTCCATTTGGTTGATTGTTGCCGAAAGGTAGTCTAATTCATGACGATTGGATTCCGGTACTAGAAGTTCATACGGTTGTTGTTGTCATTTTCTTCTTCTGGAGTCGGCTGTTCACCATTTACATTTTAAGAGTTCTTATTTTAGCAGCACAAAAATATGGTAAGGAACATATCTTACCACTTACTGTTTGTTAAGAGATGTGTCGTCGGCTAAGTTCTTTTTTTTTTCTATATATTACATATTACCCATATTTCTTCATGCACTACATTACTATTTTTTATTATTACTTCCCAACACTACATTGGGTTAAATCAAAATAACTATTAACGTGATTTTATAGTTTTTGAGCGGTATACACCTACGTGTAACTTGACAACACATTTGCGATATCTTTACATGTCGAAGTTTCTCCGGCGAATGGGGCAGTGTTTAGCGGCGAGGAGTCTGTAAGCTGGCGCAATTTACGCGCTGAGAAAGTAGTTCGTTCCTTTAACAGTATTAATTATTTATTAACTAACTAGTAATATTTTATGCTACCTTTTGGTTATGAGTTAGGAATTTCCTTTTTTTTTATTAGTACGTCTTTTATTTAATTAACGTAATTATTATTTTTTGTTTAATAACATCGTACTTTGCGTGTTCGTTCTGGACAATTTGCATGTTGATACAGGAATCTAGGTACAGATAAGGGGTGGATAATACTCTTACTTGTTATAAGAACAAAATTTAATTTGTGTTATTTAAACATTTTTTTAAATCGTCACAACACTAGATACCCTGAATGGACAGTCTGTGTTAACTGCTGACGGAAAGTAACGATAAACCACTGACCTTGTACGCACACTGCTTGTTCCGACAATCAGAGACATAGGCGTATAAACGCGTTCTGAGCGCTTAACCAATCTAAAAATGATGTGCGGTTTAACACGTCCGGAGCACCACACAGGCATGAAACTTTTGCGTGTATACATGTCCAGAGCACTGAAAAGGTTAAAAATAAAGTAATACTGTATCATAAATTCACACAACAAATATTTATTAAGTTAATATTTTTCCCCTATTACAGTATTTTCTACTCTTTAGAAAGATTTAAAGATTTACATTAATGGAAGAAGTCTGTCGTCCTAGTTTGCTTCATTTTCCCCTTCCAAAGCACTGACCTTACTTTGTCCTGAAGCTGCACAGCATCTTCTGTTGCCGTCATGTCATCTTCTTGGTGTATGAAAAATCTATGCAGGATTTTAGCTGCCTCCAAGGCCTGCTGATGGGTTGGGGCTGGTTCCGGCTCTGGTTCAAGTTCCGTGTCACTGTCTCTGCCTTCTTCCACATGAACTGCATTTAGAATGTCCTCGTCTGAAACTCCTGCTGTTGTAGCCACAGTGTCATCGACATCATCGAAGTCCTGCAGCTGTTCCGGTCCATAGGTGATAGGCAGTTCAAAATGTCTGGCCCAAACAGCTAAAGGCAGGTCATCTTCATCTTCAGTCGATCCTTCGTCTTCCAGCCATCCTGCGTGTTTGAAGGAGTGTTTTATCATTTTGGTTGTCACCTCTTCCCAGGATTTGCTGATCATGTGTATAGCATCGAGAATGTTTATTTTAAGGTTTCCATTGCACTCGACCAGTTCCATTAAAAGCCTCCTTCTGTAGTGACTTTTCAAACTTTTGATCACACTCTGATCCATTGGTTGAAGGACACTTGTTGTGTTGGCAGGTAAGAAGCTAAGGTCTATGTTTTGAAGATCAGAGATTACAGGGTGTGCAGGGCAATTGTCGACTAGAAGTAGGATCTTCTTTCCCTTGAGCTCAGCATCCCATTTTCGGATCTCTTCTTCAAAAAGCTGAGAAGTCATCCAAGCACACTTGTTTGCTTTGTAATTGACAGGCAGGTGTTTGATGTTTTTAAAACAACGAGGATTTTTGGACTTGCCGATCACTAGCAGTTTCCTCTTCACTGAGCCTGTCATGTTAGCTGCCACCAAAACCGTAATTAGTTCTTTCACTAACTTTCCACCAATACACTTTTCTGATTTAAATTTCAATGTTCTGTTTGGTGTCATTTTGTAAAACAATCCAGTTTCATCAGCATTAAAGATGTCTTCCGCTGAATATCGTGTCTTCAGCTCAGGCCACACTTTCTCCAGGCAGCCGTCTGTGATGTTTCTGTTAACATCACGGGCCTCTCCACTGATCTGCCCGTAGTTGATGTTGTGACGCAGCTTCCACTTGTTCAGCCAACCCTCAGATGCTTTAAAGTCAGCAATGCCAAGCTCCGATGCAAAAAATTCTGCTTTTGTTTTGACTAGAGGCGCATAGAGTGGGATATGGTTTATACACTGCTGTTGAAACCACTGCAGCATGGCCCGATCCAAATATTCATGCTGAGGTTTCCGCAACTTCTTCCTGCTGCCTCCCTCCATTTCCGCATCAAGCCACTTCTTCCTATCTTTCCAGATGGTAGCCACAGTTGACTGGGAGAGGCCTGTTCGCCGAACAACATCCGTTTGTTTCTCGCCTTTCTCTATTGCCCGAATCAACGATAACTTTTCTTCCACGGTGAGCACTTTACGCTTTTTAGAAAACATGTTGACCGTTCACGCACCGAGAAACAACTGAGACTGTACAGTAGCGGTCAACAGCTGTCAACACATCAGTGTGAAAGTAAACAAAAGACGCACGGATAATAATAGAGGAGTTTTGCGCTTGACATTCCTCAAGCGGGAAACAAAACACGCCGGGCGACGACCTTGCTACTCAGGTAGGGTGCGCGCGTGCTTTAGAAACAATACACAGTGGGCAATGACCTTGAACAGAAACGCCTTGAAAGACTGAAATACCATCGTTATAAAGAGTGAGCAATATCGGTATAGAGAAAGAATATAAACATTAATGTTATGGCAAACCAAACAACCCTCATTAATTTCATCGTTATAGAGGGGTTATCGTTATAGGGAGAATCGTTATAAAGAGAGACTACTGTGTATATATATATATATATATATATATATATATATATATATATTGTTATGGCGGTCTACTCGATCGACGTATGGTGCAGTGGAAAACAAAATACAAGACACCAGTTACATCACTAATCAACAGCTTTAATTATCACAGTTAAACAGTTTGCAATTAACAAGACAGTCTCTTACAACAAATCAATAAAAATTGTTCACACGCAATAAAAAAATGTCAGCTGATATAAAACATAATTGTATTACAATTGAACCACACAATTATAAGACACATAACACTTCGCTTTGACAAACACTCAATCCGCACTAGCAAAAATCGCTCATGTAACTGAACTGACAGTCCTCCGGCTGCTATGGCTTTATGTAGGTCCCGCAGAGGTGTAGTACAGCTTTGCCTGTCTACTGCATGCCAGCGGCTTAATGCGTATCTCAAGTGTTCCTGGAACTCACTAGAACCACCTACGTGAATGACGCAACACAAGCCACACTGGAAGGGGGGAGTGGAGAACGTTCTGGATTGTTCAGTACGCTTCTCGTAAAATATATAATTTTGGAACTCTTACTAGCATAAATTACTATGGGTTGTATTTCAGTTCTCTCCTTGTGGTTGTTCAGTCCATCATTGGACCCTGCACTCAGACAACCTCTGCCTGCATCTTTCCTGATCCTTTGTTAGACTAAGTGGCAACCCAGAAGGCAAGCTACCAGAGTCATCCTACTACCCTTTTGTACAAGTTATTTATAAAAATATTTATAGATCAGATCACTGTTTCAGGTGCTGTGATAATTTAGTACGGTGTAAATTTGAAATGCTATTGTTGGTCTGAACTTTTGTTTCAGACTTAGAATATCAAACATTGGTAATAGATATTCTTGGTATTTAGGACTTGAGGTATGCGACACAATAGGACGATATTTCCAGGGTTGGTTAGTGCACAAAAAAGTAGGCACCTTCTGAGACGCCATTTAGCCTACTGCCTAATTTCAACCCAAGAACTTTCTTACGCTCTCACAGACTTTTTCTCCCCAGCAGGCCCTTGGTCTTCCTTTCTGTCTGTTAACCAGCATCTGTCCACTTTCTAGTGTTTTTGGCATTTGGTCATCATACATTCCCACTGGGTGTCCCATCCATATGAGCTGTTCTGTTTTTGTAAATTTCAGTGTATTATGCAAAGCATAATTACCTTTATATTGCCTTATATCTTTCAACAGGCAGACAATGCTTTGTTCCCCTGAATATTCTACCTTTTGATCTCCTGAGTGAGATGATAATTTATGTTACTTTGTGTTTCAAAATAATTCATGATATTATGTAGAAATTTGTGGCCATAGTTGTACTTTATAGTAAGCAGTTCTTGAATGTAAGAAAGATTGGAATTTTGTTAGGTAATTAAGTTATTTGAGAGAAAGAGTGTGTCTTTATTAGCAGTGGAAATGATGTTGTTGTCATTATTTGCAGGCGAGTTTACTTGAACACTTTATCACAAGAGCGAAAACACATTGTTTTGATTTTTGACCATGGGAGTGCTTTGAGTCATAAGCAGTTGACAGCTGCTATAGCTGTATGTAAGTATAACTAACACCACACTATCATTTGTTGCTCTATATAGGAATACTGTAATATAAACCATGTGAATTTCAAATATTTTTCTGTCTTATGCTGTCATGTTGACTACACAGAATATAAAAGGTTAGTATAAAGTTAACATATTCTATTTGTGTGTACATTGTGCGTGCATGCATAATAAATCCATTTTTTGTTACAAACTAAAAAAAAATCAAACAAAATAAATACAAATTTGTTAGTATAAATAAATACAGATTAATTTTACATTAAAATGACCAGCATTGCTTGTAACTTGTGAAGTGAAAGTAGAAAGAATTTGCTATAAATTTTTATGAATGTATTGCTAGTAGTGTATGGTATTGTGCCAAAGTGTAGATAATGACATAAAAGAGTAAGTTCTTTAAAACGTATATGAACAAGTTCTATATGTCACATTATGCTTGAATAATAAGTTATTGTGTACAGTAACTGCAGAAAATTATAATAGAAAGAGACTAATAGTTTGTGAGTTGGCTTTAGTTTATGTACAAATAATGGCTTCTGTATATATGTCATTATGCTTCTCCTCCAGTGCATCCCTCCCCCCACACCACTGTAGTGCTTTGGCATCAGTGAACTCTGTCCATTGTTGATCGACAGTATTATGTGCATGAATTCTCCATAATTTATTTGCGATTTTTATTTATTTAAGTAGGAACCATATATATTGTTTTTCAGTTCAGAAACTAAACACATAATTTCAGTGTAGATTCAACTTTCAGCTTTTGTTGGTTCAGCGTGCACTACAAACATTGAGTACCGTTTTTGATAGTTTGGCATTTCCTATCATACTGAATATTCAGTAATAATGCTGTTTGTCATTTTAACAGCGAAATTTAGTTTTAAATCATAATTACCACTACACAGTTTTTGTTCTCATCTGCCTGAGTATCTACTGTGTTTGTGTTGTCTTGCACCCTGCCATGCTTATACAAAATG
Source organism: Magicicada septendecula (assembly GCA_034769895.1). Lineage (NCBI taxonomy): Eukaryota > Metazoa > Arthropoda > Insecta > Hemiptera > Cicadidae > Magicicada > Magicicada septendecula. The sequence continues at coordinate 180,866,920 of CM068376.1, read as the reverse complement.
GAAACATTCAGTGATGTGTTATTGTTTGTGAGATTTATGGGGACTCTACTGTCAGTGTTTCTATGTCCTAGACAAGTAGATCTGAGATCATGCCACACAATTGTGTGTATGTAATGATGTTTTGTTATCATCTTCATTGTCATCTCATGCTTCATCACTGCATGTCATTTTCTTTTGACATCTGACAATGACAGTCTGCTTCATGTTTGTAGCCAGATTATGAGCTCATATATCATGCTATTGACTAGTCTTTCATTTGTGTTGAATGGTGAATGAATTGCTCTTGTATGATACTCTTTTGACAGTCACTTGGAGTGATTTATTGAACTGCATTCCCCATACTTAAGAAAGTGTAAAATCTGTTTTATAAGCCACTTTTACCTTTCACCTGATCTCAAATCTGCTCAACAACATTCAGCTGTTACTTATGAGGTTGTCACTGTAATATTAATATTTATATTAATAATAATATATTACAAACAGAATTACCACTGTTGCACACCACTAAAGAAAAATTAGTTGTGTGCACTAATTTTTCTTTAGTGGTGTGCAGCAACAGTGATAATTGTGTTTGTGATTATAATCACTAACACAACTTTCTTAATTAAATAATATATTGTAAACTTACTTAAACTAATCGCTGTTCTGGGCGTCATTGTAAACTTACTTCTTTTTTGCACAATTTATTTATTTATCATAATATGGTATATGTAGGTACTTACCGTATGATTCACCACACATCCGGTTTGAGCACGTGGCATTATAACCACCATTAATTTTCTCCCTAGAGTCCAAAGTTCGATATTAAGCGAGACCAGAGACAGTGTGGGATCTCGAAATAATGACGCTAACAACGATTGTGGTGACAAAACTTTTGTTTAATAATTCTGAATTTCCATTATTCACATTTACAAAAATCAAAATGGCGTCTTGTACATCCAAAGACAAAATGGCGGCTATATACTTCCGCCCATACTAATTATTCATTAATTTCAATTAGTTATTTCTGGTATTTGATTATTTACAAGAACATGTTAATAAACTGCAGTTCTTCTTGAGTTGATTTACTCCGTTTCAAATTACATAAACCAATGACTCAATCTTTATTGTAAATGCCGGCACATACACGCTTCCATGCTCTCACACACACATTAACAAAGGTACATTTTTAATTCATAGTAATTTCGAGCTCAAAAGAATATTAAAGTTTATTGATCTGAATTTTGACTTCCCTGAGGGTGTAGGATTGAAGTCCTCGTCAGGCGTTCCATGTTGTCTGGCAGATGTCCGGCCGAACGTTCCTTGTTTCCTTTCTCTTTTATCACTGACGCTACTTTACATTTTTGAACTGTTAGTTACTGACTGATTTTGACTTTTCACTGACTGTTACATTTTGATTACATTTTTATAACTCCAAAACACTTTTGCTGGCAATAATCTGCCGGTGAATATTTTAGCGTGCTAACGCTGTAACGTTTCTTGCCACATTACAAATCCAGGGAACCCATCCTAATTGACATCAGCCAATTATATGGGCTGCCTATGTTGTAACGAACTGTTATTAAACTCGACACAATTAACAAAATTAATTAAGCTAATTATTAGGAAACAAGGGAAGGTATTTCACTGATTTATGCACTCATTTTCATGTGTAATAAGATGACTTCTCTTTATTAACAAATGATATGAAAAGATCCCATGACATAATTAATTAGATTAAAATATTCAAAGGGTTTTCTTAAAAACTAGGAATCATAATGATCATGTACTTTTTACCTCGGATCCGAGTTTACTTTAAATATATAGGAAAGACGTCTGAGTATTACTATGTTCATCTAGGTGCTTGCAAGACTTCTTTTTTCATTTGAAGAATGGTATTATTTACTAGATTATAATTTACATTTACATATTAACGTTACAACGTATGATATTCAATATTACAGTATACTCTTAGTTGGTCTCATTTATAGTTTAAAGAAAATTATAGTCTTTGAAAAGTCTCTTTCATCTGAAAGTTATGTCTCAAATATAATTAACTCTCAATAGGCAAGCTATCGAGTCACCTTTACAATAAGTCGTGGTGACCTCGTCCTGGGGTGTCACTCTTGGGAATTCTGGAAGTCGGCGTCGTCATCTGAGTCGAGTCTTCGGCGAGTACTAGATAGCTGGTTCACTGAGGAGATCGAAGTTCTTCTGGTTAAAGTTGGTGTAGATCCACGTAGGTCCTAGTCAGTGTTGTATGGCTCGTATACGTCCACATGTGAAGTTTATGCAGGTCACATCTTCATATGTAAAGTTGTACTGGAATTTACTTCTTGAGGGGAGACGTCATCTTGCTTACTAGTTGTTAGTTTTTTTCTTTGTTTAATTATTACATTTCTTAACACAACTTTCTACATTTTATATATTAAAACTTGCTCGCCATGTTTAGTAGTGGTAGCTAACAGTTAAGATTAAAATTAACCAATGCATTTTTGAAGAGCTCTCGCTCGTAGGTGTGTACGGTCTGACGGTTGCATTGTCACTCTCTTCTCGATTCGACTGGCACATTACAACGGAGCGGGGCAAGTACTCCACGATAATATAGTCCCTATTTTTATTTAAAGTGACATTATTATTACAAGAAACAATACATTAATTATACATATATAATTTAAGTGAATTATTTTAACTACTACTCGTGCCTTCAAATTACTAATTACAAATATTATGATTTTTATATTTTCCTAAGTTACAGACGACTCGCTAAACACGTTGAGTATGGAATTAAACAGGTCAACGCATGATGACTAGCCAAAAGGGTTAACTGTGATATTAATAGCTTTTTACAATTCGATTTTTTTTTATTAATTGTTTAGTTAGATTTCCCTTTTACATCTCATACTTCTTCTGAGTTAGTACAGGGGCTTTAGGTTTAATAGTGCGATTTAAAAAATACTTAATTGCTAGTAAATTAATTTTTTATTTATTAAAGATTTTATTATCAATTAAATCGTCACAACGCTCTGAGTGTATGTTGTAGGGATGAGCATCGATGGCCGATGTTCCAAAAACATCGATGGTTAACGTTCGATGTTCGATGTTTTTACCATCGATGGTTCAGTTGCGATGTTTTCATACTATCGATGGTTTCGTTTCGATGTTTTCCTTTGAACAATTTTTTAATTTGTAATGAAGACTTTTTTTCAGTTGATTGTTAAATTTAGTTTATTTTAAATCAACAAATTTTTATTTTAGATATTAATGGCTATGTAGTTTGCTCCCTAACCTAGGTAAACGATAAATACCATGTACAGTAATATTAAACAGACATGAATCAGCGCGCAGGTTGTAGTGGGGAGAAGACGGCAGCAGTGAAAGGCACGAGAGAGGAAAATGTCTATTAACGCAGTTGAAAATGTTAGTCTACTCTCTGAATTGTCAATAAGACGCACATATGACAGGAGTAATCTATTTTGAGACGGGTTGACTTTTTATACCTAATGTGCCGAAGTTACGCTTCTTTAATAATTAAAGATGAAAGATAATAGTTAAATTTACGTTTTTCCTTGTAAAAGTAGTAAAATTCGAAAACTGATATCGCTTATAATGAAATAAAGCAGTTACACTGCTTTGTCGATTCACAATTATTTTCGTTTTATTATATTTATAACTTTATTTATTTAGTTTTCTATTGTCTATGATTCTTATAGTGTTTTCAATTGTTTATTTTTAATTTTTATCGTTTTTATGTATTTATTGTTTTTTACATTTCATTAGCTACATTTTTAATTATATTACTAAATACTTTACCAAACTAAATTTTACAGCCCTACCAACACATACACACACACACATGTGCGCGCGCGCGCGCTCGCACAGATATATGTAACTTACTTTTTACTAACTTACCGGTACCTAACTTTTTACTAACCAATTATTCTTATAATTTGAAAATTCTTTTATTTTTTTAATTGTTTTTAAGGTTTTTACCTTAAATTTGGTTACCTACGAAATTTGGTTGTATGTAAGTTTTGATTTCGATTACGACAGTAAACGTGGACATTTTGTAAGACGAAACAAGCGTCAGACACAACAGAAAGAGACACTGTAGACCTAATAAAGATTTTCATTATTTTGTAAATAGTGACTTGCGTGTTGTGTCTGTTGCAATGTTTCTCGAAAGTCGAGGCTAGACATCAACAATCGTATTGTTAACCGACACACTCTTACACACATTTATTTATATATATATTTACTTTTACTGATATAAAGTAAACACATGTACTTACCATGTCACTGTATGTGTGAGCACGTGGTTCCTTTCCAATATAAATCTCTCTTTAAGGGGCCAGGGTTCACTCTCGGCGAGATTCAGATACATAGAGGTAATAGAAATGACAACACTGATTTTCATTTGAATGTAATCACTTGCTTTTAATTGCCAGAATTAAAAAATATATATATTGAAGCATAACCAAAAATGGCGTCACATACAATTGCCAAAAACAAAATGGCGTCTACATTTTCTTAAACCCTATTTAGTCATTGTTACTTTATATTATGGTGAATCTTGTTAATATTTTATTTTTACCTCTGGCTGCAGCTCTAATAACATGTAATTAATTATATACTGGTATGTTACACAAACCAATGCCCTATTTAGTCATGATCATGGCCATGCGTTCACTCCCTCATACGCTCACTCACACACACTATCACAAATACATTTCATCAGATTTATCTTTTATTTGAGCTCATTGATATGTAAAAAATATGATAATTATTTTGACTTCTCTGTAAGTGGACCAGAGTGGCTCCCTCGCTGGTGTTAGATGTTACGCATTTGGATGGCAGGTGGTCGCCTCATGTTTCTCGTCTATCTGTTGGTTTGCACTGATTTTACATCTGATATTTAACTGTTTACTACTAATTGAGTCTTTTAAAACTCCACTGTTACATTTTTAATGGTGAATAATAATTTTCTTAAAACTTCTGCTGAAAACTAAGTCAACAGCGATACATTGCTGCTGACCCTTTGGTGTGCTGTGCGGAACTGAGAACGAGTAATATGCAAATTTGCGTATGTGTTAGTGCATTTGACGTCACCGTCTTTTGTTTGCTTGGCCAACGCCTCGTTTCATACGCTGTAGTTCCTGCGTCATTGTCTTTTATTCATGACGACACAGCTTTGTAAACCAATCACAATTATTATTAAGAGTTCGTCATCACATACACCGCCATCATCTCTGCTTGCTTTTGCTCGTCCACCGGTGACCTTGGCATTATGCTCCTCTCACTGAATATGCGTTGGTCCTTTTTTCCACAGGGACAATGGACCTAACCATACTTTATTCAACTGTGATACAATAAAACATTATAAACATCCTCAAATCCCATAATTAAGGTATTGGGCCTTTATGTACTGTTACAAACCCCCTCAATGAAAGATTTTGTGTCGAGACACAAAAACTTTCATTGACTCATTCATACGGTTCTAAAAGGATCCGCCTAGATATGTCGCCACAACCCCCAGTAATGTTAATATATAAAAAATCATAATCACTTACCCTTGGTCCAATAATGCTGATCGTACCTGTCTGACCTTACTGGACTTCTCAGGAGAGATCCCAACACCATAAGGCCATGAGGCACTTAACGCTCCTGCTCTGACGCACCGGCCAGCTCAGGACCGCGGTCACAACACCATCAAACTCTGAAACATCGAATACAAAATTTTAAAATAGTGGTCTAGTATACTTCCATATCTACAACTGATATGTTTCCCTTTAGATGCATTGGTTTGTGTCTGGGCATTGGTTTGCTCAATTAATTTTTTCAACACAACAACAACAAGAATTCAACATAGACTGATTTTTTCACCAACACCAAACTCAATCTCTTCCTTGTAAGAGAAAATATATATATTCCTACAATAACATAACACGTAAACAATTCTTTTACTATTCCCAAAACACCATCACCTATTTATTTCTATAAGATTCAACCTACAACTACTATGGCAGACAAGTTCATTATTTAACTTTTATTACTCGACTCTATAATCATTTTATATATTTTTTGCAATGACATCATACTATATTTTGTTCAACACCATTTCTAACCTTATCTTTTTAATATTCAAGATCTACTATCCTTTAACATTTGTTACCGTTGTTACCCCTGTAGCGACCTCCTAACCACACACTCTATGGCCCCCCAACCGAACTGTAGCGTTCGGGTGCCTCTGCAAGGACTGAATTTGTGGAGGAATTTTGTCATCTCCGTGCCCTTGCTTCGGCGTTACATTGAAATAACAAGATATCATAATATCTAGAATTATATAATTACACGCCCTTAACACGGGTCTACCACCTGGCCTTGCTGTTCCTACTCGAACAGAGTGGCAGCCGCTGTTCCATAATTCCAGGGATTTCCCCTAAATTCACCCCCTTTGATTTCTACTATCCACCAATTTCAAGACAGCTATGGTCAAGGTTCTTAATATATGGCCATAGCTGACCGCTAGCCAAAACCACGATTAGTGCTGGTAAGGCAGTAATCGCCCGAAAAGTCGGGGAAATCAACTTCATTCGCATGTCTTACACTCTAACATCATTAATACACTGTACTGTCAAAATCACATATAATATAAAATTATATTCAAAGTGCACAGTGTATATACGCCTACTTGAGGCCTCCGATGATGGCAATGGTCTGTGCGTTACTCATCAACCCACTTCGCTAGCCACAGTAGTACATGCCACTACTGTACTAGCCCAATTAATTCTAACTTAATTCCTCATACATATGCTGTTCTCACAGCCCATTTTTGACTTACATTTTACTAACAACAAACAACTATAAAAACACCCTTCAACCTTGCTCAAAAACAAGTTCGTTAATTATTTAAAATTTTCACATAGACACTTTGCAAGTTCGAGCTTTCACTTTTCATAACTATTTTCACTTCTATGACAAGATAGGAACTACAACAATGGATCACCTGATGCGCTTACATTACACACATACATTTCCTTGTTTTCAGAGGAAAACAAGCACTTAAAAGACTTTTATCCTTTAAATTACAATAATTTTAAACATTTCGTTTCATATTTTCTCAACGAAACTACTTGAGTTAGTGGAATACATTTTTTTTTTTTTTTTTTTTTGACTACTCTATTTTCCACGAACTATGGGTCCCCTTCCCCGTTCATGCGTGTTAAAATTTCTACTCACACCTTTTTGTGTAGTCAGACCACCGTTAGTTTCACCCCGCTGTTGAGGCTACCGCCAACCATGGTCTGACCCTCATTTCCAAAACCCACGATCAGAGGTGGTGAATCTGTGATCGCCCGAAAGTGGGGGAAAGTCCCTCCTGGAAAACACAAATAACAAAATTAATGACCATTCACACATTTAGTTAAATACCCTTTGTTCATTTCTACGCTGTCCAGTATAACTTTAAATTAGTAGCATTGTGTGTACCTACTATTTCCTTGGTCTCCCTATCTTGCAATACATAGGCATTCTGCATTTTGACTTCAATTACCTCATAAGGTCCTTCATAGAGCAGGAAGAACTTCTTAATTTCCTTCTCCTGCGCATTTGACAAATCGTGCCTCTTCACCAACACCAACTGTCCAATTTCATATTTCATCCATTTACCTCTTGCGTCGTGTCTACGTTTCCGTCTTTCTCCTTTGCTCAACAGGTTCTCATTTGCCAAACGAATCTTGATGCTCACGTCCATGGGCGCACTCTCAGGTGGATAACTAAACAGCTGTTCCATAATTCTCGGGGGGCGTGTTCCCGTGATCAACTCGTGAGGTGTATAGCCGGTGGACTCGTGGGTGGTACTGTTCAGCCAACTCTCTACCTTCTTGACGTACAACGGCCACTCGCTGTGTTTAGCGTGACAATAGGCTCTAAAGATCCTGCCTATTTCTCGAATTTCACGCTCAGCCTGGTTGGACTGGGGATGGTACACAGCCGTATGCTTCGTGATGATTCCTTCCCATCCTAGAGTCTGACGCCATCTACCACTGATGAACTGTGGCCCATGATCTGACAAAATTACCTTCGGCTTAACCCACTTGTATCATGTAATCTTTAGTAACTTTTTCGCTCAATACCTGACTGGTAGCTCTTTTTATACTATACAGCCTCACATACTTGGAAAACGTATCTAACATTACAAACACATACTGTACTCTGCCTCTACCCTTCGGCAACGGTCCAAACAAATCCACCGCAACTAAATCAAACGGTCTCTCCACTTTTATAAAATTCATCTCCCCTTCAACTCTGTAGTTTACCACCTTTGATTTCTGGCATAAATCACAACCCTTTAACAACCTTCTAACCCTTCTTTCCATATTTCTGAAAACACATGACTCTTTCAACACACTTCTTCGCTCCGAAATGACCATACCTTAAGTGACAATCCCAAACAACCTTCTCAACTAAACCTTCTGGAACTACTAATTTCCAAACACGCTCACCCCCTACTATCCTCTTAAACAACAACCCATCATAAACTTGAAAATACTGACTATACTCTGATCTACTTAACTCATTTTCTAAACTCTCTATAACCTTACCTGACTTACCATCTGCTCTCTGCATGGTTTTGATGTCTCTCATTTCCTCTTCAAAAATCCTGTCCTCTCTGCTGATCTGAAAAATTTCGATTTCTTTTAAATCCCTACCTGTTTTGTTGTACAACATGTCGATCCTTGACAGAGTGTCCGGTACCTTGTTCTCCGATCCCTTGATACATTCCCACTCAAAAGTATATTCCTGCAAAACAAGCACCCACCTGGTTAGACGGCTGTGAGCAAGTTTACATGTGTTTAAAAATGACAACGCTTTGTGGTCCGTCCTAATTACTGTGCGATTTCCTAGGATGTATGTTCTAAATTTTCCAACGGCGAATACTATACTTAATAACTCCTTCTCCGTCGTTGTATAGTTCTTCTCTGCCTGTATCAACGATCTACTTGCAAATGCTATAGTCCTATGTTCCTTGTCCTCGCCTTCTTGGTATAATTCCGCACCTATGGCCACGTTGCTTGCATCAGTTTGTAAATAAAACACTCTCTCGAAGTCCAGGTGGTTCATCATCACCATTTTGCTGAATTTCTTTTTAATCTCTTCAAATGCTTTACACTCCATTTCTCCTCACTTCCATTGTTTGGTTTTCTGGAGTACAGAGCTCAATCTTGCTGTTAGATCTGCGTAGTTTTGATGAAATTTTCGATAGAAATTACATAGCCCCAGGAAACTTTGCAATTGCTTCACATTCCTCGGTTCAGGGAAACGCATGATAGATTCGACCTTGTCTGGGTTGGGTGAGATCCCTTCCGGTGTGATAATAAATCCTAAGAAATTGATTTGTGTCTGCAGAAACGTTGACTTGTCCCAGTTTATTGTAAGTCCTCCTTCCTCTAGTCTAGCTAATACATATTCCAAGTGATCTAAATGTTCCTCGAAGGTCCTGGATGCAATCAAAATATCGTCTACGTATACCGTCAAAAAGTCTAAATCTTTGGGTCTCAATATCTTATCCAAACACTTTATAAAGCTGGCGACGCTGGTATTTAATCCGAAAGGTAGACGTCGAAACTGGTAATTCTTGCCATTAAACAAAAATGCTGTATACTTTCTACTCACCTCTGCTAATGGAACCTGCCAATATCCAGCTGTGAAATCCAGCGATGTCATATACTTCACTCCACTGAACTTCTGGAAGATCTCATTGATCGGCTCTGGTGACTCTCGGTCGGGTATTATGATCTGATTTATTCTCCTAGCATCCAAACATAAACGTACTCGTCCGTCCTTTTTAATTACTACCACTAGTGGATTAGAATAGTGTGATACTGACCTTTCTATAATCCCTGTTTCCATCATCCTGTCCAGTTCTCTCTGCACCGCTCATCTTTTTGAGTAAGGGACGGGGTAGCTCCTTTGCATGAATGGTGTGTGTTCCCTTATCTGCAATACACATTCATACTCTCTTGCCCTTCCTGGAACCTCGGCAAACACTCCCCTATACTGCTCTATCACTTGCCACAATGCTGCACGCTGGCCACTCCTTACCACCTCACCTTCACTACAAAATTCATCCGCCCTTAACTCCCACACTGCATTATTAATATTTACTCTTTTCACCTTCAAACTCACTCATATACTCCGCCTCTATACATGCACTTATCCTAGTATCTATACTATTCTCGCTTACACCCTTCTGTAGTATTTTAACTCTGCACGTTCTAACTTTGTCTAATATCTGTTCAAAATTTACTCTTACCGACCGGTCACCCCCATCTAATTCTATCACTTTCTCCTTAAAATTTATGACGGCCTTCGTCCTTTGCAAAAAATCATTACCCAGTATGACATCTAAACTTAAACCTCTTACTACCAAAAATGTGTTTACAAATTCTACATTGTTTATTAGAAAACTCATATGTATCTGTTTCGTCACTCTCTTACTGCGTACACCCGTAATTTCTATCACCGTGACTCCTGCTACTGGCAAAACTGGAATATTTTTGTTAAACTCTCTTAATTCTAATAAAATGTTCTCTGCTATTATGGAAATTTCGCTACCCGTATCTATCAATGTTCTATAAGTCTTATTTACTACAGTTACCTGAATTTCTGTCAGTCCGGCTCTCACCTCGCTTGTTGCATTATTTTCTTCTTCCATCAGGTCTGCTACAATATCCACTTTAATTACGTTGCTGTGTATCTCCTCGACTGGTTGGACCTCCTGCGTTTCCCTGAACAGTGGTCAGGCCCTGGCTACCACTGTCGATTCTAGTTTTCCTGGTGTTTGCTGGTGGTGGGGCCTCGATGTCCCTTATTTGATCCCTGGTTATTGTTCACTGCTTCTTTCGTGTCCGGTGTTTCTCTGCCTTGGGGTTTGTCCTGTTTCATCTCCTCTCTCCTCCGTTGTATTTCTCTCGGCAGTCTACACTTGAAACACTGTTGACGGAATGCAAAATTCTCCTGTTGACACCTATAACATCTCCACTCACCTGATTTATAATGATAATTTCTATTCATATTATTATGTTCATTGTAACTATTTCTTTTAGAACTATATTCTACATGGTTCGGTTTATAATTACCCGGTGGTAATCGTCTATTCACTTCCCGATCCCTAATGCTCTGTAAGATATCAAGTACTTTCTCAAACTCACTTAAATTCACTATTTCCTTAGTCATCAATGTTATTTGTACTTCCCTGGGTAGGTGTTTACTGACGTACCTTACAAAGGACTTAAAGGGAATTTGGGGTTCTAAATACTTGGCTTCGTTATACAATTGGGTTACATAAATTGTTATATTATTATTTGGGTAGCCCCCAAAACTACCTGTTCCCATTATTCTACTCCTCAATGCTTCTTGTTCCTCTTCTGGCCAATATTTTCCCTTAAAGGCTTGTTCAAACATTTCATAATTACCCCACTCTACTCTGTGTGCTTCCGCCCATACCGTTGCACTACCCTTAAAACATTTAATTATCTTTGTTAATTGTATCTCCCAATTACTGTTACTGAAATGGTGATACTCCCTGGTTTGGTTGATAAATCGCATGGGGTGTATTGTTTGGTTTTCATAACTGAACAGATCTAATTCTATCTCGTTGTAGAAATCTCTACTAATGACAACCCTTTCCGTGGTTCCCGCTAATTTTTGGTTAATCTCCCCCCGTAACTCATTTTTCACCCTTGTTAAGTCACTCAACTAAGTTATATCTATCATGCACTTCGTTATAATTTTGTATATGTAGACTATCTATTTCTTTAATTCTACTCTGTAACATACTTATTTTATCAGTTGTACTGTTTTCATATTCAGATATTGTGTTATCTATTGTTCGAATACCTTTTGTTAGGTCTACTACATTTGATTCACACTGTTCTAATTTGTTTTGTAAAACGTGAGTTCTCAATTCTAATTGCTTATTTATCTCATTCTTAGTCTTAATTTCTAACTGTTCTACTGTCGCTACATATTTATTTTCTACTTTTCTACTCCGGGTTTCTATCTGGTTTCGAATGGTTTCATTAATTTGATTAACTTTATCGTCTAAATTATTTATCTTAGTCTTTACTTGCTCATTTACAGTTTCTGTTTGTTTTTTAACATCATCATATTGTGTCTCTATCTTATTAATTTTCTTGTTAACATCAAAATTTTGTTTATGCATTTCATTTTCAAATTCTTAAAATTTCTCCTCTACTTGATTTAATTTTACATTTTACAAGTTATTTTGTTTCTTTAGTTCATTCTCAAAACTGTCAAACTTTACATTAAATTTACTATTCATCTGGTTAAATTTGCCATCGAATTTAAGATTCTGCTGTTCAAATTTGTCATCGAATTTAATATTCTGCTGTTCAAATTTTTTATCAATTTGTTCTCTTAATACACTATTTTGTGTTTTAATTAATATAAATAAATCTTCTAATGATACCTTATTATCGATTGCCCTAGGTGTTGAATTGGCACTTATTTCGTTTAATATAATTGATTCTGTAGCTGTGTTATTTATTTCTATGCTTTCATTATTTTCTGCCTTTTTTTTTTTTTTTTTTTTTTTTTTATAACTATTTGATTATATAACCTACATAACCTCTTCCATATTAGGTTATGCACTATTTTATCACTCTCTTTGTCTCTGAATCTGGCTTATATTTTATATAAAATAGTTTTATATAAAGTCCGCTGTTCGGGGGCCAATTGTTAACCGGCACACTCTTACACACATTTATTTGTATATATATTTACTTTTACTGATATAAAGTAAACACGTGTACTTACCATGTCACTGTATGTGTGAGCACGTGGTTCCTTTCCAATATAAATCTCTCTTTAAGGGGCCAGTGTTCACTCTCGGCGAGATTCAGATACAAAGAGGTAATAGAAATGACAACACTGATTTTCATTTGAATGTAATCACTTGCTTTTAATTGCCAGAATTAAAAAATATATATATTGAAGCATAACCAAAAATGGCGTCACATACAATTGCCAAAAACAAAATGGCGTCTACATTTTCTTAAACCCTATTTAGTCATTGTTACTTTATATTATGGTGAATCTTGTTAATATTTTATATTTACTTCTGGCTGCAGCTCTAATAACATGTAATTAATTATATACTGGTATGTTACACAAACCAATGCCCTATTTAGTCATGATCATGGCCATGCGTTCACTCCCTCATACGCTCACTCACACACACTATCACAAATACATTTCATCAGATTTATCTTTTATTTGAGCTCATTGATATGTAAAAAATATGATAATTGTTTTGACTTCTCTGTAAGTGGACCAGAGTGGCTCCCTCGTTGGTGTTAGATGTTACGCATTTGGATGGCAGGTGGTCACCTCATGTTTCTCGTCTATCTGTTGGTTTGTACTGATTTTACATCTGATATTTAACTGTTTACTACTAATTGAGTCTTTTAAAACTCCACTGTTACATTTTTAATGGTGAATAATAATTTTCTTAAAACTTCTGCTGAAAACTAAGTCAACAGCGATACATCGCTGCTGACCCTTTGGTGTGCTGTGCGGAACTGAGAACGAGTAATATGCAAATTTGCGTATGTGTTAGTGCATTTGACGTCACCGTCTTTTGTTTGCTTGGCCAACGCCTCGTTTCATACGCTGTAGTTCCTGCGTCATTGTCTTTTATTCATGACGACACAGCTTTGTAAACCAATCACAATTATTATTAAGAGTTCGTCATCACATACACCGCGATCATCTCTGCTTGCTTTTGCTTGTCCACCGGTGACCTTGGCATTATGCTCCTCTCACTGAATATGCGTTGTTCCTTTTTTCCACAGGGACAATGGACCTAACCATACTTTATTCAACTGTGATACAATAAAACATTATAAACATCCTCAAATCCCATAATTAAGGTATTGGGCCTTTATGTACTGTTACAGTATATTTTGGAATGCGTACCTTTGTGTACGTATAACGTATTACGATTCACGAAAAACGTAGTAATATATTATCCACATTGCTCTGGCATCTTAATTTGTTTGAATACGTAACATTAATAACAGCCTTGTACATGAAATGATTTTGTGTGTGTGTGTGTGTGTGCGCGCTTGCGTGTGTGTTTAAAAAACAAGCAGATGTAAACTATCTGTAAAGAACTGGAGAGACAATATTAATGTATTATTATTATTATGACCTGGTGTAGGCTAGACATTACAGTATCTGTTTTTTCAGGTGCAGTCATGTAGTGCGATTCTGTCAGCTTGAGACTAAACTATAACGATTAGTCACTCTTATTTGAATAGTAGTATGATACAATATGTGAATATTGCAAAATGCTTATTACATCATTGTGTATGGGTGGTCATAATTATTGTTTGTGACAGGAGGAAGGAACTATAATTTTTGACAAGACCTCTTATAAACTTTTATTGAAAGCAATTATAATTGCGGTTGCAATGAAACACCAGATTTGACGTCATATCGTATGCAAAAACAAAACTCTAGAAATGCGACGTAGCACTGAAACGAGACTAGGAAAAAATTCGGAAGATTTACACAAAATTTCGTATTTTCTGGAACATTAAAAAAAAATCAGAAGGTCTTCCGAAATTTCGGAAGACCTGGCAACACTGCGCACTCAGCAAAACAACTGACAAGTATGTAAACAAGCTGGTGAGTCATCAACAAGTCGGTGCCTGAGCCGCGGTCGGACCAGCTGGGGGTCGGACTAGAGAGGTTTTACTGTACCTGTATAATTTGTTATAAAAAATAAATTGAATCTAAAAGTATTAACAGTGTTACTTTACACTGTGATTTTATTAAGCTTTTACTGTTTAAAAGAAAATAAGAGAATTTAGAGGCCTATCTCTCTTTGGGAATACTAATTTAAACTTTCACTAGGAGTAAACAAACCTGACATAGATTTAAAGAGGTTTCTGTTTTTGTTAAAGGGTGGTTTTATGTATGTTTGTTCAAAACACTTTATAATCATTATAATAATAAATAATAATGAACAGATTTAGTTAATTATGAATGTGAGTTAAATTATTTTAATGTCACCTCGCCTTTACCTAACCTATTCTCAACGAGTTTGTCAACGGACCTGGAAATTCCGATACGGGGAAGTTAGATGTATTTAAATTGTTTTCTCGGGTACAGTGTTGAGGTTTCCACATTCCGCCTGTCAAAATGTGGTGGTCACCCAAGGGCTTTTGGTTTTTCAGAATCTTCCGATAAGGTAAGTGAGTAAAGTATCGGGGTATATTATTCTGCTCTTAAATTATTTTTATTTATTATTCATCCCCAATTATTTGTACTATTACAAACATGTAAAAAGCATAGATTTTTATTTGAATTGCAACATTGGCATAAAAACATCGATGTTTGAAGTCTTACAACATCGATGTTTTCATACCGATGGTTTTTTAACATCGATGTACTCTTAACGATGTTAACATCAATGTTTATCATCGATGGTTTTCTGGCGATGCTCATCCCTAGTATGTTGCAGACTGAGAGCGAACAACTGGTACAATGTACCCGTGTGGAAGGGTTATTCCGTCATCACTCTATTGTTTAAAACTGATGACGACATCATCTTACGTCTCTGTTGTTACAATTTTCTTATTTGTTATGACGTTTCAACATAGTTCGCAACTTGCTTTGTCCAAATATGTGCCGAAGATCACGTACGCCATGACCTTGACGTCAAGTTACTCTGGCGAATTGCGTTGTATGTGCAATATTGGGAAACATTAACCTAACCATTTTTAACACATGAAAATACAATAAAATTATTTTTCCTGTACCTCTAAATCCTTAGACGGACGTATGTACCGTCACAAAACCCCCTCAATGAGAGGTTTTATGTCAAAACATAAAAACTCTCATTGACTCATTCACACTTTCTAAAGGGATCAGCCCAGATATGTCGCCACAACCCTCTGTAGTGTTTATATAAAAAAGAATATCAATAACTTACCCTTGGTCCAATGATGGTGACCGTACCTGCCTGACCTTACTGGACTTCTCAGGTGAGATCCCAACACCGCAAGGCCATTTAGGTACTCAACGTTCCTGCTCTGACACGCTAGCCAGCTCAGGACTGCCATCACAGCATCACTAAACTCTGAAACATCGAATGCAAAATTTTAAATAGTGGCCTTGTATAATCCCATATCCACGACTGATATGTCTCCCCTTAGCTACATTGGTTTATGCTCAGAGGCATTGGTTTTCTTAATTCCTACGTTCAAATAACAAACAAACAAGATTTATGACAGAAGGCCTTTCTCCTTAGTCATTCCTACATTTACCAAAACTGGACTCCAGTCAACACTACTTTACTCTTTTCACCACAAGAAAAATATATTCTTATACTAAGATCATAACACGTAAAACAATTTCTTAAGTTTTCAAAAAGCAACAACAACTTATCTATATCTCTAATACATGGAATTCAAAACACAACTTTATTATGGCAAACCATCTAACTAGTTAAACTTTATTAATCAGTTTTCCTGATTTTAATACTTCTTTAAGCAGAATCATAATTATATTTTTGTTCAACACACATGTCAACTTCATATATTAATGCTTAATATTTGTTACCTTTGCTACCCGTGTAGCAGCCTCCTAGCCACACACTCTATTACCCTATTTATGTTTCATCATTTACTAATCCTTTCTATTATATACATGGTTTACACAAAAATACATATAATATACAACATAATAAAATACACCAATACATTTAACCTTGACACACAAAAAATATACAATTCAACTTATTCTTCTTTATCATTGACCATTAATCAGTTCATAAAACAATCCATTTAAAACCACACTGTTCACATAGTTAAATGTTCATAAACACAATAAAATACTTATCCACCATCATCAAATAATAATCTAATCTTATATCTATACAAATCATTTATCATTGAATACTTTATATTAGTATCATCAATGTAGTACTTATTTCTTTTCTCATATTCTTCCACAAAACTATTGTAATGAATAGGGTCACTCCATATCATTATATCATACACCGTGTCGTCATATAGTATAGTCCTGTCGCCCTTAGTATAATTTGTCATAATCAGGTAAATTATATTATCATCTTTAACAACATCATCTACTACTACCTCAGTTTCAATGCAAGGTAAAATTTCAATATAATCATACACCATCTCTACACCTAACCTTTCCACAAATTCTCTATAATTCCTATTCACCTTAAAAATCTCTCTCTCTCTCTCTCTCTCTCTCTCTCTCTCTCTCTCTCTCTCTCTCTCTCTCTCTCTCTCTCTCTCTCTCTCTCTCTCTCTCTCTCTCTCTCTCTCTCTCTCTCTCTCTCCCTCCCTCTCTCTCTCTATATGCAGGGGACTCTACAACTTTATCATCGCACCACCTATCAGGTGCACAAAAAATCCAGGGATCGCTATTTGCAGACCTTTTGTCTTCCAAATATACTCGTGAAGCCTTTTCTTCACCCCCAACTACAACATTATAGGAAAAATGTACCCCCTGCAACCCCTCTACCTGTAAATTCTCTCTATACTTTCTCTCTAATTGATCAACACTTTTTATCACTTTATTATCAAATTCTACTCCCATTATACTTTTATCACCACTCTCAATACTCACACAATTATTTTCTAACACCACATTTTTAATTCTATTATTATAATTCTCACCACTACTTACCTTGTCGTCTTTATTTTCATTTAATTTATTTGATTCTCTACTATTTTCTACCCCCATTTTACTCTCGTAATTTTCGTCTACTTTATTTTTTTTTCTATCAAACTTCTCATTAACTAGTGGTACTATTTTCTCTTTTGTTTTATCGAAACGTGCATGCATTTCATCAATTCGCTTATCAAAATTAAAATTTTGTTTTTTGATTTCATTTTTTACTTCATTCAGTTTCTTATCAAAATTATCGAACTTCTCATTTTGTTCGTTAAATTTCTCATCAAGTTTATCAAACTTTGCGTTTTGTTCATTAAAAAGCAATTTCATCATCTTTATCATATCATTATCTTCAGCCTTTTTAATCGTGACTGGTGTTGAGTGAATTCCTTCACTCATGATTTGTGATTCAGTTACACTTATTTGGCTTTCATTTATACTGTCAGTGATGCTGACATTTTCATTATTGTTTGCCATTTTGAGGAAACAATTGTTGTTTCAAAACAATTTCAAATAGTTGCTTTATGTATCTTTACCCTAACAACAACATAACCTAACAATCGTAATACAGATTATTTACGTGTTATGCTATATACCATTTCGACACCCACTCTGTCTCTGTATTCTGGCTTATTTATATAAAAAATTTTTATATAAAGTCGCTAGTTCGGGCAGCCATTGTTAACTTAATTTAAACTAGTCGCTGTTCTGGGCGTCATTGTAAACTTACTTCTTTCTTGCACAATTTATTTATTTATCATAATATGGTATATGTAGGTACTTACCGTATGATTCACCACACATCCGGTTTGAACACGTGGCGTTATAACCACCATTAATTTTCTCCCTAGGGTCCAAAGTTCGATATTAAGCGAGATCAGAGACAGTGTGGGATCTCGAAATAATGACGCTAACAACGATTGTGGTGACAAAACTTTTGTTTAATAATTCTGAATTTCCATTATTCACATTTACAAAAATCAAAATGGCGTCTTGTACATCCAAAGACAAAATGGCGGCTATATACTTCCGCCCATACTAATTATTCATTAATTTCAATTAGTTATTTCTGGTATTTGATTATTTACAAGAACATGTTAATAAACTGCAGTTCTTCTTGAGTTGATTTACTCCGTTTCAAATTACATAAACCAATGACTCAATCTTTATTGTAAATGCCGGCACATACACGCTTCCATGCTCTCACACACACATTAACAAAGGTACATTTTTAATTCATAGTAATTTCGAGCTCAAAAGAATATTAAAGTTTATTGATCTGAATTTTGACTTCCCTGAGGGTGTAGGATTGAAGTCCTCGTCAGATGTTCCACGTTGTCTGGCAGATGTCTGGCCGAACATTCCTTGTTTCCTTTCTCTTTTATCACTGACGCTACTTTACATTTTTGAACTGTTAGTTACTGACTGATTTTGACTTTTCACTGACTGTTACATTTTGATTACATTTTTATAACTCCAAAACACTTTTGCTGGCAATAATCTGCCGGTGAATATTTTAGCATGCTAACGCTCTGAGTGTATGTTGCAGACTGAGAGCGAACAACTGGTACAATGTACCCGTGTGGAAGGGTTATTCCGTCATCACTCTATTGTTTAAAACTGATGACGACATCATCTTACGTCTCGGTTGTTACGATTTTCTTATTTGTTGTGACGTTTCAACATAGTTCGCAACTTGCTTTGTCCAGATATGTGCCGAAGATCACGTATGCCATGACCTTGACGTCAGGTTACTCTGGCGAATTGCGTTGTATGTGCAATATTGGGAAACGTTAACCTAACCATTTTTAACACATGAAAATACAATAAAATTATTTTTCCTGTACCTCTAAATCCTTAGATGGACTTATGTACCATCACAATATTAATATAAATGTATAAATAATGTATTTG
The DNA here is from genome assembly GCA_034769895.1 of Magicicada septendecula. Taxonomy (NCBI): domain Eukaryota; kingdom Metazoa; phylum Arthropoda; class Insecta; order Hemiptera; family Cicadidae; genus Magicicada; species Magicicada septendecula. Next base: position 180,847,288 of record CM068376.1, on the reverse strand, counting down.
TATTATTTATAATGGTGTATTTATATTTCCATAAAATATGTTGATGTGTACATGGATTTCATTATAGGTTTAGCATAGATCTGTAAACATAACAGCACCATTTAATGTTTATGACCCTGAATTGAATAATAATGTTATTTTCTTTATGTAGCGAAGCATATAATATCATCACTGTCTAATGGAGATCGGATAGGATTAATTGGGCTGACAGATGTAACAACATCACCGAATACTGGAGCTTGTTCAGAAGTATCAATGTTGTATGTAACTGAAAACACAAAGCCAGACATGCTGGGATTTGTCTCTTCACTTACTCAGTCAAAAGGTAATTTTATCTTTCTGCCATTCCATTTTTGGTAAGCACTAAGTTTGTATTATTAACTATTAAACTGTGGAAATGGTTGACAGCTGTTCACACTGAATGTTGCCACTTTCAGATCAGTGCTGTTTTATCACAAAATACAAGACATATTTAATAAAAATTAGCCTAGTGTGCTTGGGCAGCTTATGCTTAGCAGCGTGATCTTATAGTATGCCCAAGAAGAAAAACAAAAACATTGAAATGTGATTCACAAGACTGTTTGCACAAGCATTTATATGGTCTGCTCATCCTGAAATGTGCACAGTGTATGTCTTAAAATAAATAATTAAACGTATAAAATGTGATTATGTGATGTGCGTAGCAGACAATGTTTATACAAATTCTTCAAGTGTTAGTAAGCATTCAGGTAATAGGAAACCTTCTGCATATGAGAGCTACCACTAGTAACTGTAGGCAGTGTGTGCAGGATTTGTTAATGCATACTTATAGTCTGATAGTTGATAGTGGCCATGTGATATGTCTGACAGATAACAATTGTATAGTTGTTTCAAGTGAAAATTTTAAACAGCTGCTCTGGGATGAATGTATGTTGTGAAGGATGGACAAGGAACAACTCCTGCACTGTTCACTAAAGGGAATGTGGAGTCAAGGAAGTGTTAAGAGGGAATTAACATAGAAATGGAACAAAGAGGGTTAGAAGGAAACAAGTGGCTAGATAGCTGTGTGTGTGTGTGTGTGTGTGTGTGTGTGTGTGTGTGTGTGTGTGTGTGTGTGTGTGTGTGTGTGTGTGTGTGTGTGTGTGTGTGTGAAGTTTTAGAAGGCATCTGTAGTGAATGAGTCAAAATATCTTTTGTAGCCACATTTCAAAATGTTGATAAGCAGTTTTAACAATTAATTTCAAAGCTATAAACATATATGAGATATTATGTGGTTAAATTGATAATAAATTCGTTAACATCAGTTTAGTTTTTCTACAGTAAACAAAGATAGATGTCTTGGAACTTGTTTAGTTGCTGAAGGGTGACTAATTTTTAGCTATTATTGACTTAGAGGATGAATTTGATGGTTCTTTAGACTTTCAGTTTTTAATAGCCTCAGTCTTGACTACAGACCTAGAAAGGTAATACATAGACTCTACAGAAATCGAGATATGAAAATAAGATGTAAGGGTATCTGTAGTAGAGAAAGAAATCACCAAGGAAAATGATTAGGCAGGAGGATTGTCCTTGATACCAAGACTGTTCAGCATATACAAGGATTATGCATTAAGTTCATGGCCTATATAAGAAACCCTTTTTTTTCAAATATAGCTCTTTTTTTTTATGTAAGTTGTATTTACTCTGATACACTTAATGCAATAATATTCAACATTTTTAATACCTTCAGAAAAATAGCTTTTAATGAATTCAAAATACTCATTAACAGTGTCAGTAGTTTCCCATTTTCAGATCTTTCTAGTCAGCTATGATTTTAATTCTGGAGACTGATGAATGTTGCACAGAATAAATAATGAGATTGGGGTATGTATGTGGTGTGTGGAATTGATTCATGCAAAGTTTATATTTGCAGATTGTAAGTTGGTGCATTATTGTGATGAAATAGAGGGTATTTTCTTCTTTGTCAAAAGAGGGTGTTCAGTCTTGGTTTCCTCACCAGATGATCCAGTAATGTGGTGTTTTATGCTCCTGTTATCATTTTAAATTTTACATTACAAGGATATGGCTCATAAAATATAATAGTAATTTGATATTAGCAGTGTTTTTTATTTATTATTATTATTATTTTTTTTTATAAACGAGTGACACTCCTGACCCTCGTGCACTGATGAGGTAATCAAGGTTTGTAATATAGTGAAGAATAGGGGAATTGGTGTGACATAATCATAATTTCAGGTTCCTTATGGTGTAGCCAGTTTGAATGAAAGTTAAGTATGACCTACATTATTGGTGCTTAACCTTTTTTCACTGGTGACTCCCTTTTAGAGTAAAATAATGTGGTGATCCTGTTTTCTATTTCATTATACAAAATCTCTAAGGTGCTATAATATACTATCTATTACAGTCAGAACATCTGTTAGTCAATAAGTAAAGGACATGTGGAAAATTTATAGCTCATCAGTTAATTAGTGTACAAAGTTTAGTGTCAATTTATTTGTTTCACAGTTTAGAAAAATGGTTTTACAAGCCAGTTTACAAAAATAAAAAAAAGGCCTTTGCAGTGTCAACAAATTAATAATTTTTACCATTCCCTTGGTCACTAAATATTAAACTAATGTTTAATTTGTGTGGTTTGCATTTTTTATTTATAAATATTACTTGAAATGAATACTTTATTAGTAAAATTATCTGTGTTACTTTTTTCAAATCACTGCTACTGGTTGAAAATCACTAACTTACAGGACTTTTGTGTATTATGAAAAAGATAATTTGTGAATTTTAAAATTAAGATGAATAGAAAGAAGTTAGGTATTATGGTAAGTGTAAGTACCAGATATAAGTTTAATGATCAAACTGGGAAGTGTGAAGTTGAACAGATCAAATAACTTGTAACAGTAAGTAGGCCCCTAAAGCTTGTAAAGTAACAAACATTTTTTACTAAATATAATCTGCCAGAATCTTACCTGCCTTGCGATCTTTTCTCGCAAACTTACCTTCAAACACCAAAAAGACTTCAGGGCCGCCAACACATTCATTTAAGTTAACGTGTAAACTTTTATACTCTTCCCATTGCACAACCTTTAAATAATTTTGCGATCTGACTTTACTTTACCTCAGAAATTCCACAAGTCGTTAGATGGTTTTTTTAGCACATAGTATAGGAAATGGTTACAGGCGAAATGACTAAGCCTAACACATGTTATGCTAAAACAACGTAGGTTTTTATATCTCAAACTTCAATTCTCCCTCTCTCTTTTCTTCACAAGCTATAACATACCAACATTATTTATGTGAAATTATAAATGAATGATTACAGTAAAATTAATAATGTACCAACATTATTTAGGTGAAATGATAAATGCATGATCACAATAAAATTAATAATGAATAGTTACTATCAATTACTACTAAATAATTATTTGATGAGCGCTCTTACACATTCCGTTGTTCACCCGTACCTGCCCGTACCTCACATGGCGCTACAGTCAGTGACCAAAAGTACTCACTGGGTAACTAAAAAGGGTTTGAGATAGGAGTGGTAAATTAAAAAAAGAAAATAATCATTACAACAACCAAACAAAATTGTCTTATCTATGAAATAAGTAGCCAGCAGCTTATCTGTCAAATAGTTCATTGTTTGTTGTACAGCCTCCATCAATTACTTCCAAAATAAGTTTATCCACATTACACAAAGGCGATAAATTAGATCAGTGACATTAAATCTTAACTCATCACTCCATGATGATGTCTCACCAAAGCACTACAATCAAGCAGCTGAATGCTTTTCAACTGAACACATTTTCATGTTGATGTGGCCACTTCTCAGGCTTCACTGCAAACCCCCTGATTTCAAGCAGGAACTGTTCCATATCAAAATATGTGTGAGTGTCATAGTTACTGTTAAAAACTTATGGGCTGATTGGCTGTGATCTGTTTTTCTTAAAATTTTCTGTGCTAAACATTTAGACAGCACATGTGGCAACCGTCTTCATTGTTGGGGACTGAGTGGAGATAGCCCAACACTTGAAACACCAATATTTAAAACTGTGAAGGCAACTTCCCTATGCAACTTTTGACCCAAAGTCTCCTGTCTGATTGGTCTGCACAAACAACCAAGAAAAGTGTAACATCTTCCCATAGGCCTGTTACTAACACCATGTTCAAAGGCAATTACTCTTCAGTTGGTCGAGATCTACGCCATCCAGTACTAGCAGCCACGCTATATTAAGGACTAGACTTTCACCCCCCACTTATTAATACAGCGTTTGCCATGCTTGAAGATTTCAGAAGTAACCCCATGTTGTGGACAGGACTTCAGCTTCATGACTGTTTCTACCTCAAGACATCTGTGAATATCATTTAACAGTTATCCAGAGAACTGTATTTTGAAATCTTTGAATCATCTTATTTTTCCTTTCCTTGGTACAGCCCTAGAGCTAAACACCATGTATACAAATAGGCTTCAGTATTTGCTTATAAAGAAAATGTTTTTTATTCTTCGACATAGTCAATTTTTCTAAGAGTGACATGAAGTTATTCTATTTTTATTTTTATATGCTCCTCCCATGCTCAAATACCCATATAATGTTGTGAATTTATTTCTATGGATATTGGGTGTACTATTTTATTTGTAGTAAAAGCGATATGTACCAATGTACACGTGTTCAGTTAAAACACCACTTTTTGATCCAATTGTAAACTTGGTGTTTACTCCAGCCAGTTTAATTTGAATATAGATTAAAGTGTATGGTATTTTAGAAATCTTTAAACTAATGTATAGTTGTACAGAGTTATGATGTTAATATGCTTTAAATATGTTCCTCAGGAATACTGCTGAAATGTTCCTCAAGGTAGTAAAAATATTTTGGTGAATAAAATGTTGGGCTTTTAAGTAATGACAGTGGAAGCCCCACATATTTCTATTACAAATAAAAACCCATTTTGTTTGTGTGAGTGACTGAGTGTGTGTGTGTGTGTGTGTTTTGTAATTTGATATTTGAGTATTTAAATTGTTACAGAGTGCTATTCCATGTCTCATTGCATAAAAATTTTAACTGTGCTTTTTAAAGTGACTCAGACTAGACATACATGTAGTTTACAATTTTTGTTCTGATGTAGGATTGACTAACCATTCGCTTGGATTTGAAATGGCCTTCAGTATGATTAAATATTCTGTTAAAGACCCAGCTGCAAATGTAATTATAATTTATATAAGCAGAGGATTGTTATCATCTTTAGCAGAAGCTAAGACGGTTCTTCAAACTATAAGCAGTGGGCAAGATTCAGTGAAACCAACAGTTGTTATAAACACATGTGTACTGTTTGACGGTAAGTTATGTTCTGTTTTAGCAACTATTAGTTGTGTGCTTAAATTAAACTTTGGTAATTAATTTTATCAGTACAATGTGATATACAGTAAAATCTCAGTTTAGCAGACACTATGAAAAACTGACATATCACTATAATGGATAGTTTTTAAATTACATGTCTAATCTGTATGTATTTTAATAGATGTGACATTTCCAAAAGTGGGCATTCGAAGGCAGAGAGCCCACAAAGCAAATTTTATGACCTTTTTTCCTCTATAGTGGACAGATTAGAAACAGGCAAATCCTTGAATCTATAATTACTGTAATGCTTATAACAATGCACCTTTGCTGATTAAAAGTTATAACTACAACAGGGCATCAGACGACAGTGAGACTGTGTTGTCTTCTTTCATCAAACCTCGATAAATGTTTATATTTCCCATTGTCAGTTTTTTACTGTGCAGTACCACAGACATTAAAGAAAGTTAGAAGAACGACATGTGGCATCAATGGAACTATTGCCGTAGTAATTAATTTTTTATCTCGCGTCAGTGTAGTTACATTGTTGACATGTTTCTGCACATGAATGGGTTGATTTCATTGAAGGCGATAAGCTGTGGTTTATATATATTTATTGTGTCAATGTAGACAGTAATAGTAAGCCCATCTTACTATTGGTGTCATCTTCTAGGGAGCAATTGAAATAAAACACTCATATCACTGTTGACACCTTGTTTATTTATTGTTATAACAAATAATTTTTCACAAGAAAATATATAACACAGAAAATACAAATTTCGATTCACAACTGTGACATAGATTATTGACACAAACATAATTTATACAAAAAAAAGATAACACACAAAGATAACATTGATCCACAAATGTGGTATCAAATATACACTAATTATGTAACTTAACTCACTAACTCTCAGAATTGAGACTGACTCACACTCTCTCTTATAGTTCTATATATAATTGGTAATGATGACATTCACCAATATGCGTAACTTACTACTATAGCCCAGGTGGCCATTCCAGAACTTTGTAGAATAAACTACATTAACTATAAATGTATTTGTACGTTGATACAGAACCTCTAGTGTATTCTATAAATAGTGTCTCTATAGTGTGCATCAATATACATAAGTTATACATCAATTGTGGATAATACTCATGAATGTATACTTAACCTATATGAGTAACCAATGTACTATTCTAGTGACATAATTTTTAATAATACCAATCACAGTTTTACTTAATATATTATACAATATTCATAATATTACAGTAAACTCTTGATTATCCGCGGGCAGATTATCCGCGGGCGGATTATCCGCGGTCTTCCTTTCATTTTTTTTCTTTTTTTTTGCGACGATAAATTATGGCATTAAAAGAAAACCTACAACAGTAGAGTAAGTTATAAAATTAGGCCTGCAATTAAACGTTACAGCGAAAGATAGAATACCGTAAACGAAAACAAAGAATGTAGGGAAATGGAAGCACACGTGTCGAGAGAGAATGCATGAGTCACGATCAGCAGGTGCAGAAGCTATTTTTAGAGCGACAACCATCAGTTGGGGTGAGTGGAAGTCAATCAGCCAAGGTCATTGGCACTGCTCGTCACCGGCACCTTATTGCCTCCCCTCCTACCCTTTCACTCACCACTTCCAGTTCTCATAACTCATGCATCAGTTTGTGCGTTTCTGTCAACCTGTGTGCACGTGTCGACTAACAGTTCGCGTGTGTGTTTAAATTGTTGTACGTGATTTTAGTTTACACTACTATTGAAAAATGACTGAAAAAAGGAAAAAAGTGGTCTTATCAATTCAAGAGAAACTAGACTATAATTGATTAAAAAAATTGAAAATGGTGCGTCAAAAAAGCAAATGAGCTTGCAGTATGGAATAGGAGAAAGCACTGTTGGGGACATTTTTAAACAAAAGGATAAATTAAAGCAATTTGCATCCACATCAGACAACAATTCCTCATCAATGAAAAAAAGAAAAACCATGAAAACTAGGACTTATGAAGAACTAGATGCGGCAATTTTAGAGTGGGTGAGTCAAGTGAGAAGTGAGGGAACTCCTATTCAGGGCCTATTGTTGCTGCAAAAGCAAAACAGTTTTTTGAAATGCTAGGTTTAGAGGGAACATTTGACGCATCATCAGGGTGGTTGACAAGGTTTAAACAACGCCACGGGATAAGGGAAATTGGGCTTCACGGTGAGAAATTAAGTGGCGACAAACAGGTAGCAGAAAATTTCAAAACTGATTTTGAACAGTTTCTTCAGTCAGAGGGAATTTCTTACGAATAAGTGTATAATGCTGATGAGTCGGGGCTGTTGTGGAAATGTTTGCTGACATGAACACTGGCATTTGAAAGCGAGCAGCAAGCTCAAGGACATAAGTCCAGTAAAGAACGCGTAACAATAATGACGTGCAGCAATGCAACGGGATCTCAAAAACTAAAACTAGTAGTGATTGGAAAATCAAAAAAACCGAGGTCTTTTAAAGGGACAAGGGCTGAAAACCTCCCAGTACACTATGTGATATATTTATTACATACAAATATCAATACATTATTTATGTATTCCACTCACCTTAAAAATCCCTTTTTTCCAGCCCAGAGTTACGTCACACGAACAACTAGGATGCAAGCATGTTTACAGGTTATGTAAATAACTTACGCAACTCATTTTTTGGTGAAGAGAAATTAATTAAATTTTATTTTTTAACTTTTAAAACTTCATGTCAGACTATTTCTCCAAAATTAGAAAATGAAATAAAAGCATAATATTTTTTCTGTGATTCACTCCATGACTACGACAATTACTATTTTAATCTTACTCTAACATCTTACCTTATAATATATATATATATATATATATATATATATATATATATCAGACAGCCCAGCCTGCTAACATCCACACATTCACACTAATTTAACACCTTCCCCTTATTATTTATTTAACAAAATCATTTAACACATTACGTAATACCCATGCCGGCAACGTGGGGTCCCTCCGAACTCGTGGCCTCTCATTTTTTGAATTTAGTAGCGTGTCTGAAAAATAGTTTATAATTGGTTCTTCTTCTACTGAAACTATCCGCACTTCTTCATTATTTACTAAATGCACTTACTGTTAATTTAGGTAAAAAATGTTATTTTTTGAGCCCTGTTTTGCTGGCTGCCTGCGCAGGCGCAAGTCGGCGAGGAACTGGGAAGCGTCTATATGTTCCCCACTCCTCGATCTATTTGTCGAAGAAGACGGAAAGCAATGCCTTCTACTTGGTAGTCATGGCTGTGACACATTCAACACATGTATTTTTGTTGTTTTCGCCGTCGACGATATTTGGTGTGCACTGGCCGACGTCACAAAGTAGGCTGAACTCAGTTTTATTTCCTTCAGCTTGGACCACGAGGCTAATAAAACTTTCGCCTCTAAGCCATGTTGAGTTTGCTTCTTGGCGTGGGTCTGCGCACATGCTGGTGTAGTGCGTTTGGGCGTGGGTCTCACACAGCCGCAAAGTTCTAAGAATTGACGACTGGCACATTCCTTGGGAATTGTTTCACAACAGTTATTGCGTACTGTTTCTCTGTTTGAACTACGTTTTTATTCAAACACGAGGCCGTATACACAGATGGAAAATGAATTTAAAATATTTTACAAAATGAAAACCAAAATTAATAAAAATAAAACCCCTCATAATTCGTCCCGTTACAATACCCCCCCCCCAATGAGAGGTCTTCTGTCGAAACAGAAGAAGTCTCATTGTTAAAACCCCTAAGAGGACCGGTGAGGAACTGGTGCCAAAAACCCCCCATTTGTTCTTACATATCATGGGTAAACAACCCCCCTGGCTCGGCGACGATGGCCGCATCTGAACGAGATCACTGGACTTCTCTATGCGAGATCCCAACACCATAAAATCGAACAGACACGCACCACAGCGCACCTCACCTTCTAACATGCCGCCCCAAAATCCAAATCCCTGGTCTTATATCATGCCAGATCCTCAACCGATATGTTCCCCCTTACCATGCACACTGGGCTGCCTTTAGCAGTTACTGGGCTTGTACACACACTAATTGCTACATCCTATCAAAATCTTGTTATCAAATTTAGGGGTTTCCTTTAAATTGAAACCAAAGCTATATTACCACTAATCTCAAAAATCAAAATACAAATCTTTTATCTGAATTGAATAATTCTCTTCGTTATTATTGATAATTAGAAAACAAATAAATGGAACAGTTGTTAAAAACATGAACTTACTTATCCTAACATGTGATTATACATATATCCTAAACAATACAATTCAATAAAAAACATTATTAATACACCTAAACAATAATATAATCAAAATCCAAAAACATCAATTAGATGGCAAGGCACTTTTTTTTCAAAAAAATTTAAATTTACTAAACTATATTTTTTCTCAATATTAAAATTATTTAAATTTATTTAATTAATGAAGAAACAAAAATTGGCATTACTTCATTGCCAAACCTGGTCTAATTTACAACATCACCCATCAGCTGATCAAACTGGGTCAAGTCAAGAACCTTGACCTACATAAGCTGTACATAAGTTACATCAGAAAATACATTGAACCTCTTTAAAATTCTATCTTTAAACACAAAAACATAATAAAATAAGACATTTAAAAATTAACAAAGTATTAATACCATCAACAATAAAATTGATATTTAAATTACTCAAGATTACACATTTCACAACTTTACATTTTTTCAAATTCTATTAAAATTGTCACTTGTTTCAATCAAAATTTTATATTTTTTTACTATGACTCTTTTTATTTAATAATCTCATTCTCCCTTAGTTTGGGTGATCTAATTATTCATAACAATTTAATTTACCACTTGGCATGTCTACATTTATAATCTTTACCACTCTGATTCTAATACTCATTAACAGCTTTAAACTAACATGACACCCATCTCTATCAAAACATCTATCAAACAATCTCTAAACCCAACTTACTACTTATTACTCAATTACATTCACATCATTCTACTCTTATATAAAAAAAATAACTCTCTAACCCTTTGTACCCAGGATGTGCCCCCCCCCCAAAAGCTCATTCCCTTATGTTGGTCCCTGGATTCTACCTAAGGCAACCCTTTCTGGCGCTAAACGGTCCCTTCCCGTCCCAACCACTTTTGTTGCGGACTCCTACCACACCATCCCCACTTACAAAATTCCCATCAACTAATTACCATGCTCATTACATCACTTCAATTACAACAAAATATCATCATTTACTTATTACATCAATATATCAATCAATACTCTTCATATATTCCCCATATCTACTGTGTCACTATTAATACTTCTCAAATTCTACATTACATTTATTCCTTTACTAAAAATGAACTTTATCTTGTGAAAAACTTACTTTTTTCGTCGGACGCGTTTCGGCTTAAGTATCCGCCTTCTTCAGCTTTTTGGTCAGACTGCCATCATTTCGTAACGGTTTTTGTGTGGAAGGTGTAGTGGGGGCGGTGTGTGGAGGAAGGGGATTGGTGCAGGGATTCAACTTGATGTTTGTTTTTTGTAAAATTGTGTCAAAAAGTGTATGTGATTTATATTGTAATTGATCGTTGAGTATGTTGTTTGGTTGTGTTGTGTGGTGTTTATATATTTCGTATTGTTCAGTTGTGTTGAGTTTTCGGCCTTTAGGTAAGTAGTATAAAATTTCGAGATTGGTGTCTATGTTGGTGTAATTGTGGTTTTCTGTGTGTATGTGTGTGGCAAATGCGGAGTGTATATTGTTGTTGGTTAGAGCTTTTAAATGTTCAGAATAACGGGATGAAAAAGATCTTCCTGTCTGGCCGATGTAGAAACTATTGCAGTCATTACATTTTAATTTGTAAACACCTGTTTTGTTATATTTGTCTATGTCCGTGTTTGTATTATTGATGTGTTTTGTAATGGTATTGGTTGTTCTGTATGCTATTTTGTATTTGTGTTTTCTGAATGTGTTGGCGATTTTGTGTGTGTAGGAGTTGTGGTATGTGAGTGTGATGTATTTATTGTGTTGTGTGCTGATGGTATTTTGTGTTTTGTTGTTTTTGTTTTTGATGCGTTTGTGTAGTGTGTTTATTAAATTAGGGTTGTAACCGTTTTTGATTGCTATGTATTTTATTGTGTTGAGTTCATCGGTGTAATCTTGTTTATTTAAGGGTATTTTAGTTAGTCTATGGAGCGTATGGTTGAAGGCCGCATGTTTATGTTGTGTTGGGTGGTTTGATGTGTTGTGTATAACCATGTCAGTTGTGGTTGGTTTCCTGTATATTTTGTATGTGTGTGTTTTGTTAGTTTTGTTAATTGTTAGGTCTAGAAAATTTATACTATTGTTTTGTTCAATTTCCAGTGTAAATTTTAATTTGTGGTGTATAGTGTTTATGTATTTGTGGAAGTTTTCAACTTGTCTTGTGTTGCCTTTGAATAAAAGCAACTTTTATTCAAAGGCAACACAAGACAAGTTGAAAACTTCCACAAATACATAAACACTATACACCACAAATTAAAATTTACACTGGAAATTGAACAAAACAATAGTATAAATTTTCTAGACCTAACAATTAACAAAACTAACAAAACACACACATACAAAATATACAGGAAACCAACCACAACTGACATGGTTATACACAACACATCAAACCACCCAACACAACATAAACATGCGGCCTTCAACCATATGCTCCATAGACTAACTAAAATACCCTTAAATAAACAAGATTACACCGACGAACTCAACACAATAAAATACATAGCAATCAAAAACGGTTACAACCCTAATTTAATAAACACACTACACAAACGCATCAAAAACAAAAACAACAAAACACAAAATACCATCAGCACACAACACAATAAATACATCACACTCACATACCACAACTCCTACACACACAAAATCGCCAACACATTCAGAAAACACAAATACAAAATAGCATACAGAACAACCAATACCATTACAAAACACATCAATAATACAAACACAGACATAGACAAATATAACAAAACAGGTGTTTACAAATTAAAATGTAATGACTGCAATAGTTTCTACATCGGCCAGACAGGAAGATCTTTTTCATCCCGTTATTCTGAACATTTAAAAGCTCTAACCAACAACAATATACACTCCGCATTTGCCACACACATACACACAGAAAACCACAATTACACCAACATAGACACCAATCTCGAAATTTTACACTACTTACCTAAAGGCCGAAAACTCAACACAACTGAACAATACGAAATATATAAACACCACACAACACAACCAAACAACATACTCAACGATCAATTACAATATAAATCACATACACTTTTTGACACAATTTTACAAAAAACAAACATCAAGTTGAATCCCTGCACCAATCCCCTTCCTCCACACACCGCCCCCACTACACCTTCCACGCAAAAACCGTTACGAAATGATGGCAGTCTGACCAAAAAGCTGAAGAAGGCGGATACTTAAGCCGAAACGCGTCCGACGAAAAAAGTAAGTTTTTCACAAGATAAAGTTCATTTTTAGTAAAGTGATAGTGCTGTGAAAGAAGAGATGAACAATCAAGACAACTACATTTATTCATATTTATTCATCTCTATTACCACTTTAAACTCAACTTGGACTGATCTACATCTCCCAACAAAATATTAATCACCCAAAATCTATCTTTTACTATCTTTCACAAATCATTTAAAATTCTTAAATATATCAAATTATTTTCATCATTTAAAATAACATCTTTAACGCATTAAAATGATTATATTTAAACATCAGTTACCTTGGAAATTATCAAATAATTTATATAAGACATTCTACAGCGGATCAGCTGATTTTCTTAGCAAGGTGAATGACCTTACCATAAACACCTTTTAAAATTACACAAATTATATGAAATACATATTTCTATCAATCCTTATCTCTAACACAATAAAATAATACATTTATAAAATAGAATGAACCCAGTATAATGAACATATGAACACCTATTTATCAAATCATAATACAAGCATTTAATTAGTGCAAAATGAGTTATCATCTTTAAGTTATAAGATTTGAATCCGTTGCTCACCTGAGCAACCCCCTAGCCACACACACTATTGTTTTTTCTGTTGGACTGTGGCACCCATGTGCGTCCACAAGGACGGCATAGGTGGAGGAATTTCACATCTCCTTGTCCTTGTTTCGGCGTTACATTTGAAAGGTTTAGATATCAACATATCTTTGTTATATAATTATGCGCCCTTAATGCGGGTCTACCACCTGGCTTTGCTGTCCCTACTCGAACAGAGTGGCAGCCGCTGTTCCATAGTTTCCGGGATTTCCCCTAATTTCACCCCCCATCAATTTCTAGTATAAACCAATTTCAAGCCAGCTATGGTCAAGGGACTTAAATTATGGCCATAGCTGACCGCTAGCCAAAACCACGATTAGTGCTGGTAAGGCAGTAATCGCCCGAAAAGTCGGGGAAATCATCTTTACTTTCAGGCATGTTACACTCATCATTACTCTGCACGGCACGGCTATTTATCAAAGTACAATATAAAGTTGTAAAAAGGGTGTGCCGTGCATTTTCGCCCTTTCGGCCTCCGATGGGGGTAACACTCTCTATTACCCCCAACACTTTCCGCTATCTACTGTGGCACATGCCACCACAGCAATAGCACACTAATAGCTAAATTAAAACTTTCTATATAACAAAATAATGTGAAATTTTCATTAACTCTTTTATCCATCATCATTTAATTATTTATCTCTGTCTGGAATTAGATTCCTCAAAATTTCAAATTTATTATTAACATTTATTTTACATCATATTTCAGTTATTATTACCTTTTAAATTATTATCTCAAACTATTTTCATTATTGAATCAAAATCTTTTCACACCTGTAAACATTTTATTATATCTGACTTGTATTATAAAATTTTATACTTACAGTACACTATTCACCTACTGACAAACAGAAAATATACACACCATACACACCAATATCTCCACGTAACCTCTGAAACATTTAATAACAGTGTTATTTCATATTGAACAATTTAACATTTATTTATTAATTAATTATCAAATGCACCTCTCATAAAATAATTTAAACTTGTTAGAAAAAGTCAATTATATAACATTTAAATCAACCAAAATATTTAAACATTTCAAATTATTTTAATTAAATTAATTATTGAAAACAACAATTTAATTACTTCACCAATTACCATAACTACAATTCACTTATTATTTTCTTCAAAATTATTGTTGTTATTGATTTAGACTGCAAAATACTATTATTATTATCACAACAATTATCTACATACACCTTGTTTACCTAACATTTTACAATACACACAATTAAATTCACTAAACATTTATTTACAATTCTTCATCATTAATTATTCAATTATATCACACTTCATTGTCCAAGTCTGCCAGGTCTGAACCATAAAACAAAATACTTAAAATTGTCCATTTATGAATTTATGTTCAGCCTCCATCGTCAAAAATTAGTCTGGGTTTCACATAACAATTTTCAATTTTATTTACATTCCACATATGGCTATCCGGTGTGTAATAACCATAAAATTTTAGTTAATTCATTTTACCATAATAATCATATACCAAGTCAACATTATTTATTTCTGTCCAGTCTCCATTAGTAGTTATATTCATTATCAAGTCAGTTATTTTCTCATTCATTACAACATAAGGTAAATTATTATTACTTAAACATGTATCATCAAAATAATTCTCATTCTCTATTTTAACAGGTAAGTACTTCATATCATTTATTTTTACCACTGCTAACGTTTCTTTCAACTCATCATGATCTCTCTTTAATTTATACAATTCTATCTCTCTATCAGTACACAACTCTCCATCTAAATTTCTCTCATCATAACACCATCTCACACTTTCAACATCATTCCACACAGAGGGTACTAACTTATACAAAAAGGGGATATAACTTAAATCTTCCACTAATAAGGGTCTCTTGCCCTCCAACAATAACATTTTTGAACACCTTGGTTCATCACAAATAAGGGGACAATTTACCCTCAGCCCTACACATTCATTTACTCTTTCTTTCCATTCTTTCTCTAATTCATCAACACTAATTACTAATCCATTACAATCTATTATTCTCTCTCTCTCACTTACTATTTTCACTATCTATTTTCAACGTATCACTCTCTGATACCCTCTTTTCAATTACATTACCATTTTCAATATCATTGTTATCATTTGTTACCTTATTCTCTAATACCACATTTTTAACTATATTATCATTTTCGACATTATTTTTGTCACTAGTTACTTGTTTATTATCATTATTATTTTTACTTTTAATCCGTTCTCCTACTGACTCTACTATTTTCTCAATATCTTGTTTCAATTCGTTACAACTACTTTCGCATTTCATTTTTATCTCATTGATGTCAAATTTAAGTACATCAAATTTACAATTAAATTCACTTTTAATTTCGGTCTTAATTTCATTCAATTTTATATCGTTATTGTCTAAACGATTATTTATACCATCAAATTTACTATTCTGTTCATTGAATTTTGTATTAAAATTGCTATTATTCATATCAAATCTATTGTTAATGAGATCAAATAAGTCATTTAATGACAACTCTTTTTCTCTTGTTTTAATTGTTACGGGAGTGGAATTCGCTCCCGGCGCACTAATTACAGATTCTTCTACACTACAGTCACCCACTGATAGTGACTCTGTCTGAATACCTGAGTCGGTATTTGTTTGACTTTCTGTCTGACTGTCAGAGAAGCTGACTTCAATGAGAGAAGAATACTCTCATTATTCTCCATTATTTATTATTTTATAAAAATTGTTACTTTATTTCAATTAATTTAATTCCTCATAACACAATCTCAATCTTGCATATACATTGCGTAAATTACGTATTTCTCCTTCACTACTTTAACCTTAAAAGCACACTTGCATCTTTTGTAGGTGTGGAATTTTAATTGTTGACTTAATCAAATTCGTCCCTGTATCGGATGCGCCATTTGTGATATATTTATTACATACAAATATCAATACATTATTTATGTATTCCACTCACCTTAAAAATCCCTTTTTTCCAGCCCAGAGTTACGTCACACGAACAACTAGGATGCAAGCATGTTTACAGGTTATATAAATAACTTACGCAACTCATTTTTTGGTGAAGAGAAATTAATTAAATTTTATTTTTTAACTTTTAAAACTTCATGTCAGACTATTTCTCCAAAATTAGAAAATGAAATAAAAGCATAATATTTTTTCTGTGATTCACTCCATGACTACGACAATTACTATTTTAATCTTACTCTAACATCTTACCTTATAATATATATATATATATATATATATATATATATCAGACAGCCCAGCCTGCTAACATCCACACATTCACACTAATTTAACACCTTCCCCTTATTATTTATTTAACAAAATCATTTAACACATTACGTAATACCCATGCCGGCAACGTGGGGTCCCTCCGAACTCGTGGCCTCTCATTTTTTGAATTTAGTAGCGTGTCCGAAAAATAGTTTATAATTGGTTCTTCTTCTACTGAAACTATCCGCACTTCTTCATTATTTACTAAATGCACTTACTGTTAATTTAGGTAAAAAATGTTATTTTTTGAGCCCTGTTTTGCTGGCTGCCTGCGCAGGCGCAAGTCGGCGAGGAACTGGGAAGCGTCTATATGTTCCCCACTCCTCGATCTATTTGTCGAAGAAGACGGAAAGCAATGCCTTCTACTTGGTAGTCATGGCTGTGACACATTCAACACATGTATTTTTGTTGTTTTCGCCGTCGACGATATTTGGTGTGCACTGGCCGACGTCACAAAGTAGGCTGAACTCAGTTTTATTTCCTTCAGCTTGGACCACGAGGCTAATAAAACTTTCGCCTCTAAGCCATGTTGAGTTTGCTTCTTGGCGTGGGTCTGCGCACATGCTGGTGTAGTGCGTTTGGGCGTGGGTCTCACACAGCCGCAAAGTTCTAAGAATTGACGACTGGCACATTCCTTGGGAATTGTTTCACAACAGTTATTGCGTACTGTTTCTCTGTTTGAACTACGTTTTTATTCAAACACGAGGCCGTATACACAGATGGAAAATGAATTTAAAATATTTTACAAAATGAAAACCAAAATTAATAAAAATAAAACCCCTCATAATTCGTCCCGTTACAATACCCCCCCCCCAATGAGAGGTCTTCTGTCGAAACAGAAGAAATCTCATTGTTAAAACCCCTAAGAGGACCGGTGAGGAACTGGTGCCAACAACCCCCCATTTGTTCTTACATATCATGGGTAAACAACCCCCCTGGCTCGGCGACGATGGCCGCATCTGAACGAGATCACTGGACTTCTCTATGCTAGATCCCAACACCATAAAATCGAACAGACACGCACCACAGCGCACCTCACCTTCTAACATGCCGCCCCAAAATCCAAATCCCTGGTCTTATATCATGCCAGATCCTCAACCGATATGTTCCCCCTTACCATGCATACTGGGCTGCCTTTAGCAGTTACTGGGCTTGTACACACACTAATTGCTACATCCTATCAAAATCTTGTTATCAAATTTAGGGGTTTCCTTTAAATTGAAACCAAAGCTATATTACCACTAATCTCAAAAATCAAAATACAAATCTTTTATCTGAATTGAATAATTCTCTTCGTTATTATTGATAATTAGAAAACAAATAAATGGAACAGTTGTTAAAAACATGAACTTACTTATCCTAACATGTGATTATACATATATCCTAAACAATACAATTCAATAAAAAACATTATTAATACACCTAAACAATAATATAATCAAAATCCAAAAACATCAATTAGATGGCAAGGCACTTTTTTTCAAAAAAATTTAAATTTATTAAAATATATTTTTTCTCAATATTAAAATTATTTAAATTTATTTAATTAATGAAGAAACAAAAATTGGCATTACTTCATTGCCAAACCTGGTCTAATTTACAACATCACCCATCAGCTGATCAAACTGGGTCAAGTCAAGAACCTTGACCTACATAAGTTATACATAAGTTACATCAGAAAATACATTGAACCTCTTTAAAATTCTATCTTTAAACACAAAAACATAATAAAATAAGACATTTAAAAATTAACAAAGTATTAATACCATCAACAATAAAATTGATATTTAAATTACTCAAGATTACACATTTCACAACTTTACATTTTTTCAAATTCTATTAAAATTGTCACTTGTTTCAATCAAAATTTTATATTTTTTTACTATGACTCTTTTTATTTAATAATCTCATTCTCCCTTAGTTTGGGTGATCTAATTATTCATAACAATTTAATTTACCACTTGGCATGTCTACATTTATAATCTTTACCACTCTGATTCTAATACTCATTAACAGCTTTAAACTAACATGACACCCATCTCTATCAAAACATCTATCAAACAATCTCTAAACCCAACTTACTACTTATTACTCAATTACATTCACATCATTCTACTCTTATATAAAAAAAATAACTCTCTAACCCTTTGTACCCAGGATGTGTTCCCCCCCCCAAAAAGCTCATTCCCTTGTGTTGGTCCCTGGATTCTACCTAAGGCAACCCTTTCCGGCGCTAAACGGTCCCTTCCCGTCCCAACCACTTTTGTTGCGGACTCCTACCACACCATCCCCACTTACAAAATTCCCATCAACTAATTACCATGCTCATTACATCACTTCAATTACAACAAAATATCATCATTTACTTATTACATCAATATATCAATCAATACTCTTCATATATTCCCCATATCTACTGTGGCACTATTAATACTTCTCAAATTCTACGTTACATTTATTCATATTTATTCATCTCTATTACCACTTTAAACTCAACTTGGACTGATCTACATGTCCCAACAAAATATTAATCACCCAAAATCTATCTTTTACTATCTTTCACAAATCATTTAAAATTCTTAAATATAAAATTATTTTCATCATTTAAAATAACATCTTTAACGCATTAAAATGATTATATTTAAACATCAGTTACCTTGGAAATTATCAAATAATTTATATAAGACATTCTACAGCGGATCAGCTGATTTTCTTAGCAAGGTGAATGACCTTACCATAAACACCTTTCAAAATTACACAAATTATATGAAATACATATTTCTATCAATCCTTATCTCTAACACAATAAAATAATACATTTATAAAATAGAATGAACACAGTATAATGAACATATGAACACCTATTTATCAAATCATAATACAAGCATTTAATTAGTGCAAAATGAGTTATCATCTTTAAGTTATAAGATTTGAATTCGTTGCTCACCTGAGCAACCCCCTAGCCACACACACTATTGTTTTTTCTGTTGGACTGTGGCGCCCATATGCGTCCACAAGGACGGCATAGGTGGAGGAATTTCACATCTCCTTGTCCTTGTTTCGGCGTTACATTTGAAAGGTTTAGATATCAACATATCTTTGTTATATAATTATGCGCCCTTAATGCAGGTCTACCACCTGGCTTTGCTGTCCCTACTCGAACAGAGTGGCAGCCGCTGTTCCATAGTTTCCGGGATTTCCCCTAATTTCACCCCCCATCAATTTCTAGTATAAACCAATTTCAAGCCAGCTATGGTCAAGGGACTTAAATTATGGCCATAGCTGACCGCTAGCCAAAACCACGATTAGTGCTGGTAAGGCAGTAATCGCCCGAAAAGTCAGGGAAATCATCTTTACTTTCAGGCATGTTACACTCATCATTACTCTGCACGGCACGGCTATTTATCAAAGTACAATATAAAGTTGTAAAAAGGGTGTGCCGTGCATTTTCGCCCTTTCGGCCTCCGATGGGGGTAACACTCTCTATTACCCCCAACACTTTCCGCTATCTACTGTGGCACATGCCACCACAGCAATAGCACACTAATAGCTAAATTAAAACTTTCTATATAACAAAATAATGTGAAATTTTCATTAACTCTTTTATCCATCATCATTTAATTATTTATCTCTGTCTGGAATTAGATTCCTCAAAATTTCAAATTTATTATTAACATTTATTTTACATCATATTTCAGTTATTATTACCTTTTAAATTATTATCTCAAACTATTTTCATTATTGAATCAAAATCTTTTCACACCTGTAAACATTTTATTATATCTGACTTGTATTATAAAATTTTATACTTACAGTACACTATTCACCTACTGACATAAACAGAAAATATACACACCATACACACCAATATCTCCACGTAACCTCTGAAACATTTAATAACAGTGTTATTTCATATTGAACAATTTAACATTTATTTATTAATTAATTATCAAATGCACCTCTCATAAAATAATTTAAACTTGTTAGAAAAAGTCAATTATATAACATTTAAATCAACCAAAATATTTAAACATTTCAAATTATTTTAATTAAATTAATTATTGAAAACAACATTTTAATTACTTTCACCAATTACCATAACTACAATTCACTTATTATTTTCTTCAAAATTATTGTTGTTATTGATTTAGACTGCAAAATACTATTATTATTATCACTACAATTACCTACATACACCTTGTTTACCTAACATTTTACAATACACACAGTTAAATGCACTAAACATTTATTTACAATTCTTCATCATTAATTATTCAATTATATCACACTTCATTGACCAAGTCTACCAGGTCTGAACCATAAAACAAAATACTTAAAATTGTCCATTTATGAATTTATGTTCAGCCTCCATCGTCAAAAATTAGTCTGGGTTTCACATAACAATTTTCAATTTTATTTACATTCCACATATGGCTATCCTGTGTGTAATAACCATAAAATTTTAGTTCATTCATTTTACCATAATAATCATATACCAAGTCAACATTATTTATTTCTGTCCAGTCTCCATTAGTAGTTATATTCATTATCAAGTCAGTTATTTTCTCATTCATTACAACATAAGGTAAATTATTATTACTTAAACATGTATCATCAAAATAATTCTCATTCTCTATTTTAACAGGTAAGTACTTCATATCATTTATTTTTACCACTGCTAACGTTTCTTTCAACTCATCATGATCTCTCTTTAATTTATACAATTCTATCTCTCTATCAGTACACAACTCTCCATCTAAATTTCTCTCATCATAACACCATCTCACACTTTCAACATCATTCCACACAGAGGGTACTAACTTATACAAAAAGGGGATATAACTTAAATCTTCCACTAATAAGGGTCTCTTGCCCTCCAACAATAACATTTTTGAACACCTTGGTTCATCACAAATAAGGGGACAATTTACCCTCTGCCCTACACATTCATTTACTCTTTCTTTCCATTCTTTCTCTAATTCATCAACACTAATTACTACTCCATTACAATCTATTATTCTCTCTCTCTCACTTACTATTTTCACTATCTATTTTCAACGTATCACTCTCTGATACCCCCTTTTCAATTACATTACCATTTTCAATATCATTGTTATCATTTGTTACCTTATTCTCTAATACCACATTTTTAACTATATTATCATTTTCGACATTATTTTTGTCACTAGTTACTTGTTTATTATCATTATTATTTTTACTTTTAATCCGTTCTCCTACTGACTCCACTATTTTCTCAATATCTTGTTTCAATTCGTTACAACTACTTTCGCATTTCATTTTTATCTCATTGATGTCAAATTTAAGTACATCAAATTTACAATTAAATTCACTTTTAATTTCATTCAATTTTATATCGTTATTGTCTAAACGATTATTTATACCATCAAATTTACTATTCTGTTCATTGAATTTTGTATTAAAATTGCTATTATTCATATCAAATCTATTGTTAATGAGATCAAATAAGTCATTTAATGACAACTCTTTTTCTCTTGTTTTAATTGTTACGGGAGTGGAATTCGCTCCCGGCGCACTAATTACAGAGTCTTCTACATTACAGTCACCCACTGATAGTGACTCTGTCTGAATACTGGAGTCGGTATTTGTTTGACTTTCTGTCTGACTGTCAGAGAAGCTGACTTCAATGAGAGAAGAATACTCTCATTATTCTCCATTATTTATTATTTTATAAAACTTGTTACTTTATTTCAATTAATTTAATTCCTCATAACACAATCTCAATCTTGCATATACAATGCGTAAATTACGTATTTCTCCTTCACTACTTTAACCTTAAAAGCACGCTTGCATCTTTTGTAGGTGTGGAATTTTAATTGTTGACTTAATCAAATTCGTCCCTGTATCGGATGCGCCATTTGTGATATATTTATTACATGCAAAT
Organism: Magicicada septendecula; assembly: GCA_034769895.1. Lineage (NCBI taxonomy): Eukaryota > Metazoa > Arthropoda > Insecta > Hemiptera > Cicadidae > Magicicada > Magicicada septendecula. The sequence continues at coordinate 180,824,618 of CM068376.1, read as the reverse complement.
ATCAATACATTATTTATGTATTCCACTCACCTTAAAAATCCCTTTTTTCCAGCCCAGAGTTACGTCACACGAACAACTAGGATGCAAGCATGTTTACAGGTTATGTAAATAACTTATGCAACTCATTTTTTGGTGAAGAGAAATTAATTAAATTTTATTTTTTAACTTTTAAAACTTCATGTCAGACTATTTCTCCAAAATTAGAAAATAAAATAAAAGCATAATATTTTTTCTGTGATTCACTCCATGACTACGACAATTACTATTTTAATCTTACTCTAACATCTTACCTTATAATATATATATATATATATCAGACAGCCCAGCCTGCTAACATCCACACATTCACACTAATTTAACACCTTCCCCTTATTATTTATTTAACAAAATCATTTAACACATTACGTAATACCCATGCCGGCAACGTGGGGTCCCTCCGAACTCGTGGCCTCTCATTTTTTGAATTTAGTAGCGTGTCCGAAAAATAGTTTATAATTGGTTCTTCTTCTACTGAAACTATCCGCACTTCTTCATTATTTACTAAATGCACTTACTGTTAATTTAGGTAAAAAATGTTATTTTTTGAGCCCTGTTTTGCTGGCTGCCTGCGCAGGCGCAAGTCGGCGAGGAACTGGGAAGCGTCTATATGTTCCCCACTCCTCGATCTATTTGTCGAAGAAGACGGAAAGCAATGCCTTCTACTTGGTAGTCATGGCTGTGACACATTCAACACATGTATTTTTGTTGTTTTCGCCGTCGACGATATTTGGTGTGCACTGGCCGACGTCACAAAGTAGGCTGAACTCAGTTTTATTTCCTTCAGCTTGGACCACGAGGCTAATAAAACTTTCGCCTCTAAGCCATGTTGAGTTTGCTTCTTGGCGTGGATCTGCGCACATGCTGGTGTAGTGCGTTTGGGCGTGGGTCTCACACAGCCGCAAAGTTCTAAGAATTGACGACTGGCACATTCCTTGGGAATTGTTTCACAACAGTTATTGCGTACTGTTTCTCTGTTTGAACTACGTTTTTATTCAAACACGAGGCCGTATACACAGATGGAAAATGAATTTAAAATATTTTACAAAATGAAAACCAAAATTAATAAAAATAAAACCCCTCATAATTCGTCCCGTTACAATACCCCCCCCCCAATGAGAGGTCTTCTGTCGAAACAGAAGAAATCTCATTGTTAAAACCCTTAAGAGGACCGGTGAGGAACTGGTGCCAACAACCCCCCATTTGTTCTTACATATCATGGGTAAACAACCCCCCTGGCTCGGCGACAATGGCCGCATCTGAACGAGATCACTGGACTTCTCTATGCTAGATCCCAACACCATAAAATCGAACAGACACGCACCACAGCGCACCTCACCTTCTAACATGCCGCCCCAAAATCCAAATCCCTGGTCTTATATCATGCCAGATCCTCAACCGATATGTTCCCCCTTACCATGCACACTGGGCTGCCTTAAGCAGTTACTGGGCTTGTACACACACTAATTGCTACATCCTATCAAAATCTTGTTATCAAATTTAGGGGTTTCCTTTAAATTGAAACCAAAGCTATATTACCACTAATCTCAAAAATCAAAATACAAATCTTTTATCTGAATTGAATAATTCTCTTCGTTATTATTGATAATTAGAAAACAAATAAATGGAACAGTTGTTAAAAACATGAACTTACTTATCCTAACATGTGATTATACATATATCCTAAACAATACAATTCAATAAAAAACATTATTAATACACCTAAACAATAATATAATCAAAATCCAAAAACATCAATTAGATGGCAAGGCACTTTTTTTCAAAAAAATTTAAATTTATTAAAATATATTTTTTCTCAATATTAAAATTATTTAAATTTATTTAATTAATGAAGAAACAAAAATTGGCATTACTTCATTGCCAAACCTGGTCTAATTTACAACATCACCCATCAGCTGATCAAACTGGGTCAAGTCAAGAACCTTGACCTACATAAGTTATACATAAGTTACATCAGAAAATACATTGAACCTCTTTAAAATTCTATCTTTAAACACAAAAACATAATAAAATAAGACATTTAAAAATTAACAAAGTATTAATACCATCAACAATAAAATTGATATTTAAATTACTCAAGATTACACATTTCACAACTTTACATTTTTTCAAATTCTATTAAAATTGTCACTTGTTTCAATCAAAATTTTATATTTTTTTACTATGACTCTTTTTATTTAATAATCTCATTCTCCCTTAGTTTGGGTGATCTAATTATTCATAACAATTTAATTTACCACTTGGCATGTCTACATTTATAATCTTTACCACTCTGATTCTAATACTCATTAACAGCTTTAAACTAACATGACACCCATCTCTATCAAAACATCTATCAAACAATCTCTAAACCCAACTTACTACTTATTACTCAATTACATTCACATCATTCTACTCTTATATAAAAAAAATAACTCTCTAACCCTTTGTACCCAGGATGTGTTCCCCCCCCAAAAAGCTCATTCCCTTGTGTTGGTCCCTGGATTCTACCTAAGGCAACCCTTTCCGGCGCTAAACGGTCCCTTCCCGTCCCAACCACTTTTGTTGCGGACTCCTACCACACCATCCCCACTTACAAAATTCCCATCAACTAATTACCATGCTCATTACATCACTTCAATTACAACAAAATATCATCATTTACTTATTACATCAATATATCAATCAATACTCTTCATATATTCCCCATATCTACTGTGGCACTATTAATACTTCTCAAATTCTACGTTACATTTATTCATATTTATTCATCTCTATTACCACTTTAAACTCAACTTGGACTGATCTACATGTCCCAACAAAATATTAATCACCCAAAATCTATCTTTTACTATCTTTCACAAATCATTTAAAATTCTTAAATATATCAAATTATTTTCATCATTTAAAATAACATCTTTAACGCATTAAAATGATTATATTTAAACATCAGTTACCTTGGAAATTATCAAATAATTTATATAAGACATTCTACAGCGGATCAGCTGATTTTCTCAGCAAGGTGAATGACCTTACCATAAACACCTTTCAAAATTACACAAATTATATGAAATACATATTTCTATCAATCCTTATCTCTAACACAATAAAATAATACATTTATAAAATAGAATGAACACAGTATAATGAACATATGAACACCTATTTATCAAATCATAATACAAGCATTTAATTAGTGCAAAATGAGTTATCATCTTTAAGTTATAAGATTTGAATTCGTTGCTCACCTGAGCAACCCCCTAGCCACACACACTATTGTTTTTTCTGTTGGACTGTGGCGCCCATATGCGTCCACAAGGACGGCATAGGTGGAGGAATTTCACATCTCCTTGTCCTTGTTTCGGCGTTACATTTGAAAGGTTTAGATATCAACATATCTTTGTTATATAATTATGCGCCCTTAATGCAGGTCTACCACCTGGCTTTGCTGTCCCTACTCGAACAGAGTGGCAGCCGCTGTTCCATAGTTTCCGGGATTTCCCCTAATTTCACCCCCCATCAATTTCTAGTATAAACCAATTTCAAGCCAGCTATGGTCAAGGGACTTAAATTATGGCCATAGCTGACCGCTAGCCAAAACCACGATTAGTGCTGGTAAGGCAGTAATCGCCCGAAAAGTCAGGGAAATCATCTTTACTTTCAGGCATGTTACACTCATCATTACTCTGCACGGCACGGCTATTTATCAAAGTACAATATAAAGTTGTAAAAAGGGTGTGCCGTGCATTTTCGCCCTTTCGGCCTCCGATGGGGGTAACACTCTCTATTACCCCCAACACTTTCCGCTATCTACTGTGGCACATGCCACCACAGCAATAGCACACTAATAGCTAAATTAAAACTTTCTATATAACAAAATAATGTGAAATTTTCATTAACTCTTTTATCCATCATCATTTAATTATTTATCTCTGTCTGGAATTAGATTCCTCAAAATTTCAAATTTATTATTAACATTTATTTTACATCATATTTCAGTTATTATTACCTTTTAAATTATTATCTCAAACTATTTTCATTATTGAATCAAAATCTTTTCACACCTGTAAACATTTTATTATATCTGACTTGTATTATAAAATTTTATACTTACAGTACACTATTCGCCTACTGACATAAACAGAAAATATACACACCATACACACCAATATCTCCACGTAACCTCTGAAACATTTAATAACAGTGTTATTTCATATTGAACAATTTAACATTTATTTATTAATTAATTATCAAATGCACCTCTCATAAAATAATTTAAACTTGTTAGAAAAAGTCAATTATATAACATTTAAATCAACCAAAATATTTAAACATTTCAAATTATTTTAATTAAATTAATTATTGAAAACAACATTTTAATTACTTTCACCAATTACCATAACTACAATTCACTTATTATTTTCTTCAAAATTATTGTTGTTATTGATTTAGACTGCAAAATACTATTATTATTATCACTACAATTACCTACATACACCTTGTTTACCTAACATTTTACAATACACACAGTTAAATGCACTAAACATTTATTTACAATTCTTCATCATTAATTATTCAATTATATCAGACTTCATTGACCAAGTCTACCAGGTCTGAACCATAAAACAAAATACTTAAAATTGTCCATTTATGAATTTATGTTCAGCCTCCATCGTCAAAAATTAGTCTGGGTTTCACATAACAATTTTCAATTTTATTTACATTCCACATATGGCTATCCTGTGTGTAATAACCATAAAATTTTAGTTCATTCATTTTACCATAATAATCATATACCAAGTCAACATTATTTATTTCTGTCCAGTCTCCATTAGTAGTTATATTCATTATCAAGTCAGTTATTTTCTCATTCATTACAACATAAGGTAAATTATTATTACTTAAACATGTATCATCAAAATAATTCTCATTCTCTATTTTAACAGGTAAGTACTTCATATCATTTATTTTTACCACTGCTAACGTTTCTTTCAACTCATCATGATCTCTCTTTAATTTATACAATTCTATCTCTCTATCAATACACAACTCTCCATCTAAATTTCTCTCATCATAACACCATCTCACACTTTCAACATCATTCCACACAGAGGGTACTAACTTATACAAAAAGGGGATATAACTTAAATCTTCCACTAATAAGGGTCTCTTGCCCTCCAACAATAACATTTTTGAACACCTTGGTTCATCACAAATAAGGGGACAATTTACCCTCTGCCCTACACATTCATTTACTCTTTCTTTCCATTCTTTTTCTAATTCATCAACACTAATTACTACTCCATTACAATCTATTATTCTCTCTCTCTCACTTACTATTTTCACTATCTATTTTCAACGTATCACTCTCTGATACCCCCTTTTCAATTACATTACCATTTTCAATATCATTGTTATCATTTGTTACCTTATTCTCTAATACCACATTTTTAACTATATTATCATTTTCGACATTATTTTTGTCACTAGTTACTTGTTTATTATCATTATTATTTTTACTTTTAATCCGTTCTCCTACTGACTCCACTATTTTCTCAATATCTTGTTTCAATTCGTTACAACTACTTTCGCATTTCATTTTTATCTCATTGATGTCAAATTTAAGTACATCAAATTTACAATTAAATTCACTTTTAATTTCGGTCTTAATTTCATTCAATTTTATATCGTTATTGTCTAAACGATTATTTATACCATCAAATTTACTATTCTGTTCATTGAATTTTGTATTAAAATTGCTATTATTCATATCAAATCTATTGTTAATGAGATCAAATAAGTCATTTAATGACAACTCTTTTTCTCTTGTTTTAATTGTTACGGGAGTGGAATTCGCTCCGGGCGCACTAATTACAGAGTCTTCTACATTACAGTCACCCACTGATAGTGACTCTGTCTGAATACCTGAGTTGGTATTTGTTTGACTTTCTGTCTGACTGTCAGAGAAGCTGACTTCAATGAGAGAAGAATACTCTCATTATTCTCCATTATTTATTATTTTATAAAACTTGTTACTTTATTTCAATTAATTTAATTCCTCATAACACAATCTCAATCTTGCATATACAATGCGTAAATTACGTATTTCTCCTTCACTACTTTAACCTTAAAAGCACGCTTGCATCTTTTGTAGGTGTGGAATTTTAATTGTTGACTTAATCAAATTCGTCCCTGTATCGGATGCGCCATTTGTGATATATTTATTACATGCAAATATCAATACATTATTTATGTATTCCACTCACCTTAAAAATCCCTTTTTTCCAGCCCAGAGTTACGTCACACGAACAACTAGGATGCAAGCATGTTTACAGGTTATGTAAATAACTTACGCAACTCATTTTTTGGTGAAGAGAAATTAATTAAATTTTATTTTTTAACTTTTAAAACTTCATGTCAGACTATTTCTCCAAAATTAGAAAATGAAATACAGTCGACTCCCTCTCGTTCGGACTCCGATGGTTTGGACGCCGGATGGTCCGGACTACTTCTTGGAAATGAGTCATCAGCGCGCGCCGGGTTTCTCACGGCCGAAAACGACAGGTTGAGCGTGTCTGTTTATTTCCGGCCTACATGTAAACAAAGATCCTCAGTTCGGCTTACGATTGCGTTTGCTCCGGATTGTCATACAGTGTACTGTAGCTGTTTTTACTAATTACTACTGATATTGTTGTGTGTTTTAATAATTTTCAATGTGAGTTACATATGTTATTATAAGTGAGTTTATTTGTTAGGTGAAATTGTAGTTTCAGTAACTCTGATTATTTGACAGTAAAATTGTCAAAAATGAGTGAAAAACGGAAGCATAATACGGTTAAAATGCAAGACAGACTTAATATTTTACAACGTTTAGATAAGGGTGAATCAGTGCAAAGTATTTGTACGGAGTTTAATGTAGGGAAAAGCACAGTTTATGATTGGCGGAAAAACAGAAAATCGATCGAGGATTTTTGTATGCAAATTGAAGTCGAATCCGTCCTTTCTACTCGATCTACCTTGAAAAAACCACACCATGAACTTGTTGATGACGCATTATGGTTGTGGTTCATGCAGGAACGTAGAAGAGGGACTCCTATAAATGGGCCAATTTTGAAAGAAAAAGCCGTCATTCTTCATTCAAAACTTGGGGAAAAAGGAAACTTCTCGGCAAGCGATGGGTGGCTAACGAGATGGAAAAATCGGCATGGAGTGCATTTCCTTGGAGTTTGCGGGGAGAAGCTTTCAGCAGACCAACCGGCAGCTAATGATTTTTCTGAAAAATTGAAGCGTATCATTGAGCGTGAAAAACTAACCCCAGAACAAGTGTACAATATCGATGAGACCGGGCTTAACTATAAACTTTTGCCTAATAAAACCTTTGCCACTCCTCAAGAAAAGTCTGCTTCGGGCTTTAAAGTAAATAAAGAAAGGATCACTGTTGCACTATGCTCAAACGCAACTGGGACACACAAGATGCCGCTATTTGTGATTGGAAAGTCGGCCAAACCCAGAGTATTCAAAAACTTAAACATGTCTTCCCTTCCAGTGTATTACAGGTCACAAAAGTCTGCCTGGATGGATTCTTATTTGTTTAAGGAGTGGTTCGTGGCTCAATTTGTTCCGTCTGTAAAAGAACATTTGACATCCTTGAAATTGCCAGTAAAAGCAGTTCTTGTGCTTGATAATGCCCCTACGCATCCAGAGGAAGGTCTCGAATGTGATAGTTACAGTGACATCAAGCTTTTATATATGCCTCCAAATGTAACAAGTATCGCACAGCCCATGGACCAGGGTGTAATCGAATGCTTTAAGAGAAAATACCGGAGGAAGCTTCTTTCAGAAATTTTGGATAAGATGGATGGTAATGACAATACAGGTCTCATCCAGACGCTCAAGACAATTAACATTAAGGACGTCATTTATATCGCTGCTAAATCGTATGATGAAATCCCATCATCTACGTTTACCAAATCCTGGAGAAAATTGTGGCCAGATGTTGAAACTCTCGTTGAGAAGAGACAAGAAGACAACCCAAATACAATAGGGTTAAATATTCATGCAACTGAACCTGATGACAACCACTCAATTTTAAAGGATTTACAACGGCTGCCTGATTCTGCTAGTATTAATGAGAATGACGTTGTGGAATGGATTTCGCGAGCTGATGATGAACTGGCTAATGAAATCCTGAATGATGACGAAATCGTCGATGTAGTCCTTCGTCAAGAGGAAGAAAAAGAAGAAGACGACGACGAAGGTGATAGTGAAGCGGGAAATGGCGTGGGAATTTTGACTCATGCAGAGGGTAGGGCAGCACTGGAACTGGCAACTACCTACGTCGAACAACAGCCTGGCGCATCAGCTGTGGATGTTATGTTTCTAAGGAAGTGGCGTGATTATGCCTTCAAGAAAACAGTTGAAGTAAAGAAGCAGAAGAAAATAACAGATTTCTTTTAATATTGCAAAGCCAAGTTTTTCATTAGTTTTAGGTTTAAGTTTATTCGTTTGGGACAATTTTATGAACCTAAAATTGTGTTCCGTACACTTGAAAATTGTCTTAAAATGTGATTTATAAATATAGATACGCTATTACAGGTTGTAATTTACATAAGTAAAAAACCGCCGGATGGTCCGGAAATTTTTTAATCCGGACAGGGATCCGGTCCCGAGGTGTCCGGATTAGAGGGAGTCGACTGTAAAAGCATAATATTTTTTCTGTGATTCACTCCATGACTACGACAATTACTATTTTAATCTTACTCTAACATCTTACCTTATAATATATATATATATATATATATATATCAGACAGCCCAGCCTGCTAACATCCACACATTCACACTAATTTAACACCTTCCCCTTATTATTTATTTAACAAAATCATTTAACACATTACGTAATACCCATGCCGGCAACGTGGGGTCCCTCCGAACTCGTGGCCTCTCATTTTTTGAATTTAGTAGCGTGTCCGAAAAATAGTTTATAATTGGTTCTTCTTCTACTGAAACTATCCGCACTTCTTCATTATTTACTAAATGCACTTACTGTTAATTTAGGTAAAAAATGTTATTTTTTGAGCCCTGTTTTGCTGGCTGCCTGCGCAGGCGCAAGTCGGCGAGGAACTGGGAAGCGTCTATATGTTCCCCACTCCTCGATCTATTTGTCGAAGAAGACGGAAAGCAATGCCTTCTACTTGGTAGTCATGGCTGTGACACATTCAACACATGTATTTTTGTTGTTTTCGCCGTCGACGATATTTGGTGTGCACTGGCCGACGTCACAAAGTAGGCTGAACTCAGTTTTATTTCCTTCAGCTTGGACCACGAGGCTAATAAAACTTTCGCCTCTAAGCCATGTTGAGTTTGCTTCTTGGCGTGGGTCTGCGCACATGCTGGTGTAGTGCGTTTGGGCGTGGGTCTCACACAGCCGCAAAGTTCTAAGAATTGACGACTGGCACATTCCTTGGGAATTGTTTCACAACAGTTATTGCGTACTGTTTCTCTGTTTGAACTACGTTTTTATTCAAACACGAGGCCGTATACACAGATGGAAAATGAATTTAAAATATTTTACAAAATGAAAACCAAAATTAATAAAAATAAAACCCCTCATAATTCGTCCCATTACAACTACTTCAACAAAAAAAAGGCTGGATGGACCAACTTTTTTTAAAGAGTGGTTTGAAAAAAACTTCATTCCTCAAGTTAGAGAGTATCTCAAGTCTCAAAACGTACCCCAGAAAGCTGTATTGCTGATTGACAACGCCCTGTCCCACTCTGGGGAAAGTGTTTTTAAATTGGAAAATGGAAATTGTTTCATCAAGTTTTTGCCTCCCAATGTCACAACTCTTATCCAGCCCATGGACCAGGGCGTAATTGCTTCATTGAAAAAAAAACAACAAACTTACTGAAAAAAAGGATTGAAGAGGGGAATGATCTTCAGGGCTTCTGGAAAGATTACACGATTTATGATCGTGACAGCATTTATGACATAAACACTGCTTGGGAGTCAGTTAAGTAATCTACGTTAGTAAAGTCATGGAGGAAGATTTTACCAAATGTGTAAAATACTTTGGTAGAGTCTGCAGAGGAAGAAGAAGTTTTTGCTTGTGATTTAGCTAATTTAGCGAAATTTGTTACTGGAGGAGGTAACGTCGATGAAGATAACATCGTTGAGTGGATTAATTTTGATGCCAATGATCCAGGCTTTGAACATCTTACTGATGAACAAATCGTAGGTGGAGCATTAGGTGTGGTTTTGGAGGAGAGTGAGGAAAAAGAACAGGATAAGACGCAGAAGCAAGTGAGCCATGACGCAGCTTTAGCACACATTGACAGGCTCATTCAATATCTGGAAGAACAAGACGCTGCATCACTTTGTGACAAAATGTTAAAAAAACTTCAATCACAAATAAAGAAGAGGTGTTTTATCACGAAAAAACAAAAACAGTTGACCGATTTTTGTGTGTGAAAAAGTAAACCAATAAACTTGTAAGTACATAAAACTACTGTTTATTAAGTCATAATTGTATTTGTAGACCTCCTACTGTAAATAAAAATTGTTCGAAAGCATTTTCGTGTTGATTTGTGTCCTTTTTCGGCCATTTTGTGGATTATCCACGGAATTGGCTCATCCGCAGTTGAAGCGCCACCCAATTCCATGGATAATCGGGAGTTTACTGTACTTTGAATGTCGGTTGGGGGTTCTCTATTATACATCAACAGTGCACTCTGATTGGTGCACAAAGAAGACAGTTATGCACAATTAAGAATACATTATTACATCAAAGGCTTCTGAATGTTAATCTTCAGGGCCATAGTATGTATTTCATCATTTGTTATTATCAGCAAATGGTTTGGATATATCCCATTACAGTACAGTAGTTTCAAAAATGTCTCACAAATGCAAGTCTTAAGGGTAAGAACATGCTGAAACAGCATAACTGGTAGACTGCAACTTACTGTGAGACATTACTGTACTGTTAAACATCGCGGCAAGTTAGCTGATAAACAGTTCACTTTGTTGTGGAAAACGAAAGTGTTTTCTACTCGTGGAATATATGTCACTGCAGTTATTAGATTATAGTTCAAAATTGTCAAACATTTTTCTTCATTACAGTTCATTTTTTGCCTAGTTTCGTTTTTATAAAACAAACTGACAAATTAACCTCTTCTACTCAAAGGCTGATATATCTGGCATTCAGAAAAGGAAATCACCTTTAACTTCAAGCGAAGATTTTACCTTATTTATGACTTTTTAAACTTAAAGGGACAATGAAACTAAGTCTATCAAATCGCCTTTCATTTATCATTAAAAATAAAAATATTAACTATGAAGCTGGAATCACAACCAAAAATGCATGTGAACTGACGAGATAGGAACGCATCCGCATGAACTCAGCTCTGCTGTGGAGTGAGGGAAGTCATATGATTCAGTGAACCAATCACGTGGCGCACCAGCTTACTACATTACTGTCTTCGATGAGGCAAAAATAAAATAATTTGTTCTTGTCTCACTCTAACAGTAAGCTGCACAGTAATTTAGTACAGTAAACATCTTTGACATGTTCACTCCTATTCAAATCTATACATTTTTTAGCAATTTTGACTCTAATTAACCTTGTTATGCCCCACGTTTCTTGGGAGCCATTTACATTTAGTGTAAATAAACGGAATTGGCAATTAATTGAGTAATTATGTGTGCCGTGCCATTTATATTGATCGTAATTATGCTAATTATGAGTAATTATCCAATTATGAGTTAGTAAATTGTGTCTCATTAACTTCGTGTACTAATTGTAAGTATTCAAACAGAGTTATAATTGACGTTAATGTTAATACACATATAAAAGTAGTTTATATTTGTCAGATTAGACTCAACACAGTTGTTAAATCAATATGATTGTATGAGTCTGTTAATCGGACATTTCAATGGTCGATTTTGTTGTGTCCATTGATACTTAGCATAACTTTTGAGACTCTTTATGAAATGCTTAGAATGAGATAAATTAATGATCAAGGTTAAATTGCAATAATGAACGCAAGATTAAATATAAAATAATTACTTAATTATTATACTGTTAGTTAAGTAAGTTGCTATATCCTGCAAATACATAATAAACAAACACATAATAACAAAATATAATTGTGAGATAATAGTTTAAAAAGATGGAAAGTAAGACGGCTTTCACACTTGATAATTTAATAGCCTCTGGTGAGCTCAAAGCAGCAGCATGCAGAATTGCTAATCAGACATAAATAATATAAAAATGACTTACCGTATCTCACGACTGGGTGATCCTGACACTCAAGGCAGGATAGACTGGTTGGGAAAAGGATGGGTGAAATGCATGGATTTCTACCTGCCGAGAAGGGCCCGACTCGTGGACGTTGACACTGAGATGGCTGGCGTACGACAGAGCTAAAAGTTCACGTGCATGTACGAGCTCTACAAAAGCCATAGTGCCAACCTCGGAAAATGAAAAGAATGACCGGTTCGATCCGAAATATCGAACACCGGCCCCCGTTGACCGCAATGGGTCAACCACCAACTACACCAAAAGACATGGCCAAAAATGCAGTACAAAAATTTGGCTTTTGGTGAACAGGAACATTCTCTAAAAATTACCCTCCAACCTAGGAGGGGGTCACACGCAAACACAAGAAAATATAAACATACAGAAAACATGCAATGAATCAGAAAACCATGCCGAATAACTCCGCCGCGGGCGCATCGACCAGGCGAGCAATCTGAAAGGTTCGGGTAGAGCAGACAAAACCCAATAACATACAATAAACAATGGCCCAGCCAAACACAATGTAAAACTCAGCAAATCAACTTAGTTAGTTCCCTAGTTTTTACATTTTTTCCTTTTTTATTTTTTTTATTTATTTTTGTTGTTGTTGATTTGTTGAGCATCCATAACTCCCAATGAACTGGCACAACGCCATGCCAGAAACATTCCACAATGTAAAATTCACTGCGGACAACAGCTGGAAGGAATCACCTGGGAAATCCCAGCAAAGTGTCCAGTAAGTCCACAACAATTATTGAAATTAATTCTGCTCACCCGAAAAAAAACAAAATAAACCCAATCAAGAAGATATGGGCAACCGGTAATTTAATAGCCGGTCGTTCAAAAGAACCTGTGGAGGTTTTAACTGAAGCGCGACGAACAACCCCGTCGCTCCCCGGAAACACAGCTGAAACTCGGCCAAGAGGCCACATCAGGGGGGGAGAATTCTGTTCCTCCATAACCACCAGGTCCCCAACCATTAAATTTCTTGACTTAGACGACCACTTCGATCTGGCATGAAGTGCCGTCAAGTATTCCAAACGCCACCTTTTCCAAAAAGCTTGGAGCAGAGCGGCAATTTGTTTGTAATGACGGACGGTCCCTTCATTTAATGAGACTTCAGCATCCGGGGGCGCGGTAATGGGGCGGCCAACCAAAAAATGACCAGGCGTTAGAGCCTGGTAATCACTCGGATCTGAGGATAGAGCAGTCAAAGGACGGGAATTTAAGATTCCCTCAATGCGAATGCATAACGACGAAAATTCTGCTATGGTCAGCGACCTGGTCCCAATCATACGTTTCATGTGAAACTTGGCCGACTGGACAGCCCGTTCCCACAAGCCACCCTGATGAGGGGCAGACGGAGGGATAAATTTAAATTCAATGTTATTGTCAACAGCAAAAGCTGTTATCTGAGCTGACTGGTCAGGATTGGAAAGAACATTTTTGAGCTCCCGTTTCAGTTCGGAGCGCGACCCCACAAAATTCCTACCACAATCCGAATACAGTGTTTTCGGAGCCCCACGGCGACTAACAAACCGCCTCAACATATCAAGAAACTGGGGCGTTGAAAGATCCATAGCCACTTCAAAGTGAACTGCTTTAGTGGCTAAGCAGATGAAAATGCAGAGATACGCTTTGACTATAGGTGCCTTCCGAACAGCGTAGGCCCGTACCAAAAAGGGGCCAGCATAATCCATGCCGGAAGAATAAAATGGAGGTGCCGGATTAACCCTAGGAACTGGCAGATCCCCCCATTAACGGGTTGGTGGGGCGAGGACGCGCCCTGAAACAAGGAAGACATTTCCAAATTATAGTTCTTATTGCCTGACGTGCGGACAAAATCCAATAATTTTGGGCAAGCTGAAGTTGAACTTGCAAGGGCCCAGCATGACCTAACCACACATGAGTGTGATGAATTAGCAACCCTACTAGGTGGTGATGCTTGGGCAGTAAAATCGGAAAACGATTTCTAGTAACCGCAGAGTTGGTCAAGCGACCGCGTACTCGAATGAGGCCAAAATCATCTATAAACAGGACCAGGCGCTGAATGCGGACCGGGAGCCGCTTACCTAAACGAAGAGCCGCGAGCTCCTGTCCAAACACGCTGCGCTGAATGTAGCATAAAATATACTTAACAGCCAACTTCTTCCAATCCATGGCTGTGGAAGCTTCAATCCGCGAAGGCATAGCCCACCTTAAGATGACTGAGGTAACCCCCACCACTAAGGGCCACGAGGACAAGTGCTCAAACAATTCCACCCGGGGCTCCTGAGTGAGAAACGAAGAGACCTTGGTTTCCAAGGCAACATCTTGCACGTCGTGATTCGGGCGATAATTAATAGGGGGCCAGCGCAGAGCATCAAGCTTTAACCAATCTGGCCCTGACCACCACAATGTCGACGACCGGAGGCTGGAGAGTGACGTACCTCTAGAGGCTAAATCAGCAGGGGTTGAAACACCATGAACATGACGCCAAGATTTAGTATCGGTCCACTCGGTAATGGCAGCCACCCGATTTGCACTAAATGTCTTCAATTTAAAAGTAGGCATATTCAGCCAATCCAAGACAATCGTCGAGTCCGTCCATAAGAAAACTTGACTCAATTGAATACATGATGAGAATAAACCAACATAATGACGAACAAGTTTGGCTAAAAGATAAGCTCCCAACAACTCCAAACGTGGGATTGATAAAGTTTTAAGAGGTGCCACTTTAGTTTTAGATGACACCAACGAAACCACCGGAGGACCAGAGTCAGTATAAATGGACAGATAGAGGACGGCCGCGTAACCCAACTGGGAAGCATCACAGAAACCATGCAATATTACCCTTTCAATATGCCCACCTTTAGGGAAGAATGGCCGGGAAATAGTAATTACCGGAAGATGATTCAAAGAGGACAAGAATTGACTCCAATAATCGTTTAAGTCATCACTTAGAGGAGCATCCCAGTCCAAGCCCTCAGCCCAGAGTTTTTGGAAAAAAGCCTTGGCCCTGAAAATCACTGGCGAAAGCCAACCACATGGGTCAAATAATTGTGCCATCTGAGATAACATGACACGTTTGGTAAATTGAACCTGAGCATTGCTGCAGCAGGCCAAAGGAGGAAAGGAGAAGCAATCGGTAAAGTGGTCCCAACTTAAACCCAGAATATCCTTATCCTTAGCAACGACGGAATCACTTGGAGCGGCTGATTCAGGTAGGCAGTCGGGTTGATTAGTGCACCATTTTTTCAAATTGAACCCTCCTGAAGACAACAACAGAATTAATTCCCGTTGTAGTTTGCAAAGCTCTGATTTTGAATCAGCGCCAGCAGCAATATCATCCACAAAAATATTACGGCTAAGTACCGCCGCTCCCGCAGGAAAATTAACTGCCTCATCCTGAGCCAGCCGCTGCAAGGTTCGCAACGCCTGAAAAGGGGCGCAAGCCAGCCCGTAAGTGACGGTACGTAAAGCGAAAACCCTTAGTGGGGCGGTAACCTCCTCACGCCATAAAATACACAGGTACGCCGAGTCATCAGGATGCATAGCAATTTGGCGGTACATCTGTTCGATGTTGCACGTAAAAACATGGCTAAACCGCCGAAACAAAGTCAAAACGTCGGACAGTAAGGTCTGCAACTTAGGGCCGACACATAACACATCATTTAAGGACATCCCAGAGGACGTCTTCATACTGGCGTCAAACACCACCCTTATTTTTGAAGTATCACCTCTAACTTTAAAGATACCATGATGAGGGATGAAATATTTTGGAAAATTGGGGTCAGACACCAATGACATATGCCCCTGAGCGACATAATCCGTTATAAATTGTACATACTGGCTCTTAAACTGACTGTTCGCCGCAAATTTCCTTTCTACCGCAAAAAACCGAGACATGGCTCCCTTAAGGAAATTTCCCAAAATGTGAGAAGAGTTTTTGAAGAACGGCAAGCGCACTTGGTAACGACCCGACGGCAACCGACTTGTTGACTCCATGTAAAACCTTTCAGCAAAGTGATCCTCTTCAGATAATTGGTGGGGTACAGCTGGAGGCTCGTCGACCTCCCAAAAACGATGAACTTGCTCAATTAGGTTTGGTATATCCGTAGATAACGTTGTGACGGAAGGATAAAAGTGGTGGAAATGACAGTGAAGCTGATGTGCAGATACCAGATCCAAAGGAAGGCCAGTGAGACCGCTAGCACAAGTCAATGCACAATTAAGTGAAATTGGGGCTCTACCCATAATCACAAACCCAAAACGTGTCCTAACTGCAACAGGCAAACCTGCACCCAAAGGAATAGTCTCTCCCATAAGAATAGCTGCTACAATATCGGCTCCAAACAACGCATCAATTGGGGCTGCTACATCGAAGGTAGGGTCAGCTAACAAAAGATCTTTTGTAGCCTGCTTAACTTCAGGCAACACCTGGAACCTAGGTGAGTCCGACGAGATCTTAGGAAGAATTATAAAGGCATGGTTAGATGCCACAACCTCGCGTTTTAAAGTTTCCAAGGACAGATGGCACACCTTTTTTGCTTTGGTGGCAATATCACCTACCCCATTGACACTTACCGAAGCGTCAAAACAAGCACATTTTAAGCGAGATGCACATGCTTCAGTGATGAAAGAAGCATGGGACGCGCTATCCAGGATGGCCCTAACTACAATATAACCACCATTCGGAGACGACAAGACTGCTAGACAGGTGGCTAACAGAACCCCTGCAGGATGGGGCAGAGACACGGTCAGAGTAGTGCTCGACAGATCAACAAGCGATGACTCCGCTGCCTTAAGTTCAGCTGTGTCAGAAATCTGTGAACGAGACGGAGACGGACGGGCACTTTTGAAATGAAGTAAAGTGTGGTGGTACTTAGAGCCACACGTTTTGCACCTATTTTTGCACCAGCCCGAATGTTTATGTTGGAGGCACGAAAGACAACATTTTTTATTTTTAAGACTCTGAAATCGAGCCCTAGGGTCCTTACTCAGCCACGCCGGACAGTTGAGAAGCAAATGGGTCCGGGAATTGCAATGAAGGCAACGTGAACCAGATGCATCCCGTTGCGTAACCTCCACAGATAACGTAGACACAGCAACAGGAGTAGCCTTAGAACAAGAAACCTTCTGGGTTTTCTGGTGGCTAGTGCTGGGATGAGCAGGTAAAGCCGATTCCAAAGATGCCTGTTCTTTCTGTTCCGCCATAGCGGTTAAAAATGTCATAATTTCTGTTAGGGCAGGGAGATTCTCTTTGTCCGTAACAGACGCCTCAAAACGTTCACGCAATGATAGATCCAGCCTAGACAATACAAAAGACGCATATATTGCTTGATATATATCAGCAATGTTTAGAGCTGACAACGCTGAAAAGTTAGCATTGAAGCTGTCCACCAACTTTCTAATAGACACAGCTGATCGCATAGAAGCGGCTGGTAACTGAAGCAGATTGGTACAATAAACCCGAGCGGCCAAACGAGGATTGTGATAATGACTTTTAAGAGTTGACAGTGCAAGTGAATAACTATCATCAACTATGGGAAGCGCGGCAACCTTCTCATACGCCTCACCCTTGAGATGAGTCAGTAAATATAACAATTTTTGCTTCGGAGTGAGGGCAGGACTTTCGTCCACCAATGTGGTGAACTTTAACCAAAACTCGGACCAACATTTGGCCTGGCCATCAAAACAAGGTAACGAAAGCTTCAGCAACTCATGAACAAGCACACCTGGGTGCCCGCCACTTGCCGATGAAAATCGACCGGAACCAACCGGTATCTCTGGTTTTGTTAGTTTGGACACTAAAATGCTACCCCGGACATAAATATCCTTAATTTGAGCTACCACCGCAAAAATGTGGTCCTCGTCCAATCCCTGGGGCAATGACTCGGCCGATAGGTAAGGATCGACCTTACCTAGAAGGTCCTGATATTCTTCGGACAACCTGGAGGCCAAAATACCGGCTTCATGTTGATCCACGGCTCTCAATTGCGGCAACCCTACCAACTTATTTATCAAATGCTGCAACGCAAGTATTCCCACCGAAGTGGTCCGGTCAAAAGCTGCCAACGACAATTTAGCAGGCATATTGAATTAAAAAATATCGCGCAACCGACAACCACCCTTGATAAGAGAATTAGAAACTGAACAATAATCACGCACCGACTTAGCCTAACAGTGCTCGAGATAACTAGGCGTCTCACACAACTACTTTGCATAAACAATACCGAGCAAGATAAATACAAAAGTAAATTAGTGCACGGCAAAATACAACTTACACAATCCAACAGGCAAATAATGCCAAACACAATAAATTAAACACGCAACAAATTGATTTACACAGCGCAAAAGCACGACAACAAAAACACAAGTTACACAAGATTACAGCACATACGGTGCAAAATAATGGTACACAAAAGGGCACCCACAAACAAACATGTATAATACCAAATAGAATAAATACACACAAAACACAGCAAAGTACAATGTACAACAATTCACCAGTTACCGAACCAAACACAATAACTGGGACCCAATAAATGCCAAAATTGATGGTCAACGCGTCGTGTATGGACAGGATATCGCATATGCAAAATATAAATCGCACCTAAAGGTAATAGTCATGCCAAAAAATTAAATTAAATACAAAGGCAGGCTAATCCGAAATCCGGATAACCTAAAACCGTTCCCTTTACGCCTGACAGTCACAAACACGTAGCGCACAATTTCACGTGGGACGCAAACCGTAACAGGACGGAAACAAACTTTACCAGACTTGACCCAGTAATTAAACGACTACCCCTAAAAACAAGGTGCAAAATTTTTACACAAAATCTGCCCACCTGGCGATGCACACACGACGACACTGCTGACCACAAGCTACAGCCATAAACGCAAACTCGTAGTTCACATGCCTACGTATTATACCAACGTGCTTCCGTGCGATAGCATGCAAATGACAAACATTCATGAAATTTAAAAAGTTAACCGCATGCAAAACACCCATGAGCAGGCACAAAAAACGAAACGGCACGGCACGTTGGTAATTAAAATAAAAATCACGCAGCCAAAACTGACTTACAACCCAATTACTGAAACTCAACCCACCAGCAGCATCATGCACAAAATTACGAAGCACGTGCTCCCAGTCGTGACGGCAAAATATTTAATTGAAAAGCTAGCAACCTCATGAACCCTCTGGTAGTAAATAGATGTGAGATAATAGTTTAAAAAGATGGAAAGTAAGACGGCTTTCACACTTGATAATTTAATAGCCTCTGGTGAGCTCAAAGCAGCAGCATGCAGAATTGCTAATCAGACATAAATAATATAAAAATGACTTACCGTATCTCACGACTGGGTGATCCTGACACTCAAGGCAGGATAGACTGGTTGGGAAAAGGATGGGTGAAATGCATGGATTTCTACCTGCCGAGAAGGGCCCGACTCGTGGACGTTGACACTGAGATGGCTGGCGTATGACAGAGCTAAAAATTCACGTGCATGTACGAGCTCTACAAAAGCCATAGTGCCAACCTCGGAAAATGAAAAGAATGACCGGTTCGATCCGAAATATCGAACAATAATAATATTCGTACGTTGTTTCCTGAAAACTCAAACAAATGGTACATTCAAATACAACACAATGATATACATATACAAACAAAACAATCAAATATATTTTATCCCTATCTAAATGCGTTCATTATGCTCAGATGATGAATTACTTTAATATTACTTTATAAGATTTATGATTTATATAATTTTATATAATCTCTCGGGGAAGCTCTTTGAAAAGATGAGACAGTGCAGTAGTATATTTATCACTAAGATTTAATGAACATAAAAGCTTATCTTGTGAAAGTGTTTATCCAACATTCCATCGGCGTAAGATGACATCTGCTGGAGGACTTGTCGCGCATCCTAATCACTGTTATGAAGAGCACATCACTTCACTTCACTAAATTTTCACTCCCGTTATGTGTATGGTGTTGTTGTACTCCCGCTGGTGTCGAGTGTTTGGAGTTCAAATATTAAGATGTTAATATCGTCTTCATGAACGTGTGCGTGTTCATGATTAACTGTTCCATCTATCTGGATGTAGTGTATTCTATGTGCGTGATTGTGTTCGGTATAGTTCATTCAGTTTAAATGTTCAGCATAGCGAATCATTATGATGTAGTGGTGTTTGAATTGTGATTCACTGTTGTACTTTAGAATGTTAATCATTTGTGTTGTTATATTGCGTGTCGGCCGTCGTTTTAAGACACGTACGCACTGATATTTAATGATAGTTATGTTTGTACGCGCTGTAGTTTATTAGAACACATACAATTGTCGAACAGACTTTTGTGTAATTGAGATCTAAGTTCACTTACGATCGCGACATGGTTACGAGTTCACCGAGTTATAAGTTCGGTAAGTCGCGCAAACTATTTCAATCACTAACTGTATTACCGCTCTGACTATAACCAACCGTCTTACTGTCGTACTAACTTATTAACTTCTTACTGACTGACTAGTAGACTTACTGCCGCTCCGCATCCTCGCAAAACAGTTTTATTAAACATACTACCCATAAGGCCAAATTCTAGATTTCTACGCCCTTTTGGATTCGTGATAGGTTCTTTAAATTCCTACTCCTCTGCAGATCTCGTCATCTGTTTCCCGATTCGTCGTTCGAACCCTTCTTACTCTCTCCACGAGTTCTTTAAGAAGATGCTTAACGCTGGTTGGTCGTCGTCATCCCCGGAGTATTCCATGCGACGAACGTGGTACAGATTCTTAGAAACTAGAGCAATTCTCTCGCCTGTCTGTCAACCTTTGTTTAGACTTTGTCGAGGTTCTGACTTATCTTTTGTTAACAGACTGCAGAGTCCTGGTCAATTGTTCAAGTTACTTGTTGTTCGTTCCGCCGATTATCAACCCTTCGCTGGAGTCGTCCCTAGTCGAAAGGGACTAATCGAAAGTCCCTTTCTAGCTGTAAATTTCAGTTAGCTGTTATGGGTTTGTTTTCATGCTGGGCAGGGTGTGCTTGCAGTATTCACTAAGTTTACGTTCTATTGTTTATATGTTTGTCGAGATTTCTCTGTACTCCTTTGTAGCTGGGTAAAGCCTTTCATATTTGTGCTCGTTACAACTCACCCTCACAGGAGGCGTTCCATTTCGTTTCTGCGTAACTCGGCAGCTGGACTAAGTCTTTGTTTCGTTCGCTAGGTGCTGTAAATTGTAATAAACTGCGAGCTGTCAAAGACGTTCCTCAAATTCTTATTGTGTGCTGTACACAGACTTTTTTCCTTGTCTTCGCACTGGCGTCGGGTCTGACGTGTCCCTAATTTGTTCGCATTTACGACCTGGGCTTGTGTCCGTCAACTCGAGTGTGGGAACGTGCCACTTGCTCGAGAAATTAAAAATTTTTAAAATTTCGATCACTATATTGTCCCCAAATTGGATTGGATGTTGGGCTAACAGGAGACATCTGATCCAATTTCTGCGCTCTGTCCCAGTCGTGGACGTCTGCTTTGGAATGGACATGGTTGAATGACATATATCTCTCATATGGAGCAATTAATTGTTATTCCCTATCTTGGCGTCTTACATGGTCATATGAATTTATTGCCGCACATCTGAGTGAAATGAACGCATTTTCTACATTTTATCCGTTTATATGCGGATTATACAATATGATTTTATGTAAATAATTGAACTAAGACATATACATCTGCCCATTTGACAGTTTGTTTTGTCATCGTCTACATTCTTTCGTTCTGCCTATATAACGTAATAGATTAGCTGCAGATTAGCTAACAGTTAAATTAATCGATCATATATCGATGAATCATATAGCAATAAAATATTTTTTAAACTTGTTATTAGTATCTCAAGACAATAGTTGCTACAAACAAATATATACATAGGATTAACTTGTGACGTATTATATATGATTACATTAATAAATGAAATATACATATTAATTAAACAATTGAGGATTCATCATACTTCATGATGTATACCTAAACGCTTACTCCTAAAGTTATAAAACGATTGTTCAAATTTGAATTATTAATTATATAAACAAATTACTCGAATCTCTACATTTTACACGTTATTATTATTCACAATTGTTAATGTCTTTAGTGTCCTGTATCATAGTATCATAATGTCCTGACACATGGTACACGTTATCAAATCACTTTATATATATATATATATTGATGTTTACATGCCTAATTAGCATAATGAATGACGAATACATGATGATCACAAACACGATTAATATTGAAATACGAACTAAACACAGTATGGTGACATGTACATCATTATTTGGTTAGCTGGACTGGCCGCGCGAGCAAATTACCTAACCTACGTATTCCGCTTTGCAGTATCTAGCCAGAGTCCTTGCTACCTTCTCGTGTCATCCGTACTTCTTTCCGCCAGTTCATGATACGCTTTAATTTGCCGTATGTTAAATCTCCCTCTCATCTTTCCGCTATCGCACTCCACGAGCTCATATGTGGCCTCGCCGATGATGCGGTTGATCTTATACGGACCTGAGAATAGTTCGAAAAACTTGTCAATTCTCCTCAACGTAGTGTCTGATTGGTGGTATGTTCTCACCAATACCTTGTCGCCAATTGAAAACTTTGTTATTTTCTTTCTCTCGTTGCAGCGTTTCGCGTGCTTCTCCCTCTTCTCCTTGATTTTCACAAATATGTTATTTTCGCGTTTCCCTTCACTGCTAATGATCCCATTGTCCAAGCATTGCTCCCATGCTCGTGTAGGTCTCGTGCCGAGGTGTGCTTCATGAGGGGTAATTTCGATTGTCTCGTGGTACACCTCGTTCAGACACGCTTCAATTGTTTTTATGTATTGGGACCATTTAGTGTGTCGGTCACTTACGAAAATGCGAAACAAGTTCCCAAGTTGCCAGCTAATCCTCTCGGCAAGATTAGTACATGGATTACGTATTGCGGTAAACTTCGGTTGGATGTTCAACTCCTTTAAACCGTCGACCCATTTTCTGGAGGTGAACTGTGTCCCGTTGTCCGTCAAAATGGCCCTTGGACGTCCGAATAGTTCGCAATACGTTTTTATTCACCGCAACGTCGTAGTGGTTGTTGCTCTTTGAAGGGTGAATAATTTGACGTATTTTGTGAAATTATCCACTATGACTAGTAAATATTTGACACCACCCGTTCCTGTCGGTAGGGGTCCATAATAGTCTGCGCTTACCAGATCTCGGATTTCGTTGTCCATGACGTGTCCGTTACTTAACTAAATATCACTATAATATTGACGACTCGGAACACTAAGTTTTTTATAAGTAAAAACGTAAAGTTTTACCTTACAGCCTAAACCGGCTTTCACCTATAGAAGGCTTCATCAGAGGCTGTCGTAAGTAGCGCTGTTCGTCTTGTTGTTGGCGACGAGATAGTGTTTCGAAAGATCGAAGCTGTGTGTGTGTGGTGAGATGTGTTCGAATAATGCGTGCGATTTGAATTGTGTCTGTTCGTTTAGGATGTCGTTTTTATTTGTTTTTGTGTGTTTGTATATTTCTAATTGTTCTAGAGTGTCTAGTTTTCGGCCTTTTGTGTGTACGTGTAGTATTACATATATATACATGTAGTAGTTGTACACAAAATGGCACAAATTCAGTATATACAGAAAACCAACTACAACTGACACACTAATACACAACACCTCCAATCACCCAATACAACACAAACTAGGTGCTTTTAGAACCATGATACATAAACTTAACAACATCCCTTTAGATGAAATAGACTACAAAGACGAACTAAACACGATAAAATATCTAGCAGAATCTAACGGTTATGACAGAACAATAGTCGGTAAACTCCTACACAAAACATAAAACAAACAACAGACAAAGACAGAAAACAACAAATTCATAACACTAACATACATCAACAAACAAACAGAAAAAATTGCCCACAAATTCAAAAAAGCAGGATACAGAATCGCTTACAAAACTACTAACAAAACAGAACACACATTATCAAAACGCATGCCCAAAGCACAAAACAAATTCGATCTACCCGGCGTATATAAGCTAAATTGTTCAAATTGCAATAAATTCTACATAGGCCAGACAGGACGTAGCTTCAAACAGAGATACATTGAACACACAAAAGCACTCCACACCACTACAGAATCTACCTTCGCAAACCACCTCATTGAAGCAAACCACACATATAAAAACATCGACAATAACATGAACATACTACACGTACACACAAAAGGCCGAAAACTAGACACTCTAGAACAATTAGAAATATACAAACACACAAAAACAAATAAAAACGACATCCTAAACGAACAGACACAATTCAAATCACACGCATTATTCGAACACATCTCACCACACACACACAGCTTCGATCTTTCGAAACACTATCTCGTCGCCAACAACAAGACGAACAGCGCTACTTACGACAGCCTCTGATGAAGCCTTCTATAGGTGAAAGCCGGTTTAGGCTGTAAGGTAAAACTTTACGTTTTTACTTATAAAAAACTTAGTGTTCCGAGTCGTCAATATTATAGTGATATTTACCAGATCTCCTTTGGCTGTTGGTATCACAGCACGTGTGCCACCAAATAACTCTTTGTTGTTGGTGTCTTTGCACTTCTGGCAAACGTCACATGTTTGTATATAAGTTTTGACCTTCTTTAACATCCGGTCGAATGTGAAATGTTCCTGGAGCATTTTCATACATTTCTTTGTTCCTAAATGTCCGAACATTTGGTGGATTTCAGCGATTATGTCCCCAGATATGTTGCTAGGAACATATAGCTTCCATTCATTCCGCTGCCGTCTATATAATTTGTCATTAACATATTGATAAAATTTATTTAACTTTGGGTCTATATTTCCCTCCTTAATTTTATTAATGATTGTTTTGAGCTTATCATCTTCTATTTGGTGCTTTCCAATATTTTGGATTAATTTCCGCACTTCAAGTTTCATTTTAACGGTGATGTGATTGACTAAATATTCCTGTGTGTTGTCGTGAATCTCTTCTAATTTTGTATCGTGTGGGTACCTGCTTAAGATGTCGGCTACGATGTTATCCTTGCCCTTGCAATGGATTATGTCGAACTTATATTCTTGCACTGCGAGAATCCATCGCGTAATCCATGAATAATTCAAATGACATTTGTTTAGGAATGTCAACGCCTTATTGTCAGTAATTATCGTCAACGGTTGTCTGAGAACATATATGCGGAATTTTTCTAAGCATCTGACGATACTTAAGAGCTCCTTTTCTGTAGTGTAGTAGTTCCGCTCAGCACCCTTGAATGTTTTACTAGTGAAGGCAATTACGCCAATCTCTCCTTCTTCATCCAGCTGGTAGAGTTGTCCTCCGTATGCATAATCACTAGCATCACATTGTATGTAATACCTCTGGTCTGGGCGCGGAAATCTTAAAACTACAGCATCAACAAATAAGTTCTTGACCCTGACAAAACAATCGTATAATTCAGCCGTCCATACAAACTTGTGATCTTTCTTCAATAATTCATGGAGGGGTTGCGTGGTCTCCGCATATTTACTTGTGAAGCGGTTATAGAAATTAGTGAGGCCTAAGAAACCCTTTAACTGTTTCTGATTCTTGGGCTTAGGAAAATCCATGATAGCTTTCACTTTCTCTTCCGTAGCTTGGATGCCGCGTGTTGTCAGTTGGTATCCAAGATACGATATTTCTTTTCTGAAGAACTGCGACTTATTTAGGTTGACGGTCAAGTTTGTTTCGTTAAGATTGTTTAACAATGCTTCTAAATGTGCTAAGTGCGTCTGAACATCGTCAGAATAACATAGGCAATCGTCTACGTATATTAGTGTGTTTTTCTTGACATTTTCATCTAAAACTGTATCCAATCCGCGTGTTAGTGCCGCTGAACTGGTACTAAGGCCGAATGGTGTGACGGTGAATTGGTAGCACCTTCCCTCATACATGAACGCGGTATATTTTCTGCACTCTTCCTTTAATGGCACTTGCCAAAAGCTGCTGGACAAATCGACGGTAGATAGATAGCGCATCTCACTACATCTTGCCAGAATCTCGTTGATTGGGGAAACGCCTTCATAATCGGGAATTGTAACGCCATTTATCTTTCTTGCGTCCAGGCATAAACGGACCCTTCCATCTCTTTTGATGACTGTGACGAGTGGGTTTATGAACGGACTCGTGCATCGTTCAATCACTCCGTACCGCAGCATCCTATCAATCTCGTCCTTTACTTTCTCTTTATATGCAAGTGGTACAGGCCAACCCCGTTGAAAGTAGGGTGTCCTGTCCGTAACTTGAAACTCATGCTCGTATCCTTCTATCCTCCCCGGGCATTCCCTAAACACTCTTCTATTCTTAATAAGCATTTCCCTCAACCGTTCCAATATTTCTTCGTCTTGACAATCCATGCTTGCTATCTTCTCGTCGATGTTCCTCAAGATTTCTTCTTCTTCTCCATTATTCAGTAGTTCTATGTTCATGATGGGTACAGCGTGCACCTCTTCATCAGCTGCATTCGTTAATTCTATTTTCTTATTACCGATGTCGATGCGACATCCCACCTCCTGTAAAAAACTTATCCCTAATATACATTGCTTAATAAGGTCAGGTATAACTAAAAAAACACATTCATTCTTGATCCCGTCAATTTCAATGTCGCACAGTATTTGTTTTCTGATTAGTTTGGACTTATTCCCAACAGCACTAATGATTAGAGAATTCGTCATGGGTAAAATTTCATATGGTTCAATGTCCCTTTTGTTTGCGTTGAACCACTCTTCTGATAACCCATTAATAACAGAGCCGGTGTCGATAAGTGCCAAAACCTTAATGTTATTGTTAAATTTAATGAGTACTTCGGGACATTTTAATATTTGTTTGTTAATGTCCTCGTCGTGTTCATGTAGCAGGTCATCTCTCAGGTCTGGTAATAAAATGCTGACATTATTCGTGAGGTTGTTTTTGTTGTCAAAAACTATGTCGTTCGCTGTGCAGGGGTGTTTTTTTTTTGCTATTCTGGTCATTATTCGACCTTGAGTTATTGTCGTTAGTAGCCTGGCTCGTGCTTGGCTTGGAGTTAATGAACTCAACACTGTTCACCCCTCCGTATTCTTTACCTTCATAACGGTTACCGCCGTGCGGCCTTCCCTGCCAACCTTGTTTTCTGTCACCCTCGTTCTTGTTTACAAAGTTCCCACTGGGTCGTTCGCTAGTTCCGGTTTCCCTTTCGTTTGTTGACCGGTATTGCGCCCGCCTGTTGCCTGTACTGTTTGACTGAATACTTGTATACTCAGTGATCAAGGCTTCAAAATTAGGTATTGTGACGATCCCGCGTGTGATAACAGCGATCTGCAAATCCCTCCCAAAGTGCCTCGATATTTTCCTTATCAGTTGGCGGTTGGTCAATGCGGGAGTTAATTGTCGGCTTTCTAAAAGGATTCGTTCAATATATTGGATAGCCGTAACCGGTCCGTACCATTCAAATTTTCCGTACTCGAGGTTGTCACGAATAATGTCCTGTCGCTCCAACCCCCAATACTTCAACGTGAACGCCTCCTTGAACTCTTCGAAGGTGTTTATTTGGTCCCGGATTATGCGCCACCATATACTCGCGTCCTTCTCTAAGTGCTTACCGATCCATTTGATGTCACTGTTTGGGTAATACATTTCTTGGAACTCCGACAATTCTTTCAGGAACTCCATCGGGAATCTGTCGGTTCCGTCGTACTTCAGCTCCACTTGTACTTGCCCGTTGACTGTCCTGTTAGGCCCAGACTCTCCTTCGGTGATCTGTCGCCGCAGTCTTTCTACTTGACACCTTAGTTCTTGAATGTGGGTCGTGTTCTCTTTGATGTTTTCATCAAGTTTCTGGTCGGTCGTCTTTTGTCGGCCTTCTACTTCATCGATTTTTTGTTGCAGTGTGTTGTTGGCTTCACCTATTTCTTGTTGCTGCTGTCGAAGTGTGTGATATATTTTGGTCTTCAGTTCTTCCTGTTTCTTCTGATTATTGTTAATGTGTAGTTCTAACTTATTGTGAAATTTTTTATACTGGATTGTGTGTTCTGTGCAAGGTTCTTGATTTCTTGGCGGTCCGACTCTCGGGTTTCCCACACTTCTTCAAACCTCTTAGTGGTGTCAGCTTTTATTTCTTTTGTAGCGTCCTCCTGTTTCTTCAGGGCTTCGCTTATCTTGTCGTCACAACTGGCTTTGTAGTCGCACATTTCCGATCGTATTTGCGCGAGCTGTTCGGCCATCTGTCGTTTGACGTCTTCTTTGTGATTATCTAGTTTTTCTTCTAGTGTGTTGAGCTTTTCACTCTGTCTGTCGAACTTCTCGTTCTGTTGATCGAATCTCTGATTGATTTCCTCCTTAATTTCTTCCTTCTGCTGATCGAGTTTTTTGCTCATGAAGTCCATCAATGATTGTAATGTGACTTCTCCTTGTTGTCGGGACTCCTGTGGTTGCTGTGACTCCTGTCCCTGCGCTCTGACCTCTGACGTCTCCTCAGTCATATTTGGTTCGACCGATGAGTTTTCTTTGCCGTTGTCGGGTGCGCCTAACTGGTTGTTAACGTCAAAGTCCATGCTATCTGAACTACCGCTAGCCATTTTAGCTTTGCTTCACGTTATCATCCAGTTACCAGTCAAGCTAACCTTACACGCTAATTATCTTATGTATTATATTATTTTAATTAATCTAGATACTACTGCCTGCTCTCTTTAGCCATGCGATGGGCGCCATTTACATTTAGCAATTTTGACTCTAATTAACCTTGTTATGCCCCACGTTCCTTGGGAGCCATTTACATTTAGTGTAAATAAACGGAATTGGCAATTAATTGAGTAATTATGTGTGCCGTGCCATTTATATCGAGCGTAATTATGCTAATTATGAGTAATTATCCAATTATGAGTTAGTAAATTGTGTCTCATTAACTTCGTGTACTAATTGAAAGTATTCAAACAGAGTTATAATTGACGTTAATGTTAATACACATATAAAAGTAGTTTATATTTGTGAGATTAGACTCAACACAGTTTTTAAATCAATATGATTGTATGAGTCTGTTAATCGGACATTTCAATGGTCGATTTTGTTGTGTCCATTGATACTTAGCATAACTTTTGAGACTCTTTATGAAATGCTTAGAATGAGATAAATTAATGATCAAGGTTAAATTGCAATAATGAACGCAAGATTAAATATAAAATAATTACTTAATTATTATACTGTTAGTTAAGTAAGTTGCTATTGCCTGCAAATACATAATAAACAAACACATAATAACAAAATATAATAATATTAGTACGTTGTTTCCTGAAAACTCAAACAAATGGTACATTCAAATACAACGCAATGATATACATATACAAACAAAACAATCAAATATATTTTATCCCTATCTAAATGCGTTCATTATGCTCAGATGATGAATTACTTTAATATTACTTTATAAGATTTATATAATTTTATATAATCTCTCGGGGAAGCTCTTTGAAAAGATGAGACAGTGCAGTAGTATATTTATCACTAAGATTTAATGAACATAAAAGCTTATCTTGTGAAAGTGTTTATCCAACATTCCATCGGCGTAAGATGACATCTGCTGGAGGACTCGTCGCGCATCCTAATCACTGTTATGAAGAGCACATCACTTCACTTCACTAAATTTTCACTCCCGTTATGTGTATGGTGTTGTTGTACTCCCGCTGGTGTCGAGTGTTTGGAGTTCAAATATTAAGATGTTAATATCGTCATGAAGATGAATTACTCTTAGAGTTTGCCGTGTGCGTGTTCATGATTAACTGTTCCATCTATCTGGATGTAGTGTATTCTATGTGCGTGATTGTGTTCGGTATAGTTCATTCAGTTTAAATGTTCAGCATAGCGAATCATTATGATGTAGTGGTGTTTGAATTGTCACTCACTGTTGTACTTTAGAATGTTAATCATTTGTGTTGTTATATTGCGTGTCGGCCGTCGTTTTAAGACACGCACGCACTGATATTTAATGATAGTTATGTTTGTACGCACTGTAGTTTATTAGAACACATACAATTGTCGAACAGACTTTTGTGTAATTGAGATCTAAGTTCACTTACGATCGCGACATGGTTACGAGTTCACCGAGTTATAAGTTCGGTAAGTCGCGCAAACTATTTCAATCACTAACTGTATTACCGCTCTGACTATAACCAACCGTCTTACTGTCGTACTAACTTATTAACTTCTTACTGACTGACTAGTAGACTTACTGCCGCTCTGCGTCCTCGCAAAACAGTTTTATTAAACATACTACCCATAAGACCAAATTCTAGATTTCTACGCCCTTTTGGATTCGTGATAGGTTCTTTAAATTCCTACTCCTCTGCAGATCTCGTCATCTGTTTCCTGATTCGTCGTTCGAACCCTTCTTACTCTCTCCACGAGTTCTTTAAGAAGATGCTTAACGCTGGTTGGTCGTCGTCATCCCCGGAGTATTCCATGCGACGAACGTGGTACAGATTCTTAGAAACTAGAGCAATTCTCTCGCCTGTCTGTCAACCTTTGTTTAGACTTTGTCGAGGTTCTGACTTATCTTTTGTTAACAGACTGCAGAGTCCTGGTCAATTGTTCAAGTTACTTGTTGTTCGTTCCGCCGATTATCAACCCTTCGCTGGAGTCGTCCCTAGTCGAATCCCACGCTTTCTAGCTGTAAATTTCAGTTAGCTGTCATGGGTTTGTTTTCATGCTGGGCAGGGTGTGCTTGCAGTATTCACTAAGTTTACGTTCTATTGTTTATATGTTTGTCGAGATTTCTCTGTACTCCTTTGTAGCTGGGTAAAGCCTTTCATATTTGTGCTCGTTACAACTCACCCCCACAGGAGGCGTTCCATTTCGTTTCTGTGTAACTCGGCAGCTGGACTAAGTCTTTGTTTCGTTCGCTAGGTGCTGTAAATTGTAACAAACTGCGAGCTGTCAACGACGTTCCTCAAATTCGTATTGTGTGCTGTACACAGACGTTTTTTCCTTGTCTTCGCACTGGCGTCGGGTCTGACGTGTCCCTAATTTGTCATTATTTACAACCTGGGCTTGTGTCCGTCAACTCGAGTGTGGGAACGTGCCACTTGATCGAGAAATTAAAAATTTTTTAAATTTCGATCACTATAATTTGTTGTGACGTCACTGTCGTACAGTTCAGTAATGTCTTACAGTGAGCTGCAGTCTACCAGTAATGCTGCGTCGGCATATTCATACCCTAATATTAAAAGAAAAAGTTGATATTACTGAAGAGTGAGAAAATACAACTTGACTGTTTGAGATACAGCAACTAATTTGGTGTTTGAAAAACACAAGTAAGCAAAATTTTAATGTCCAAAAGAGAATTATTAAACTGTTGATTGGAAAATAGAAATCAAGAAAGAAAAAGGAAGTTTCCAAAAACAGAACTAGTAATTGATGAAATGAATGGTTGTGCAGAGCAAGAGCTAACCAAATTCCAATTTTGGGCCCTTAATTAAGTAGTGGAGTCCGAAATTGCTAAGGAAAAGGGTTTTGTAAACTCAAGGCTTCTTATGTATGGGTTGATAAATTTTGGAAATAGCACAAAATTTTCTATAAAAATGTGTCAGGAGAAGATTGATCAGTGAATAAGGGAGAATTCAAAAAGTGGAATATGATTTTGCAAGACTAGTCTTGCTGTTTACAGTAAGGAACATATTTATAACCTTGATGAAACTGGATAGTTTTACCACTGAAAATGATGAATGGGTCTGTGATATCAAGCAGTCAAAAAATCATTTAACTATAATGTTATGTGCAAACATGGCTGGATGATATGAACAACCTTTAATAATTGGGCATGCAAAAACCCGTTGCTTCTCTGCTGTTAACATCAGTGCTTTACAGATACACTGGTGTTCAAACAAAAAATCATGGATGACAAAGAAAATAATGAGTGAGCGGTTGTCAAAGTTTGGTCTTAAAATAAGAAAAGATAAAAGGAATGTGGTTTTATTTTTGGACAATGCAGCATGCATCCTGACAATTTACTGTGTACTAACACAAATCTCATATTTCGGCCTCTGAATACTACATGTATTTTCCAGCCTTAGGTCTAGGAATCATAAGAAATATTAAAGATCACTACATTATTAAAGGTGATGGGTGTTTAAACATTTGTAAAAATAAAGTCAATAACATTGAACAATCGTTTGGTGAAGTATCAAATAAAATTGTGATTGTTTTGTATGCAGTCACTTGGATTACCAAAACTGTCCAGCAAATAAAATCACAGATTGTTTATAATTGTTTTATAAAATATGGTTTCCCTGATAAAGACAGCATCTAACAACCGTTTGTTGAAGTATCAAATAAAATTGTGACTGTTTTGGACGCAGTCACATGGATTACCAAAACTGTTCAACAAATAAAATCAGATTGTTTATAATTGCTTTTAAAATGTTGTTTCCCTAATAAAGATAGGATTGGTGCCTCTATTGAACTGAACACAGTGCAGCTGAAGAAGAATTTTTAGACATGTTTGGAGTGAGCTGGAGTGATTTTTTGGGGTCTTGGGGAATATTCAGCGGCAAAATGTAACTTCCGGCGCCGCGCGTGTACTATATTTCGGTGTCCGATGTGTACATCCAACTGTTTTCTTCACAAGTAACTAATGCCAGCTTATGGAGGTTATGTACGACAATGTAACTTAAATAAAATTTACTTTGTCAGTGTACATTAAAAGGGTGTATTTATTGGAAGTACAGAAATTAGTTTATGTTTATCGCAAATAATTATGGTACAGACGATTTTGGGAGGTTGTTGCTAAGTTTAACAATATAACTTAACCTTTTACATTTTTAAAATTAATTAGACTTAACAAACGTTTCCTTAGTTAGTGTACATTCAAAGGCTGTATTTATTGTATGGATTAAAGGCTGTATATAACATTAACGGCTGTATTTATTCGAAGTAAGTAATGCCAGCTTATGGAGGTTATGTACGACAATGTAACTTAAATAAAATTTACTTTGTTCGTGTACATTAAAAGGGTGTATTTATTGGAAGTACAGAAATTAGTTTATCGCACATAATTACGGTACAGAGACGATTTTGGCAGGTTGTGGCTACGTTTAATTATTTAACTTAACCTTTTACATTTTTAAAATTAATTAGACTTAACAGACATTTCCTTAGTTAGTGTACATTCAAAGGCTGTATTTATTGTATGGATAAAAGGCTGTATATAACATTAACGGCTGTATTTATTCGAAGTAAGTAATGCCAGCTTATGGAGGTTATGTACGACAATGTAACTTAAATAAAATTTACTTTGTTCGTGTACATTAAAAGGGTGTATTTATTGGAAGTACAGAAATTAGTTTATCGCACATAATTACGGTACAGAGACGATTTTGGCAGGTTGTTTGTATTAGACGATAATGTATGTTGTTAATGACATACAACTACGTTTAATTATTTAACTTAACCTTTTAGATTTTTAAAATTAATTAGACTTAACAGACATTTCCTTAGTTAGTGTACATTCAAAGGCTGTATATAACATTAAAGGCTGTCTTTATTCAAAGTACCGGAATTAAAACGTACTTCCAATTTAGAACCTAGTACAATCTAATGTATAACCAAACAAGTACATTAAAATCCTTTTTTCAACATAATGCAATAATAAGCAATGTGTAGTTTCTGTTAACATGCAAATGATTAAGTATTAATAATGGGTTACAGTGGAATTTAATGTTACTACGGTCTGAATTAATGCAAATAAAATTGGGAGAATCTCGTCGCTTGTTCACTTCTTTTGTTACATTTTAAATCAGTGGTGTGTTGTGATTAGCTACGATGGTAGTGTTATTAGTACAGACGAGGATGCTGCAGTTTCTTTTCTTAAAGAAAAAGATTTGGTTCACAATCCTCGTCAATGTGGTAATGGACATGATATGATTTTAGCTCTTGGGCAGCAACAGCGTTGGTGTTGTAATAAGAAGACTTGCTGTGAGTATAAGCCAGTTTGCAAGGACACATTTTTAGAGGGGTCCAGATTACCCCTGAGAACAATAATAAAATTTATTTATGACTGATGTGAAGGCCGTAGTAGTGTGAAAAACAGTAAAAATCAACTGAAAATCGACAACAAAACACACACACATTGGACGGCTTACTTAAGACATATCTGTGCTGAAGACATCATGAGCAACCCACAGAAAATTGGAGGACCAAATTTAACAGTTGAAATTGACGAGAGTCTCTTTGCCAAGAGAAAAAATAATGTTGGCCGGGTGTATCCACAACAGTGGGTTTTCGGAGGATTCTGTCGAGAAACAAAGGAATGTTTCTTGTGTCGTATCGAAGATTGGTCAGCAGCTACCCTCCTCCCTCTCATAGTGGCAAATATTGAACCAGGGTCCATTATAATGTCAGATGAGTGGCGTTCATACCGTCAAATTGTTAATTTGCCACAACAGTACACTCATTTGACTGTAAACCATAGTTATAACTTCGTGGATCCTCAAACGGGAGCACATACACAAGGCATAGAAAGCATGTGGCGGTCCTGTAAACGCCGAAACGTGATTGAATGTGGTGTGAGAAGGGAACGCTTAGATTCCTATTTAAGTGAGTTCATGTGGCGAACAAGAAATGCAAACCAGGATTTGTTCGAGTTCATGTGGAGGTCCGCAGAGGTCCAGAATATCTTTCCAGGTGATGCATCGACAATAATTGTGTAGTTACTGGAACAATCTGGGGATTCACAGACACTTAACTCGCTGTATTAATGTAGAAGTGTGTAGAGTCACCTCCTTACCACTCACGACTACCTGTAACAGTATTGTAAATAATTATAAGCTGAACACTGTGGGAAAAAGTGCTAAGTGAAGGAAGAAAAAGTGTAATATAATGAATGATCAGTAATAACAGAAAAGACTGTTAAAATTAATGATTCACCCCAAATGTATGAAACAAATGAAACATAGACTATAAGTAAGATTAAGGGAGACATGATTTATATTATTCTGAATGTTCAGCAACATTGTATTAATTAGGATTTAAACCCAAGTCCCATATTTGTTTCAAGGGAAAAGACTACAATTAGAAGGTTCAATTTGTTTAATTAATTGTATTAAGAGTTAGTTATGTTTAAATATGTTTTGTGTGTAATAATGTTAGTAATGTTGCTATTAAGAATATTATGCTATTATGGCTATTATGAATTGTCAAAGAAGAAAAAGGTTGTAAGAAAATAGACACACTGTTATGTATAAAATACCATAGATACCTAAATTAGGCTCAGACACACTAAATAGATTTAATCAGTCAACAAAATTTGGCAAACTAAGGAAAAAATTACTACTATGGAATGTAAACCAGTTTGTAATAAGTAATAATCCCATCAATCAATGTAATCCCAGCCATAAATACACAACTCTAAAGTAGCATGTCTATAATTCCTGTTTTAAGGTAATATTAGTGTTGGAAGGTAATAGAAGCATTAATTTCAGATAATCAAACCACAATCACAAGCATTAATCAAATCACATAATCAAACTACTCCTTTCCCTTAACCGATCTTCACAAAGAACAATACGTCTTGAGTACTCTACACAGGGCTGTACGCAGAAAATTATTTTATTCAGTTTGAATTTGCGGCTCTTATCGTTTGCCACAGAAAATACCCTTGTTAAAATGTTGCAGGTAAACTACCCCTTTCCGTTAACCGATCTTCACCAAAACCAATAGGTCTTGAGTACTATACAAATCAGGGCTGTATGTAAAAAAATATTTGATTCTAAATATAATTATTACACTACTATTGTGTTCCGAGTCGTAGTGTAATAATTATATTTAGTTAATTAATGGACACGTCATGGACAACGAAATCCAAGTATTCGATTCTGTTTGAATTTTTGGCTGTTATCGTTTGCCATAGAAAAAAATTACACACAAACACACACACACACACACACACACTTTTCGAAAAATGACTTTTCATGTTTTGAGGGTACTACAATCAGAATCTGCAAACATCTCGAACACGATTTTTTTTTTTGCCATCACCATACTTCCATTTCCTTAAGGACATGGAAGTAAAAGGTAAGGGGCTTAACAATATCTACCACTTTTTAGATAAAGAAGGAGTATGCACTACGGTTAATAGCTTATGCTACAAGATACATAAGTGTTTATTTTAAAAATTAGTACAGTAACATACAAGACAGGTTACATGAACAACCGCTGGAAGAAACGGAGAATAAACAGTTACAGTGAGGTCGAAAGACGTAGAATTGAGCACTACAGAGTCAATTGGGTTTGTAAAGAAACATCAAACCCAATGTACTATCATTACACACAACAATGTACTATCATTACCTAACCAACCACAACACTCATGTAGAGTAGATGTATTATTTAGGAAGTATCTGTGCCTCAACTAAGTACTAAGTCCAGTATACTGTAACAGGATCTACTGTTCCACACTGTAAATAAAGAAGATGGGCAATAATATATATTGTAACGTTTATCCCTTTTTCTTACCTTTAAATCTGTAGTATCTTGTCCTTGTAGTATTCTATATTGTAATAGATGTATTGGTATTGTTTTTGTATTCGTCAGTCTCACCTAACGTTATAGTTAAATTGTGTACCTTTAATTCAATTGTAAAGAAGACTGTTTGCATTAAATGTAATGTAATAATGTAACAATATGTATGTGTAGGCTGATTAGAATGGAATGGCTGTTTACTTACCACTTTACCTAGTATTTTGGTCACTTAACCAAAAATTTGTCCATTTTAAGTACAGACTCTAACCTATCAGATTGCAATGTAACTGGAATTTGTTGAAAACAAGATTAAACTATCACTCATATATTCAACCCCCCCCCACAGAGAGTGGGAGGGGGAAGAGAGAGAGTTATATATCATTGTTGAATAATTAAGACATTCCTTTTAACAAAAATATACTTTTTAATTAAATTATTACAACTATTTATTTTTACTTTAATTATATTTATGTTTCTGAATAATTGAATACAATACAGTAATTAAAATAAAAGTATATTGTTGTTAAAAAGTATTTTATTTTTTATTGAATAATAATAATAACATAAGAATATAAAATAAAGTAATTTGTAAATATATCGTTATACTTCTGACATGTAAAGTAGTATACATCAATAGTCTACTCTCATACAGTATACGAATTTGTTGGAAAATATCATGCACACTACTTGGCAAAGGTTCAACACTGATTTAAAAATGTTTTGTTTAATGCAAACACTGAAACACACTATACACAAGAAACACACTATACACAAGAAATAGAACTCATCATAAACATAACGTGATTATATTACTTCTTATGGTATAAGAATATGATATCAGTTTTTTATTTAATACCTACTTGTAAAGGAAAAAATACAGTTATTATTTTATAAATAACTTTGTTACAGCTGCTGTGAAGTTGTTTAGATTAAATAATGTAACCTAACCAACTTTTAAGTATTTAATATTAAGTATAAGTATATTTAATCCTCAGAGAAAATGAACAATTAACACCAGTTTTTGAAAGAACCATGAAAGGAGAGAAGATGAGCTTGTGTACGAAATGCAAAGTGGAGTATCTAATGTAGAGATGAAAGCTCAACAGTTCAAACCAAATACATATGAATGGAGATGATTGGTAATATCTGGGACCTGTCACACAACAGAACACCATACAATGATGATAGTGTGTATCACTTATTTCATCACATCTCTTACCATGTAATGTGCCTGCTTTTAATAATATTTTCAAAGGATTTTAATACTTTGTTTTGACTGGTTTCACTGTGTAAGTTACAAACCTGAATATAGTCCTGGAATACATATGGTAATCAATTTTTCCATTCACAGCCACGTTTCGCATTAAATCACGAATGCCTGCAAAGAAAAATAAATTACATCACCGGACACACCAAGTACTGACATATGAACATTAATCAATTATTTTGTTTAATCAGTCAACATTCTAAGAGACCAATATTAAAGGGTTTACAGATTATTGACGCATCCACCAAAATACACACACACAGGTTGTGGTATGTGTTACAATTGTGTCTTATTTTCAGCTAACCGTTCTTTTACAGGTGAAATCAGTACAATTGTACCTCGTGAGTATAAGGTTAGTTTAAGCTGTACCTATGATATTAAACATAATAATACACTGAACATGATTATTACACTTTATATGATATCAGCTTTTTGGCTTAATATCCACTTGTAAAAGAAAAAATACAAAATGATTATTATTTTATAATTAACTTTGTTACAGCTGTTGTGAAGTTATTTAGAATAATAATGTAACCTAACCTACTTTTAAGTACTGAATACTTTTAATGTGTCATGTACTGTGTTCAATAAGGAAACGAAATACTTTTACAGAGTACTTAAAATCCTTGAAAATGGTATTAGATTAAGCTTGAGCAATGAATAATTAAACTAAGCACATGATTTCAAAGTCAATATCATAATTAACTAAGTATTCTAAATAGAACATACCAAATTGATAATACTTACCAAAATCATGTAAAACAAGAATCATAAAGGGGCTTCATATTTTTTTATATCTTCAAGCATTTTCTCGAACAAATCCTGGTTTGCATTTCTTGTTCGCCACATGAACTCACTTAAATAGGAATCTAAGCGATCCCTTCTCGTACCACATTCAATCACGTTTCGGCGTTTACAGGACCGCCACATGCTTTCTACGCCTTGTGTATGTGCTCCCGTTTGAGGATCCACGAAGTTATAACTATGGTTTACAGTCAAATGAGTGTACTGTTGTGGCAAATTAACAATTTGACGGTATGAACGCCACTCATCTGACATTATAATGGACCCTGGTTCAATATTTGCCACTATGAGAGGGAGGAGGGTAGCTGCTGACCAATCTTCGATACGACACAAGAAACATTCCTTTGTTTCTCGACAGAATCCTCCGAAAACCCACTGTTGTGGATACACCCGGCCAACATTATTTTTTCTCTTGGCAAAGAGACTCTCGTCAATTTCAACTGTTAAATTTGGTCCTCCAATTTTCTGTGGGTTGCTCATGATGTCTTCAGCACAGATATGTCTTAAGTAAGCCGTCCAATGTGTGTGTGTTTTGTTGTCAATTTTCAGTTGATTTTTACTGTTTTTCACACTACTACGGCCTTCACACCAGTCATAAATAAATTTTATTATTGTTCTCAGGGGTAATTTGGACCCCTCTAAAAATGTGTCCTTGCGAACTGGCTTATACTCACGGCAAGTCTTCTTATTGCAACACCAACGCTGTTGCTGCCCAAGCACTAAAATCATATCATGTCCATTACCACACTGACGAGGATTGTGAACCAAACCTTTTTCTCGAAGAAAAGAAAGTGCATCCTCTTCTGTACCAATAACACTTGACAGTTCATCGTAGCTAATCATAATTAATTAATAATTAATGTGAAACTCCCAACACAACACTGATTTAAAATGTAACAAATTCGGTGAACAAGCATGATAACTTTTTCAGTTACCGCCATCGTAACAACACAATTTTACCATGTGCTGTACAAATGGCATTTGGTCTTTGACTATTCTAAGCAAAATTCAAGACCTTTAGGAATAAACGGGTAAATTTTAAAACAAATTTAAAGACTCTGTCTTAAATTTAAAGTCTACTAAAATTAACGACACATGTTATTTCAAAAGGACAATGAATAACTCTAAAGGATACTAAATCATTCTTACTACTGTTCAGGTGCAGTATGTACTCCAGAGGCAGATTTATGCATAGGCAAAGTAGGGAACTGGCAGCAAATTTTGTGAATACCGGAGAGATGTGGACACGGAGATTTGCGAAAACAAGCTATTTCCGGAGATTTGCGGACACTAGGCCTTTTGCTACCTGAGAGAGGGATGACAAAATTCCAAAAGTATTTCTATACCGGAGGTTTGCGGACAGGTCTTATCTGAGGTGTGCCCGCTTGTAAAATTTTATGATGGGGTCATAGTCCGAGATGCGCCCATTTTACTTCGAGTCCCCCACGTAGCTGTGACCCCCCCTGCGTTTTATTATTTCTAGCCTAACGTATCTACCAACAATCGTTTGTGACAAACTTTGTTTTATGGTTTTATATAATAAATTCGCTTCGATTTTATATATAAAGTTTCTGGTCAGTTGCTCAATTCGAGTGTTTGGGTTTCGAGTGGTCAGGTATAGAATAAGGGATTATTCTCTTATGCACACACGCACATCGACCATTTTCAGGTACACCGGGCGCAACTCGTCTCGGCGCTGCGGACACTACCCTTTTGGGTGTGATAGAATGTGGAACCATGTCAATGAACCCGCCCACCAGTTTACCAGTACGAATCCACTCCAAGTATTTGTCACTTTGAGTTTGACATTCGTAGAGTGAAGACGAGTATGAAAGTTGTTACAACTACTAAGGGTAAACCTTGTGCCCATTACAACGGTTATGCGTATCGTAAATTTCGGGAGTCGAAAGAAGGTGTTGTTACGTGGATGTGTTTACGGGAGAAGTCCAA
This sequence comes from Magicicada septendecula, assembly GCA_034769895.1. Lineage (NCBI taxonomy): Eukaryota > Metazoa > Arthropoda > Insecta > Hemiptera > Cicadidae > Magicicada > Magicicada septendecula. Next base: position 180,783,709 of record CM068376.1, on the reverse strand, counting down.
TCGCTGTAAAGGAAAGATGCGGTCGAAGAAAGAAGATGTTTCCGAACTTTTGTGTGGACCACCTGATGACGCGTCCTTAGAAGTGAGGAAGCGTGTGGAGAAGGTGAAGAAGAGGGCACGTGAATAAAATACTCAGTTATCTGCGATATACACAGATGAAATTGGAGATCTTCATAATAGAGGTTATGATTTTGTCACAGTAATGCCCCATGCAGAAACATTGAAGAGAGCCATTCGGGATCATTGGTGTAAAACCCAAGGAAACCAGCATGAACCAAAGAATTGCGAAGATATTGTTCTTTCAGAAGACATTCTAAAAATGAGCGATGGCAGCAGTTTCCTTCTTAAAGATGACGCATTAGAAGAGAGAATTATCGTTTTTAGTGGCAGCAAAGGAAAGGAAAGTCTAGGAAACTCTTCACATTTTTTAATGGACGGTACATTCAAGAGCTGTTGTAAGGAATTTACACAAATCTACACAATCCATGCAGATTTGTTTGGCGTCCAAGTGTGGTAAATGTAGACTTCGAGGCTTCTGCGATTGCGGCCCTTTGTCAAGTTTTCCCCACAGCTGAAATAAGTGGATGTTACTTCCACGTGAAAGTGTTTGTGGAGGAAGGTCCAAGATGTAGGCCTAACAGAGGACTATCGCCAGAATGAAGAAATAAGGCTTCACGTCAGTATGTGTGCAGCGTTGACGTTTTTAAATTTATTCCTATCAAACTGGAGTAAGCATATTTTCAAACCTTTATGGATGTGTGTCATGGAATTTACAGATTGCACCAAAAGAAACAATTAAAATATATCTTTTCAATTAAACAAAAATTGGTCTTGTAATATGATTCGGTAATACAGCAGGAACTAATCAGTTAATTGCTATTACAAAATGCCTTATTCCTTTTCCATGATGATCAGATTATGCTATACGCCTGCATAAATATAAATTATTAAAATGCTTAACTCCCAACACAAAGTTGAACACATGATGAAAAGTTCATCATGTCACATATTCTAGTAACAAGGTAAGTTTTTGGAATACTGTTTTAGCTGAATTTATACACTAGGAGGACACTCAGCATTTAGTTTGTGTGTGTAACTCTGGTTAATTAAAGAGAATTATTTGTGTAAATTCAAATTTAGTAAAACGAATCTACTACTGTAAATGCCTGGAATGCTATGCATTAAAGAATTTTAATTAACTTTATATGGGGAAAACTGGTTTACATACATTATTTCTGAAAATAATAATCCTGAAATGTAATCAGTACTTATATCAAGTTAAGTGCAATAATTAAATATATTCTTCAACTTGCACATTAAATAGATCCCTTCTCCTTCACTTACCAGGCACATAAGGGAAGCTCTACTAAATACAGGATTTCTTGGAACTGTGTAGAGTGGGATCAGTGGAGTAACTTGCGGAGGGGGGTTATCAGGGGATCAATTCCCCTCCAGAACTATTCGAAATTTCAGCAGAATTCCATAATTTCCTAAGTAGACCCATTTCTAAGGCAGTTTTGTTTGTACAAAGTAATACTTATAAATAATTATAGAAATAAAAGTAATTACAATATTGTAACGTTATGTTTTCCCCTTACATAAAATAGGCCCCAACTTAAACCATTTCATGACCATGATACATGAAGAACATTATACTAAGTCATTAACTAAATTGTATACTATAAATATTGTCTGAGATACGGTAATAAAAAGAGATAAGAATAATGTAATGAAACTGATAAGAACATTATCAATAAGAAGATTTTACTCCAGTAAACTGCATTAAAAATTGTTAAAAAAGATAAAACTAATGAAAGTTAAAAATAAAGCTAATGAGTTATTCTTAGATGACATCATTAATCTTATTGGTAATGGTGTAAAAGCCTTCCCACAGCGGTTGCAGGTTTGGGCTGATTTATTTCTTCCTTATCATGTTATAGAACTAGGCCTGGCAGCAGGTGTGAGCCCTGAAGAAATTGCAACCAGTCTTCATCTTTGTATTTGCCAAAATAAAGTTGTTCTGAGCCAGGTCATGTAAATTCAGGTTAGGCCAAGTTGCTCATTAGACTTTGTCTAAATTTTAAAGATATAAAGTGTTGATAAAGATTTTAGGACCGTACATTAAAAACATTGTTTGCACATATGAGTAGGAAGCAGATGTATTAATATAATGTTACCCAACAAGATACAGGAACAATTATGTATATTTAATTAAGTAGTTAGTGGACTTAAAACCTGCAGTAGAAACTCCAGTTTTTATAAAACAAATAGGGAGAGAATTGAAGATTTGATGTTTGTAAATGTTATATCTATTTTCTTCTAAGTAACTAATGGCTGGTTATTTGTAATCACGTTTTCTCATAATGTATGTTGTTAATGACCTTTTTTTAAGGGTATGAAAAACAACAACACATATTGGTATTTGAAAAAAGGTGAATTTTATTGGTACATACTAAAGTATAGAGTCAAATTTGTTTCTATTCATTAACAAAGGTCCGTACTGTAATAATTTTGTGTGTAATATACAAGCATTCTTTAATATGTTTACGAGATTCTCCCAATTTTATTTGCATTAATTCAGACCGTAGTAACATTAAATTCCACTGTAACCCATTATTAATACTTAATCATTTGCATGTTAACAGAAACTACACATTGCTTATTATTGCATTATGTTGAAAAAAGGATTTTAATGTACTTGTTTGGTTATACATTAGATTGTACTAGGTTCTAAATTGGAAGTACGTTTTAATTCCGGTACTTTGAATAAAGACAGCCTTTAATGTTATATACAGCCTTTGAATGTACACTAACTAAGGAAATGTCTGTTAAGTCTAATTAATTTTAAAAATCTAAAAGGTTAAGTTAAATAATTAAACGTAGTTGTATGTCATTAACAACATACATTATCGTCTAATACAAACAACCTGCCAAAATCGTCTCTGTACCGTAATTATGTGCGATAAACTAATTTCTGTACTTCCAATAAATACACCCTTTTAATGTACACGAACAAAGTAAATTTTATTTAAGTTACATTGTCGTACATAACCTCCATAAGCTGGCATTACTTACTTCGAATAAATACAGCCGTTAATGTTATATACAGCCTTTTATCCATACAATAAATACAGCCTTTGAATGTACACTAACTAAGGAAATGTCTGTTAAGTCTAATTAATTTTAAAAATGTAAAAGGTTAAGTTAAATAATTAAACGTAGCCACAACCTGCCAAAATCGTCTCTGTACCGTAATTATGTGCGATAAACTAATTTCTGTACTTCCAATAAATACACCCTTTTAATGTACACGAACAAAGTAAATTTTATTTAAGTTACATTGTCGTACATAACCTCCATAAGCTGGCATTACTTACTTCGAATAAATACAGCCGTTAATGTTATATACAGCCTTTTATCCATACAATAAATACAGCCTTTGAATGTACACTAACTAAGGAAACGTTTGTTAAGTCTAATTAATTTTAAAAATGTAAAAGGTTAAGTTATATTGTTAAACTTAGCAACAACCTCCCAAAATCGTCTCTGTACCGTAATTATGTGCGATAAATATAAACTAATTTCTGTACTTCCAATAAATACACCCTTTTAATGTACACTGACAAAGTAAATTTTATTTAAGTTACATTGTCGTACATAACCTCCATAAGCTGGCATTAAAGTCAGCTGCATGGAACTAGTATCGTCAAGGTCACACCGCTTACTTACAGCGTTGCCACTAAGCAACAGTTTCCCTTTCTTCCGAAAAATGCTACACTAGTAAGTAAGCCTACTTAATGTAAAGAATATAACAAAGTGAGAAAGTTTGTAATACATGCATTAGAGTACATTGTTACATTGTCAATAATTCTTAATAATAATTACATCACAATTAATATATTGTTAATAATTAATTAACAATTAATTTCCGTATCTTATACATAACATTCAATTCGACGCGTCAGCTATAGTTTGTTTGAACGAATTTTATACACATCCTGTGTCTTAAGCTTGCCCCATTTAATTATTGAAGAGACCGCACTATTCGTGACTCAGAAAAATATTCTATTTTTATTTCCTGCGCTGCTTATTAATAATTAAGTAAAAAAATTAGAACTATACTATAAGATGTTACATGCACAAGTAGCATAAAAATAATGGTATGTATAAACGTGAAACGAATTGGATTTCTTAAGAAAATAAGGATAATTTTATAAACAACAAATACAAATGTCTCATGAAATAAATTTAAAATTCCTTATTTATTTATATATATATATATTTTTTAACTTAAATCTTTAAATATAGAATTTAAATTTATAATTCTATATTTTATGCATTGTCCTTACTAATTTTATAATTAAAATTTTCCTTATTTTATGAACTATAGAATTCCTTATGACTATTATAAATAAGCAGTATGTTGAAAAACTCACCTTAAATAGGGTTAGTCACACAATTATCACTTTGCAAAGTGATAGCACAGAGCACATTCATAACACTCCTGAAGAAAACATGCACACACGGTTTTTTATGTTTCAATAAAAATAGAAAATACTACGCTTCGCTATAGACACGTTTACCACCTATATACACTTTTTAACACTCCTGCAGTATTCGTCTTCGGATTCACTGGACTCAGGTTCGCTGTCACTACTCACACGTAAGTGTATGATGAAGGGCTCCACTGTGGTGTCTCTCGTGCACTGCTTTGAGTAATCGGCTTCTTGTAGTGCCTCCGCATGTCTTACGCACTTCTCCCAGTCTTCCTGAGTTATCCTGTCCAAAGCTTCGTGTGCAAGTTGTTCAATATCGGCCAATCTGAAAGTCGTATTCTTGTTTGCAACATACCGTTTAACTTGGGCCCATATCAGCTCGATCGGATTATACTGACAATGATATGGTGGCAGGCGCACTACTGTATGTCCCATTTCATTTGCCAGTTGATCCAATTCGTACGTCTTCTTGGCCGTTCGGATCTCTTCTTTAGAAAGAAGTTCATCCCTGGTTTCAGCTGTGGAAAATGAAATTCTCTTCTTACGCAGCCACTCCATGATATCCGCTTTACGCCAGTTTGAACATGGTGGTTTATCTATTTGTACAGAATGATAGCTGGCATTATCCATCACGATGACAGAGCCTTCTTCCAAGGAGCGCAACATACCAACAAACCAGGTCTTAAAAACTTCAGCATTCATTTCTGTGTGGTAGTCAGATGCAGCTGAATGCTTACTGCCACGAAAGACAAGTTTGGCACCTGCTATGAAACCTGTACTTGCGGATCCAGCATGTGCAATAATCAGCCGGCCACCTCTACCAGTAGGTACTTTCAGCCCACCGTTCCCTCTGGAGTCTTGCCAGATGTATTTATTCGTATGATTCTGTGATATCCAGGTTTCATCCAAATAAATTATAGGCCTGTTGTCCTCCGTACGATGTATATGCATGGTTCTCAAAAACTTCGCTCTCAAGGCAGCAATGTCTCTGCGCTCCATTAAAAATTTTCGTCCATCGTTGCACTTCTTAAATTTAAAACCAAGCACTTTCAGAAGGCGAAGTACGGAGGCTTCTGAACCAGAATAATTGATTTTCTGACAGAGATCAGCTCGAATTTTGCTTGCAGTGGGGTATTCCCCTCGGTCGTAATATTTTAGTACGGTCCTGCGGACTATTTGTTTATTAAAATCGTCCAGTTCAGTGTTTTTGTGTTCCCGTTTATACCCTTTCCTTGGAGAACTGAACACAACACTCACGCCTTGATCATCTGCCGAAGCAACGGTATTGCTAATACGTTGCACCGACTGTTCAGAAATGCCACAAGCTTCCGCTGTCAATTTTCGAACTTGTGCAAAGTTTATGTTCCTCCTGGCTTCTTCATTATACGCAAGATTTTTAAAAAACTTGTAAACGTTTGCTATGATGACTTTACTTTGTTTTCTAATGTCCTCTCGGCCCGCACGTACACCACCGCTGCTTGTACTCGAACTAAATGTAGGATACTGTTCCTCAATATCACTCATAATAAATACAAATTATTGAAATAAACTAATACACACACTGTCTACAATAAAGACGTCAACCGTTCACATGAAACGCACAAAATGTCTGTCAACAATACTAAGGACGATAAATATTTTGGATGTTTGTTGCTAATTCGTCTCTTCCTCACCTCGTCCACCAACCTACTTGGAATGGGGTACTGTAACTGAAATGGGATTGGCTTTTGTCACAACAGCGACAATTTTGTTTACAGAAATTGCTCAGTCCTATTTATCTTTGTGCAACGGAAGAAAGGTAGTAGCGCGGGCAGTAAACATACACATTTTTGAGGGGATTGTAAAATGACAAAGGCATTCATAAAAGTGTCAGACAGCAATATTTACCGAAAAGACATGCCGACAGGGTATACGCAATGTGCATACCAAATGTGTACATATACCTAACAGAACTTCCGAACCATATGGCTTAGGAATGACCGTGTAGAGAACAAAAACAGATTCATTTACAAAAGGGAAAAGACCGTGAGTACGAAAAAATTAAAGCGACAACAGCAGGCAAGGTCAGCGTTCTCAGACAACTGTCAGTCTGTAGGATAACCGCCCATGAAGAAAACAGTAAAACTTTAATAAGTAAGTGCACTGTACGGAAATCACAAAATAACTGACCTAATGGTACTTCGTAAAGTTAGGGTGTGTATTGCTAAAAGGTTTAGATTCTAACATAAGAAAAACCAGCGCAGTATAAATAGTAGTTTCAGAGAACTGCAAATCGTAACAAAAAAAAAAGCCAAAGAAACAGAAGAAACGCAAAGATAGAAATTCTGTAGATATTTACGCGACAACAAAAAATATGTTGCCGACTCACACAAATTTTTAGAGCTCAAATACTGGCGCCCAGAATTTAACTGAGTAGTGTTACCCACAACTAATTATTCCTGATAAAACAAATTCATTTACGCGATACGCATAAATAAATTTGAAACGAAGAATATAATGTGGATGTATGAAATTTGTTTTCGTAACACTGCTAAAACGCTACACACTGTACTAGCCGGCAACAACGCTGGGCGAGGGGCGTGGAGGTGACAGGGAGAAGCAGTGAAAGTGAGTGACCTTGACGATACTACTTCCATGCAGCTGACTCTAGTTACTTGTGAAGAAAACAGTTGGCTGTACACATCGGACACCGAAATATAGTACACGCGCGGCGCCGGAAGTTACATTTTGCCGCTGAATATTCCCCAAGACCCATTTTTTGAATATAGACAATAACCTCTATAGACAACACTATTAAATGTAGAGGAGAGCTTCTTAAGTAAAGTGGATGAAGACATAGAAGTAACACCGACTTCTTGAGATAAAACAGAAAATAATGAAGAGACTTCAAATGAGCATATTTCGTTAAAAGATACGCTGTAGTATGATGTGAAAGTTAAGATATACTTTTTACATGTTGACGATGCCAAAGGTGTTGGAAATAATGTGTAATGTGGAAATGAAATTGGAAGATATTGGTGTTCATAAAGTGAGAAAACAAACCACAATAACTGAATTCTTTTAATTAATGCCAGTGCAGTTTTTGAAGTTATGTGTAGTATTTCAAGTACTGTACGTACATAAAATTTGAGAATTCCTGTATTGTGGAATTATTGTTATTAGAGGTATGTACGCATTTAATTCCTATAATTAAGTTTAGCGCTGTATTAAAATTTTACAATTATTCTATACAATTGGAAATATAGTAATAATAAATAAATATTTCTTTAATTTCGTTGTCCATGACATATCCGTTAATTTTAACTAAATATAATTAAATCACTACCGACTCAGAACACAAAGTTTTTCATGGGTAAAAACGTTGAAGTTTTACCTTATAGCCTGAACCAGTTTTCGCTTTTAAAAGGCTTCTTCAGAGCCTCTTAAAAGCTAAAACTGGTTCAGGCAGTAAGGTAAAACTTTTAACATTTTTACCCATAAAAAACTTTGTGTTCCGAGTTGGTAGTGATTTAATTATATTTAAATAAACATTTAAAATAATTATAACATAATAGTGCATATATTTAATGTTTAACAACTTAATATATAAACTTCTTAGCAAACAAATTATCAAACTTCTTACACAACTTGAAAAAGCTTTCAGAAAAATTAATTTTACTTATATTCTGCACCCCCTCCTTCTTACACTCTGACACTGCTTTCCAAAAAGCAGGCACTTCTGAATAGCTGACAGTTTACCATTTCCTGATGCTGTCCATTATAGGGTATATATGGTTTTATATGTTTATAAATATAGTAACATAAAACACAAGACAAACTAATACCTGAACAAATACAAATCAACACAAAACACGACACAGTTTTCAAAACACTTAACATTGGAAACACCCATAAAACAAAAATGTATAGCACACCCACACACAATAACAGTAATGTAAACTACCAAAGGCCAACAGGAAATCATAGTAACAATAGTCTGGACACAAGTATTCCACAAGATTAAAAACTAAGATGGGTGAGGATGGGCAAACGATTTGATGCCTGAAACAAGTTCCAAGTAAAGAAAACAACATATCTTAATTGTCAACTAGTAGAAAATCACACACACACACGCGCGCTTGCGCGCACGCACGCACGTTTTGCTGCAATCAATTTCTTGATGTATATATTGTTTATTTAATGTTTAAACTATTGTTACATTTTATTTACTTTTCCCCCCTCAACAACTTTTACTTACCTTTTATGATCTTTTTACGCACTCGCTCTGACTTACCAAAAACAGAAGATTCCAAAATATTTATAGGTCGCCACCAATATTTTTAAACAAAAGGACAAATATGGAAACCTTAATACATTTTCCCCTTATTTACTTTTAATTACTTACCAGGTTCGATTAGGCGAGATTTTCCATACAGGACAGGTTATGTTAAACGGGCGTAATAACTACTCTCTATGCATGGTTATCATCATACAAACTCTGAATTTATTTTAACACATTCATCCTTAGTTATCAATGTTGTGATACAAAATTATATTACGAAAATTCTTTGAATTCCAATCATTGAAGTTAAACCATCAAATGAAATTTACTAGTCACAAAATTTCTATACATAAAACATTAAACCAAAACCATTACAAGACATCAGTACTTTGATCACTCTCTCTCTCTCTCTCTCTCTCTCTCTCACTCACTCACTCTAATTATCCCCCTTTTTTTCTTTTGAGATCTCATTTTAACTGGACATTTTTATAAAAAAATAGAAATTCATATAAAATTTTATTTTGTTTTGGCCATTTAATTATGTTCTTTCGCTTTTACTTAACTGGACATGGTCCGATTCGTAGCACTGCCTGTTGAGACGCTTTTTTAATAATACTACTAAGTTAATCTTGTTAAAACTGTTATATTATCACCACTGTCACTAAATGCTTGTTTTAGCCTGTTTTTTATTTTTTCGTACTTCTTCATTCTTCTTACAACACTTTACTGGATAGGCCGATTATAGCATTTTTGGCCTATTGCAAACGCCCGAGGCTACAGTTGAATTACGTCTACCCAGTATAAAGTAGGCTGTCGACGACTGCTATCTAACTCTGCTGTTAGTGAACAACTAACTTTAGGTGGTGGCCAAGCAGCGGGCGCTAAAAGTATGTATTTTTGATTTCGCCGTCTCTGATTGGCCGGTATGTCCAAGCGTTCAGCCCAGGAATTCTGGTATTCTTTACTGCCTGTTGTAACGGACGTTTTCAGTAATTCACGGCTACATGAGTTGCCAGCGGTTGCGTAATACGTCTAGACTAGTTGACTCAAAGCAAAACACAGACGTGGTGTTTTGCAATAATCTTGCATGTATAGTTGATTAAGATGGGGTACCCCAAAGGTGAACATTGACTGTTTTGAATTCAGCCTGATTAAAATTATTATTTCTTAACACACAATTCTGTACTGTTACAATACCCCCCAATGAGAGGTTTTATGCCGAAGCATAAAAACTCATTGCTAAAACCTAAAAGGATCAATGAGGATATGTCACCACCACCCCCCTTAAGTCCTTACTAAAATCATGCGTACTTACCTCCCCCTAGTCCGGTGGCTGTGGCTGCACCCATCCGACCTTACTGGACTTCTCTGCTCGAGATCCCTACACCATAAAATCAGATAGGCACCCGCCACAGTATCACCTGGCTCTGTAACATTCAAGCAAAATATCAATAAATGGCCTTCCATTATTCCATATCCTCAACTGATTCGTTTCCTCTTAGTCATACCGGTTCATTATTTTCAAAGTACTGGTTCCTTTTCTACAAAATACAATATACATATGTCTACATAGCAATATAAACTTACTGTCTACTTACATTTACTTACATTGAATACATAAAAATCTCCTATAAATTGTATACTGTTCCCAAAACACTATTACCCACCAAAATTACAAATTTATTACATAACAGTCTTACTGTAAAATACATGTAACAGGTCACCAACATTTCTCCTTTAGATTTAAATAAAAGTTATAAACATTACAATATTAATCTCAAATTTCCAATTAAATAAAACTTTAATCATTAATCAATTTGCATTTATTTCACCATTCCAATCAAAATTCAACTCAAAATTAAGTTAAATTATTATTAAAATTCACCTTTTCAATTAATTTAATTCCTACTCAAATTTAATTTTATTTAATTACCTCATTTGTTCAAAACAATTTCATTTACTTTGATTACATTTTTCAAAATGATTCTACATTAACAACATCCTCTCACATAAATTTTACCTGCATTACAACCAAAACACTAAGTTACTTCATTATATTTTTCACAAAAGTTCTCAATTTAATTACCTCTTGCATTATCTTATTTCAAGGCAAAATTTATTTATTCATCAACAGCAAACATTGTTGTGGTTGTCAACTCCAGCATGACTGTAAACATTAGTCACACAAAATACAATGTTCATATCAACAGCACATCAGCTGATGCACTACCAGAATATTAACGTAAACATTTCCTTTAATTTTCACTTTAAATAGATATTGTAATCAGTTACCATTGATTTTACAATTCCAATCACAGTATATTTAAATTCATTACTAAAATTCGCATTTTTAAATTGGTTTCATTTCAACTCAAATTAGAACAATTCAACTTCAATTACATTTTTCAAAACACTTTTGATTTAAAAACAATTCAAAATAAAATTCATTAGTACCTCCTGTTCATTATTTAGTAAAATAAAATATTATTATTATTATACCATTCATCCTTACTACAAACATGTGTTACATAAGCTATAGTATACATTTCAACAATATAACCTTGACACAATACATTTAACACCAACATATTTATTTACAAATTTTCGTCATATCCAATTATTACTTACCACACTTCATTACCTAAATAATCCAAGTAATTACCATTAACTCAAATAATTAAATGTTCATTCAGTATTTCTCTAACCCCCGTCATCGAAAATTAGTCTTAATTTCACATAGCATTTTTCATTTTTATTTATATACACCATATGGGTATCCTTTGTGTTGTAACCATAAAAATTTATTTTTTCCATTATACCATCATAATAATGCGCAGGGTTACCCCCCATTATTATTTTATCATAAGTCATGTCTACATCATTATTTTTTGTTAAGTCTCCGTTTGTTGTATCATTGGTCACAATTGAATCATTTATTTTTTCATCACTATAGTTGTCAGCTGTTACTAATACGCTAACCCTCACTAGAGGTAAGTGTTTATTATCAGTATTGACCTCAATGTAATCATCTTTCGCTACTACACAAGTACTAAAAGGTAAGTCTATATTATTTATCATAATTCTCTTAATATTCATCCTCTCTATCAACTCTCCATAACCTCTATTTAGCTTAAACCACTCTCTCTCTCTCTCTCTCTCTCTCTCTCTCTCTCTCTCTCTCTCTTAATCACTTTCATCACCACACCATTTCATTTTGTCTCTGTCATTCCATACAAAGGGTACTACTACGTAAAAACACTTCCTGGCCCTACCAGGAACACCATAAAAACTCAGGGAACCACTTGAAAACACATCGTTTTCCATTAAGGGACTTTTGCCCTTCAAAAACATTTGTAAACCTCTTGGTTCACAATAAACCTGGGGAAAATTTACCCTCTGCAACCCCTCTACCTGTACACTCTCCTTCCATTCTTTCTCTAATTCATCAATGCTAATTACTACTCTGTTACTAACTTCAAATAACTTTCTACTTTCATCGTTACTATTACTATTACTCAATTTATTACCATTATTTTTATTCAATAATGTTTCATCATTACTTATTTTAACGCTGCCACTTACCTTGTTTACTGTCACTTGTTTGACACTTAAACTACCACCATTATCATTTATATTTTCATTGTTTTCACTTACCTTGTTAACTGTTGCTTCCTTGTTTATATTCCCATTATCGCATAACTTACCATCATCATAATTACCGTTTTCTGTCACCACTACACTCTCAGTATTATAACCATTGTTCATTTGTTTTGTTGAATCTATCAACTTACCCCATTTTTTGTCACTCTCGTCAAAATGTTTAATTAATGCATCAAAACCGATATTCATTATTTCCTTCCTTTCATCTAATATTGTGTTTGACTCGTCAAAACGTTTATTCATCTTAAAGTTTGCTTCGTCAAAACCCTTATTCATATTATCATACATTGTTTTCAGAAGATTCATCACATCAGCCATTGAATGCCCTTTTTCTTCGGTTTCTCTTACATCAGCCATGATCATTCAATTTTTTATATAATACCCCTTTATAAAATTCCAACCCTCCTATTACACAATAATTACACACCCAATTAAAATACTCCACACCTAAACTCGTAATCCAAATATAAAAATAAACAATAATTTCACAAGCACGTTACGCTACCAGAACATAACCTAGTTTACGAAACATAATTATATACGATAATTCTTCACACATACGCCGTTACCACAACCTGTCTCGTACTTCCAATCAGGTTTAAACCCATATCAGAAGATTCCATATGAGTCATCCTGGCAGGGTCGCCATTGTTACGTTTTATTTACTTTTCCCCCATCAACAACTTTTACTTACTTTTTACGATCTTTTTACGCACTCGCCCTGACTTACCAAAAACAGAAGATTCCAAAATATTTATAGATCGCCACCAATATTTTTAAACAAAAGGACAAATATGGAAACCTTAATACATTTTCCCCTTATTTACTTTTAATTACTTACCAGGTTCGATTAGGCGAGATTTTCTATACAGGACAGGTTATGTTAAATGGGCGTAATAACTACTCTCTACGCATCGTTATCATCATACAAACTCTGAATTTATTTTAACACATTTGTCCTTAGTTATCAACGTTGTGATACAAAATTATATTACGAAAATTCTTTGAATTCCAATCATTGAAGTTAAACCATCAAATGAAATTTACTAGTCACAAAATTACTATACATAAATCATTAAACCAAAACCATTACAATACATATCAGTACTTTGATCACTCTCTCTCATTTTAACTGAACATTTTTATAAAAAAATAGAAATTGATATAAAATTTTATTTTGTTTTGGCCATTTAATTATGTTCTTTCGCTTTTACTTAACTGCACATGGTCCGATTCGTAGCACTGCGTGTTGAGACGCTTTTTTAATAATACCACTAAGTTAATCTTGTTAAAACTGTTATATTATCACCACTGTCACTAAATGTTTGTTTTAGCCTGTTTTTTATTTTTTCGTACTGCTTCATTCTTCTTACAACACTTTACTGGATAGGCCGATTATAGCATTTTCGGCCTATCGCAAACGCCCGTTTGTTCAGGAACTAATAAATAAATTTGTATTAGTTTATTTTGTTTATATATTTGTAAATTTTTCCGTATGTTCATTATTGTGCCTTAGTGTGGTATGTGTTTTATCAGTGTCATGTTGGTTATGCCTGGGAATTCATGTCCTATGTTTATTGCATGTATGGCCAAATTGGATTTAGATTTTTTTTCCAAAATAACTTTTTTTAGTAGGCCTAGGTTTTTTCTCTGTCCTATGTAACATCTATTGCAATCTTGGCATTCAATTTTGTATATTCAATTGGTCACTGTATTATTTTTGTTGTGTGGGTTATGTGGTTTTTGTAAGTTAGTTTTGTACGCTATTTTAATGTTTGTATTTTAAAATAGTTTTGTAAGCTTTCACATCCTATTATTTATGTATGTGAATGTGGCACATTTTTTATTATTGTTGTTGTTATTATTTATGTGTTGTTCATTTTGATCATTTCTTAAATTTTTAGTTTTATTTTATATTTGATTTTATTTTCTATTTTGTGTATAGTGTTTTTATTGTATCCATTTTCATCAACAGTTTGGTAAATTATATTTCTTCCTATATTTGTTTCCTGTTTGTTTAGGGGTATTTTGTACATTCTGCTGATGAGTAAATAGATAGCTACTATTTTATGTTGTGGTGGGTGGTTGGGATGGTTAGGTATAATGATGTTATTGGAGATTGGTTTTCTGTATATTGCATGTTGGGATTGGTTATTGTTTCTTGTGATGGTTATGTCTAAGTAGTTGATTTTGTTGTTTTTCTTTTCCTTCTGTGAATTGTATTTTGGGTCTATGTTATTGATTTGTTTTAATATTTTGTCTGCAATTCTGTTTTTGTTATTAGACACATTGTTATTACAGTTTCACCAATCGTCATATAGTGTAGTGGAAAAGAAAATTCAGACACCAATGAAGTCACTAATTAGTCACAAATAACAGATTGAAATCAACAAGTTATTCAACAAGATTATACTCGTACAGTAATTCAAGTTAAATTTGTACACATGCAGAAATAATGTCAAGTAATAGAGTCCCGCACAATAATCACTTTTCACTAATAACCATTTGAACGCACTGTGTAATCGCCCGATGTAAACTGAAATCTAAGCAGCAACTGTCGTTGTTTAAATAGATAGCACAGGTGTTCCAGAATAATCCATAATACGCATCAACAGGCACTCGAAAACACTAGAGCGTTATTGATTGCAGCCTTGAAGAACCATGCACCTGCTGTGCTAGGCGGGGGGACGGGTAGACGAAGCTCTCGGCTGTTCCAGGCAGTTTGATTCGTTTCATGGGTGGATTAAATGTTGTATGTCCTACAGCTATTTAATTATTGTAATTAATTAAATATGCATAATTAATCATTCAAATGTTAATTAGTTTAATTAATTTACTTTATTAGTCCGGTTCAATGAGTAGTTCTATTTATTTAGCCCCGCATTAGGAAGCCATATACAGCTATGCAAATATGCAAATTAGGCACATTTATTAGTTTGCCTGTTAGGTAAATTAATACCAAAAGAAAACAATTTATCATTAACTTCTAACGAGATTCATGTTATGTTAATGTCGCAAGTTGGCTGTGCCATATACAATTCTGTGATTTACGTTAATTTGATACATAAGTTACTTAATTATCATTTCTGATTGACATGTGTAAACTTAGTTGATTAGAAGAATCTATGTGCATTGGAAAATATGTAAATTGGTCTAGTGTGATGCACCGTAACTATGATTTCACCCTCCTCTTTTTTTATATCTTACGTATTATGTGGATCACAATCGAGGTAGTCATAAATAACATAACACATACGCATATCTAGCTCTAGAATTAACAATTTATTACTTACTAAGCAATTAGTAATCAGTATTCTCGATTGAAGATAACATACTCTTGCAACGAAAACAATATCTCATACATCTTATTTCGTTAATTGATGATACTTCCTCTAGTTTTACAAACATGAGTATAAAGAATTACACTAAGCTCTACTCTACGTTCACAACCTTACTAAAGCTAGTGGATTCATATTTCCATCCATAATAATGATCGTTTTATCTAAGTTAATAAACATCTGATATTTATAACCATCTCAGTGTGGATTCTTTTTGAGAAACAGGTCAGTGGCTTTATAACTACCAACAATAAGTAATTTACATTACTTGTTTTCAGTTATCCAATTTGCGTAGAAACTCCGTCCGGCGTCTTGCATTCCTCCATTCTCCAGAACAATCGTTGACCACTTGGCACATATATCACAAATGAATGGTACACATTGCACACACACTGGTCTCCGCACTCCCGTGTCTATGTACTTCCGGTCACGTTTGTTTTATAGTTATATGTTCACGTATATTACTAAGTATGATTATCCACACATTGATTGGTCATTTTATGTTTAAGTTTGTTCGTTAGTGCTTGACCATATTATCACTAAATACTGAACGTTTGTGCTTTAGTCAATCATTATCGTATTTTATTTATGAATTTTCTATCATGATAATTGAAGTGTATCGTTACTCGTATGGTACATTAGTTATGATACTGTTTTGTAGTTGATTAATAATGTATCTTCGCACTCCCGTGTCAATGAATCGAAATATTATACAGTTTGGTTTAGACGAATATTAAACTCGCGCTTGAAACTAACAAGTCTTTTGACTCTGTACTCATTGCCGTTAAAATACACTTTGGCATTTTAATAAATAATGTCTCTGTTCATTTCTAACTCCTTTGAAATACTGCGAGCGAATTGATATGGTTAAGTAATATAATATCACTGAGTTCTCCGATTACGGCGCACTATGTTATATGACACTGCGGTAATAAACTGATATACTATTAAGACATTATGCACTGATGTATTTAAACTATTAAGAGTCTAAGTTCAATAATACTGAGAGTCTAGTACGCTATTAAGTTGAAATCAAAACTGAGAACTTGTAACATACCGAGTTGTAATGATACTAATAATTTTTATGAAACCGAGATTTTACACTACTGAGCGATTTTATAATACTTAGAGCTTTTTTTTAATACTGAGAGATTTTATAATACTGAGCCTCGCTCGTGGTCAATACACAGTTTTATAATATTGACTCCTACTACATACTCTAGCTCAGATCTTCTCCATCCCTCCATCGTCGTTCTCATTGGGTTCTTGTCTCGTTTTCTACGAAAATTCCTCCCAATGTCTTAAGTTAAACTAATGACTCTTTCCGATTCGTTCTCGACATACGTCTCCATGGTAACATCTTTCTGGAGTCCTGCCTTGACCAAACCTTAGCATCTGATAGGCTGTCTATACCCTACTTCCAATACTCTGTCTGGAGGCTCCACCCTCGCAATTCTCCGAAAGACCAATTTCCACGCCTGTCGATCACGCGATTGTTTTCGTCCCTATTCAGGCTGTGTTCCTCTAATTGATATCCTGTCACCCTAGTGACCTATAGTCTCTTGGTGTGACAAATCTTGGTATTGTCTTGTTATATCCTCTAGCATCTGTTTCCCACGCCAATGGTGGCCGACTTCTTAGTACCGCACATCTGCCTTCCATCCCTCTGTTCTCTTGTACATGGAATGGTACACGAGCACCCTGCTGTTGGTTACATTGTCTTCTCATTCTCGCAACATATGCCCTTTTGTTCAAATGACAACCCTATAAGTTAAGCCACTGTAAACACTTTACGCCAGAGTGTTTCCTTTGACATTACACACATGGTGAAACAATGCCATTGCTTCCTTCGTATCGTATATTCTTGGTAATTGCGGGTACGAGGCAGCACTTTTGTTTCTCTGTTACCAACTTGCCTTCCCACGCATATACCCTTATTTCACACATCTGCTAACTTAGCCATTGTCTCCGCTTGTGAGGCGTCCAGTTATCGTCTAATAGAATAACAAGTATTGTCTGTGTGACAGTTGTTACTTTTCCCCTATACATCACTCTCTTGACAGCAGCTAACTGCCTTCGCGTCCGTTTCGTAATCCAAACATTTCTTCAAAAAATTTGTGCTATAGTCCATTGTAACATATTGGATAAAAACTTAACACTTGTGTTCTGGCAATACAGCTGTTCAGAAAAAATTATATTTATCCTTCTGATTTTAATAAAGCATATTCATTTTAAAGTAAACATTCTAATGAAAAACATTACTTTGTGACAAGTGATATTTTTTTATTTAAATACCCTTCTGACTTCCCTTAAGTTTTGTATTGTTTTGTTGAAGCAGAATGGGAGAGTAGCTTCCTTTGATCATGGCCTTTTTAGCCCTTTCTAAGTGTGTAATGAGTTAATCAATAATTAATTATAAAGAATGAAAATAAAACATCTTACCTCAAGGTTAGTGCTAGTCACACTTCTGGAAGAATTCTTTGCTGATGAAACTTAAACCATTGTTTGACCAGCCAATGTTTAATTTTCTCTAAAATGTAGTAAAATGTATCAGTCTTCATTCTAAAATACTTAAAAAAATCTTCACCATCTGCTTTTAACTGTGGAAAAAAGTGATGATATTAACCATATGATCCTCTTAACTTATTAATTTCATGGACACCACTTCCCTCATGTTCCAGTTTGAAGCTAACACTTTCTGAAGCAATGAGTAACACATAGCCTCATCACTGCTATCTCCATGACTGTGACTGAATCTGTATTGTTTCGGCACGTACAATCTGCCTTCACTATATGACCCTACCTGCACCAGTGACCTGCGCTTGTTAGCACCAATTATCAGAATCTGATAACCAGCCTCTACTCTATGCATGCCCTAAGACTTATGTATTGTATAAGTTACTGTAAGAACCTAAAAACTGAATAAATCCTTGGATTTAGGTTTCAGGATATTAAAAGTCTGAAATCTGTAGTAACATATTTTAATTGTGAACTTTCATTAAGACAGATTGAAAACAGGTGACAGATTTATAAACAGGTGAAGTTAGTTTCACCTCTTATAAAGAAACTTCCTTTTTCTAATATTTGTAAAGTTTATATTTTTATACCCTTCATTACTGTGTTTAGTTATTGACTTGTTATATATTTTTCATTTTTGTTTCATACATTTTCACTAAAATTTCTTTCACTGTTCTTGATGTAAATTATTATATTAATTTAGTACCACTTTTCAAAGAATTTATTTCTGTGTGCAGAGCTGTTTGGGAACCAGTTGTATCGCCTTAGTCAGTGCTTGGCAGTCTCTGTCCTTGCTCTTTCTCGCTCCTCTGGTTCACTGTTGTGTGAATGTGCATGTGTGTACAAGCTGCATGTATGATACTGTTATATTGTTAATCTTTTATTGCATTGTATTTAATGTTTATTTGTATTTGCTCAGGAGTTAGTCTATAGTTTTTGTGATTTTTGTGTACATACATATTTTCTAGGATGTAAGTTCTTCATTTTTTGCTATTGATTTTAAGAGTTTAACATTTTATGAGTTCAACATTTGGTCTTATATAGTTGTGGTTAAGAGGTTTCTTGTCTTCAGGGAGTCTATAATATAATAGATTTTCTTGTCTGATGCATGTTCACTTGTATGTGATTACATTCGGGGTATTCTGTTTCATATATACTGTTATTGTTTAAGTGATCTCTTAGGTGATTTGATAATTATGCATTGTGGTGTTTTGTATTCTCTTTTCAAGTTTTATTTGTGTAGAATTTTTGTTATTTTCTTTATATTACTATGCTGAGGAATAGAAAACGTGTAGCTACATGACACTTTGCATGTATAGTGTGTGCAGCAGAATTACATAATGCTCTAGATTATTTGAGATGCCCCTTACAGACATTGCTCGACAGTTCTACTGGCATCCAGGTCTGCTGTGTCACAACAGTGCCACACAGCTGGGTATAAATACTGGATTTTGAAGCTGGCAACGTCACTTTTAGACCAGAAATATTAGAGTGAGGTTCATGTTGTTTGTTATTGTGACTTGTTTTAATGTAATTCTTGTATTTAGTGCGAAACTGTAATAAGGTGACATTTATTATGTTATTTAACTTGAATTATTGTATAAGAGTGTCTCTGTTGATTTCTAACTGTTGTTTCCAATTAAAATTGTAATTAGTGAATTAATCTGGTGTCAGTTATAGTTTCTACTATACAATATGATGATCCGTGGGTCCTTCATAACAGTATTATAGTTGGTGTATGTTGTAGATGTAATGTTGTATTTTATGCTAAATAGTATCTTACAATTTATGTATTTCAGGTGAGAAACCACTTGTCTTTGAAAAGTATTTTTTGAAAGACGTGGCACAGCAAAGATTTCATAAGTATAATATCACCAATAGGGGCAGAGGGATAATTCAAGGTGTTATGGAAACTGTGATGAGCACAATTAATATAGGACCAATAGTGCGTAGATTATGCATGACAAAGCCTGAGGTGAATGTTTCATTGCAGCCTGTTTTCTTTTTACCTCAGTGGGATTTGTACAAGAAAAGTAAGTAACTTTTTCTTTTTGTGTGTGTGTGTAACACACATTGTTTATTTTTTTGGTTTTTTAGAAATATTATATTCATGTTACTAATGTTAAATGATAAATTAGAAGACATACACTTTAATATCTTGGGTGAGAGTAACTATAGGTACTCTAAAAGTGTTTTTGAAAGAAATATTTTGTTTATGTTAATATTACTAATATCAGTCATTAAATTAGAATGGCAATAGGTTTTGTGAGGATTGGTCTCTGAATAGACACAATTTTTAAAACATTTACGTTTTTCAAAATTTTTATTGCTATCGCCAGGAACCAGAATGCTCTTATGCTAATATTTTTACTGCATATGCCATATGCGTATCTGAAGTTATTTAAATGATTTTTACTTAAATTTCATATGTACCTGAAAAACTACTCATGAAAGAGAGCTTGTAGAAAAATGTATGACATGTTTTTTAGATGCATTTTTGGTAGTTTCTCCATAAATGCTTGCAAAAGTGAGCTCTGGAAAATGATTTAAAAATGCTAAGTAAAGAGAGCTAGCACCTGGCATGGTGTGTGTTGTGAAGTGGCATAATGTATTGAAATCAGAAGGGATTTGTTTGTGCTTCATGTGTAAATGCAAATCCTAATGTGTTTGCATGCTGTACTTATTAATCCTTGATTATATGAATGACGTGTTTCAGTAATGAAGATAAAGCCTGTATAACATATAAGTTTTAAATTAATTGGAATATAACAGTGGTTACTATACTAAAATTTTGGTAAAACTGTAAGGGTTTATACAAGGTGCGAGCAGCGGCTGAAGGAATTTGAAGAGCCATTTGCACTTTACAACCTTAAAAGGTCTATACAAGTTGCGCGGAGGGCAACATTTTATTTAATTAATATATAATTTCACCTTCATTTTGTCATGTCTAGTAACTTTGTGATGTGTTTCAGAATGATTGTTATCTTCAGACATAGGGGATATGAGGGCATATATCCCTCAGATGTGATCATCAGAACTTCAAAACTTAAAAGTTCAATGAAAGTGAAACACATATTAACAGTAAAAACTGATTCATATATATATATATATATATATATATATATTACTATAATACTTATAACTATTTTACCTCAAGATGTATTTTTTCTTTAGGGACATGTTTCGGGAGATCCTGTTCTCCCATCTTCAACCTTCGCCATCTTGCTTCTGGTGCAGTATTTGTGTGTTGGCTTCTGGATGTTATTATGGTGGTTTGTTGGTCTTTGGTCAATTAAATTAACACCTAAATACATCAATATAAACACAAACAACAAAAATATGACTGCACAAAAAACTATAAAACAAGCACAAAGGCTATGGATACAAAACGAAATTAATCAATTATACAGTAAGAAAAATAGCATAACACTAGACATATACAAACTGCACTTAGAGCTAACAAATTTATTACATCCAATCACTTGGAACAATAAATACAATAACATAGAAAATAAAATAAGATTTGAGAAAAACAAAAAGACTTATACAATCAACAAAAAACTTAACACATTAAAACAACAAAACAAAAATCAAGAAAAAAAAAAAATAATAAACACACATTTTACCCTCGAACCATTAACCTTAGCAATACAGAATTTAACAAAAAAGAAACAGAATATTTAAACAATATGTCAAAAACTAACATAACCCAAAATGCAAACAAAAATCTAGAAAATTTAATAGTAGAAACAGAATTTGCCATTAACCTAATAAAAGACAATATACAAGAAGAAAAAAGAACAGAAGCAGCACATATAATTAAAAAAAATAATCACAAGCGAAATGAAAAACAAAGATAAACAAAAGAAAAACAATAAAACAATAAAAGAAATTAAAAATAAAGTAAAGAACAATAATTTAATAATAACTAAAGCAGACAAAAGTCAAGCAACAGTAATCATTGATAAAACAGACTACATCAAAAAAACTGAAGACTTCATCAACAATAATAAATGCGTACAACTAGATAAAAACCCAACAGAAAACTATCTTAAACAAACAATAAAACTAATAAAAACAAATAAAAACATTTTCAACAATAAAAACATAGACATATATATAAACAATAATCCAGAACCACCTAAAATGAACAGCCTAATAAAAATACACAAATTAAACAACCCAATACGTCCATTAATCAATTTCAAAAAAGCTCCTACATACAAAATAGCAAGAATAATAGCACAAAAACTAAAAAATAACCAACTAACAAATAACCATCATAACATAAAAAATACATACGAATTAATAGACAAACTAAAAATAATAAATATAAATGAAAATACATTTTTCACATCATATGACATAACAAACATGTACACTAATATCCCAGTAGAAGAAACAATTGACATAATAATAAACAAACTTATAGAACAAAATGAAAACAAACAATATATAACCGAAATAAAAAATAGTCTCCAACTAATACTAAAACAAAATTACTTTGAATTTAATAGCAAAATTTATCAACAGAAAGAAGGTTTAGCAATGGGATCACCATTATCAAGCATAATAGCAGAAATATTCCTACAACATATAGACACCAAAATACAAAATATCATAAAAACACATGACCCAGATGGTATATGGATAAGATATGTAGATGATGGACTATATGTATCAAATAACAAAAACACAAATGCAGAGAACATACTGAAACAAATTAATAACATACATCCCAAAATACAATTCACAGAAGAAAAAGAAAAACATAACAAAATCAACTATTTAGACATAACCATCACAAGATACAACAAACACATACAATATGCAATATATAGAAAACCAACTTCCACTAACATCATTATACCTAACCATTCTGACCACCCACCACAACATAAAATGGCAGCATTTTATTCGTTATTTAACAGAATGTACAAAATACCCCTAAACAAACAAGAAACTGACAAAGAAAGAAATATAATACACCAAATTGGTTATGCAAATGGATACAATAAAAATACTATGATCAAAATAGAAAATAAAATCAAATACAAAATAAAAACTGAACAATTAAGAATTAATCAAACTGAACAACACATAAATAATAACAACAACAAAAAATGGGCCACATTCACATATATAAATAATAAAATGTCAAAACTAACAAAACTATTTAAAAACACAGATATAAAAATAGCATACAAAACTAATAAAAATAAATTACAAAATCTAAATAACTCACACAACAAAGATAATACAACAACCAACGGTATATACAAAATTGAATGCCAAGATTGCAATAAATGTTATATAGGACAAACAAAAAAACAGCTGAAAAAACGTTATTTTGAACACCTAAATGCATACAAAAAACCAAACATATATAAATCCAATTTAGCCACACATGCAATAAACACAGGACATGAATTCCCAGACATAACCAATGTAACACTAATAAAACATATACCACACAAAGGCACCATAATGAACATTTGGGAAAATTTACAGATTTACAAACATAAAACACAAAACAAATTAATACCAGAACAAATACAAATCAATACAAAACATGACACAATATTCAAAGCACTCAACATCGAAAATACACAAAATACAAAAACAGATACCACAACCACACACAATACTGCAACATTGAAGGACCAAAGACCAACAAACCACCATAATAACATCCAGAAGCCAACACACAAATACTGCACCAGAAGCAAGATGGCGAAGGTTGAAGATGGGAGAACAGGATCTCCCGAAACATGTCCCTAAAGAAAAAATACATCTTGAGGTAAAATAGTTATAAGTATTATAGTATTACATACATCAAGAAACGGACTGTAGCAGAAAGTGATTGAAATATATATATATATATATATATATATATATATATGCTACTTGAACGGTGTACACGGATGTTTGGCATCTAAATATTTTTATCTTTTTCATTTAATTGCTGTTGAATTATATTTACTAAAAAACATGGACTTTCTACTAGTATACATAAAAATTCACATTTGAGATTAGAGTATGTAAACAACATTTGTCACTGAGGGTAACAGTGCTCATCCCAAAAAGTGTCCATCCTTTACATTAATATGCCAGCATTATAAATTCAAAGAGATTTGTCGCTGAGCAAGTGGCCTGTGGCAGTCCACCAGGTTGAAAGTTATTGTAATCAGATTATAGGCATAATTATTTAAAACTTCCGGGCTAAAAGGCCGTGGTCGAATGCTTGATATTCTGCAGCTAGACGTTTTGGCCACACCACCGGTGGCCATCTTCAGTAGCAAAAATGTTCGTAATGGTGGTATGCCGAACAAGTCGCCCAATGAACTGGGAACAAGCAACAGTGAGAGAAGGCTACGTTGTTTCTATTTATAACTTTTTGGCGCTTAAGGTGTATAACGCGAGCCAATCAGAAGCCAGCTCATCATTCTCCACTCTGATTGGCCATGGAAAATAAACCATGCCAGACACTATTTAAGGCGATGCTTTCACCTCGGCGGTTCATAGCGACGGACGCATTCTTATGGATATGGATGGACTCCAGATGCAGGCGAGTGAAGTAACCCCGGACAGAAGACAACACCCGGGCTTCATCAAACCTTACCCGGTGATCGTCGTGGGAAAGAGCGTGTTCAGCAACTGCGGACTTCTCCGGCTGGCCCAGGCGGCAGTATCTCCGATGTTCAGAGAGGCGCGTCCGGACACTACGCTTCGTGGTGCCTATGTATACCTGGCCACACGTACAAGGAATACTGTACACCCCGCACGATGAGAGCGGATCCTGGCGTCTTTTACCGGTCGCAGGAACTGTTGGATCTTTTTGGTTGGCTTAAAGATCGTCCTGACGCCCTGTTTACTCAGCAACTTGCCGATGCGGTCAGTCACGCCACGGATGTAGGGCAAGACCGCGGAGCCAACAACCTCGGGCAACACCGACTCGTCCGGCCTACCAAATCTTCTCGGCCGGGCAGCTCTCCTAACCTCCGCAGAAGAGTAGCCGTTGGACTGCAGTGCTTCCTCGAGATGCCGAAACTCATCTTCTAGATACCGGGGCTCACAGATTCTTTTTGCCCGGTCAACCAGAGTCTTCAGCACCGCCCTCTTCTGCCTAGGATGATGATTGGAGGACTTGTGCAGATATCTGTCAGTGTGCGTTGGGCTTCCTATAAACTTTATGCCCCAATCTGCCATCGGTCCTTTTCAGGACTAACACATCCAGAAATGTCAATTGATCACCGCTCTTGCGCTCCATCGTAAACTGTATGCGCGGGTGCACAGCGTTCAAATGTCCAAGGAAGCGTTCCAACTCTTCATCCCCATGGCCCCAGACCATGAAAGTGTCGTCAACATACCGCAGCCAACACTGTGCGGGGTGTACAGTATTCCTTGTACGTGTGGCCAGGTATACATAGGCACCACGAAGCGTAGTGTCCGGACACGCCTCTCTGAACATCTGAGATACTGCCGCCTGGGCCAGCCGGAGAAGTCCGCAGTTGCTGAACACGCTCTTTCCCACGACGATCACCGGGTAAGGTTTGATGAAGCCCAGGTGTTGTCTTCTGTCCGGGGTTACTTCACTCGCCTGCATATGGAGTCCATCCATATCCATAAGAATGCGTCCGTCGCTATGAACCGCCAAGGTGAAAGCATCACCTTAAATTGTGTCTGGCATGGTTTATTTTCCATGGCCAATCAGAGTGGAGAATGATGAGCTGGCTTCTGATTGGCTTGCGTTATACACCTTAAGCGGCCAAAAAGTTATAAATAGAAACAACGTAGCCTTCTCTCACAGTTGCTTGTTCCCAGTTCATTGGGCGACTTGTTCGGCATACCACCATTACGAACATTTTTGCTACTGAAGATGGCCACCGGTGGTGTGGCCGAAACGTCTAGCTGCAGAACATCAAGCATTCGACCACGGCCTTTTAGCCCGGAAGTTTTAAATAATTATAGTGACACCGGCCGTGAAAGCCTACGTACTAAGATTATAGGTATGTTACGTAAAACATTAAAGAACACTTCATTGTACTAGATTGATAAATTTCTCTACCTATTTTGCCCTGAGCACAGTTTATGGAATAAATATGAAATAATTTGCTTTTTACAAAATAATAACATGAATTTAGAAATTAACTTTCACATTAAATAACCATGAGATTGATCTCTCTGATGTATCGTCTGATGATAAAAAAAATTCCTGTTACTAAGGTTAAGAATGCTCTGAAAACTGAAAAATGGATGGGCTACTTTGTTTGAAAAGGTTGGCGAATCCTCCTACCCGCATTTCCATCGACTGAACAGAATGGACAGTGCTCCGCCACCTCATCCGTCAGGTGCCCTCGGGCACACTATATGATAATCCCCTATGATGATAATCTCCGCATGAACCCCCCAGAACCATCCCCCCACCTTACTGAGCTTCCTTGAATCCTGCCTGGCATCAGCCAGGTACATCCCTAAGGCTGTGGCTTGATGACACTGGGGTTGCAAACAATCAGCGTCTGCCATCATAAAAGATAAACAGCATAGAGTTTCTTAACAACCAGTCAACAACTGCTTTGCCGTCTCAGATGAGCTGAAACTCAGAGCATGGGAAACTGCGAGATGTGCAAGTGCCTAATTGTGGGAGCCATTTGCCCTATAGTGGCAACCCATTGTTATGGATGACTCGCCTCTGGGTGAGTCTATAGAGTTTTTAGACCACACCAGTGCTCCTCTAAGCTCCTGCGGGCGATGCCTTTAAGGGGGCAATGGAGGCACACCTAAGGCTTGGTGAGTGGCTGCAGCAATACCTTGATCATCTGCCCCATGTCATACATGCCTATCTGTGTTCGTGAACTGCTCCTTAAGACCTTATGCCAAGGGAATGACCGAACTTCACTGTATGAAACTGGCTTTCATTGAGCTCCGGCGTGGACAATGCACACACATGAGGGCACAAGACGCCCCATGCAACTTCCGTCTGTCTGTCTTAAAAATAGACGCTCACCAAGTCCAAACGGACTCCATATAAGCTCTTTGAAAATGGAGAGACCTACTTTTGGACGTTTTGGTATATGTCTTCAGTTACTTTTTAAAAGGTGAAGAGCTTCCTCTTGAATGGAAGACTGTGTAAACTTCCAAACTCCAAAAACAAAAAGCAGCACAAAGATATCGAATTACAGAGGAGAAAGTGAAACCAATTCTATCTCAGTGTTATATGGAAAACTTATCAAAGCAAGAATTGAAAGCCAATAGGATGATATTGAGGAAAAGAATGGGTTTTCGTATAGGCCAATCTTGTATAGATAATATCTTCATGTTAAAACAACTTATTGAAAAAAGAATACCTAAAAATGTAAAAACCCATTTAGTATTTATAGACCTCAAGAAGGCATATGACAGTGTTCCACTGAATAAGCTATTGCGGTGCTGTTAAAAAGTGGTGTCAATGCTCTATATGTTAGAACTGTGGAAGTTATAGGTATACACCAATGTTACTAGCAGCATGAAGGTTCAAGACTGTGATGAATTTCTAGTCACCAAGGGATTGTGACAAGGTTATAAGGGACAAGGGAATACAGATAGGCTGTAGCACCCACTTTATTTAAGATGCAGGCCTACTTGAATTCAACTTTAGAATGTTGGAGATGCACCTGTTGTAACATGCGAATGGCTATGAATGACGTAAAGCCCTTCACTTTGCATTTAACATCATTGTTACAAATGATGCCACAGGAGTAGCAGAAATAAAAATTGTACAAGACAAGGGAAACAAGTGGCGAGACAGTGCATTCCACTTTATGGAGTAGTCAATTAAGACCCAAAACAAAAATTAAAATATATAAGACAATGCGGAAAGGAAAGTACTGTATCATATGACGCTGAAGTGTGGGAAACTACTGAACATGGGCTTGTGAGGGAAAGATTACTGATTTGATTGTATACTGTCTTCTATTGTATGACTCAAACTAACAATATACTAGAGGTATTGTAACAAAAGTTTGCGTTTTAACTTATAACTTCGAATAATTCCATATTAGGATTCCAACGGCAAAATTGCTAATTTTTGAATCTAACCACATAAAATATATACTATTTCTGAGGTTTATTAGTCTATATGCACCCACAAAAATAACAACATAACAAATTATACAATAGTGTCCCTCTTTTTCTTTTCACATGTAGCTTTGAGTGAGCAGAATTGACACTGCACACACCTTGTATAAACCCTCGGTAAGGACCCACTGACAGCCCCATGCAGCTTGTATGCCATCTTTTAGATTTCTTGTCTGCCGCACGCACCATGTAAAACCCCAACTATAAAAATATATGAATGGTATCAGAATAATATAAGTATATTGTGTATTTTGCAGTGGACCTGGTCGTTACTATTTCTGAGCCAGTTTTGGATAATCAGAATGATGTTATTGGTGTTGTGGGTATTGATGTTAATTTGGATGATCTGTTTGAGGATGTCATGTACTACAGTGATTACAGAAACTCGTATTCATTTGTTATTGATTTAGAAGGTAACTATCGCATTTTTATGTATTTGGTGTGAATACTGTATGCAGTTTGAGGTTGCCTGTAATGTAACTTTTTTTAGCCTGTCCCCAC
Organism: Magicicada septendecula; assembly: GCA_034769895.1. Classification (NCBI taxonomy): domain Eukaryota; kingdom Metazoa; phylum Arthropoda; class Insecta; order Hemiptera; family Cicadidae; genus Magicicada; species Magicicada septendecula. The sequence continues at coordinate 180,754,820 of CM068376.1, read as the reverse complement.
TTTATAACAGTTAAAATTTGAAGTATGGAGTTAGCTATCACATACTTAATTTTTTGAGAGCAATGCTTTGGCTACACCAGAAGTTGGTAGCCATCTTCAGGTAATCTGTAATCTACTGGTTATTGGTGTAGCTGAAGCGTTGTTTAAAAAAAATAAAATCAGCAATGGCTAACTCGATATTTCCTTGGATTATTTCAAGAACACCTGCAGGTGCTGGTACACCATTGGTGAATCACTGTTTTGACTTTTGTCACTCACATATTAGGCCCCTTTCAAACAGAACAGTTTCGTCCGTACAGAAAAAACAATAACTGTACAGCAGTTTGTACACAGTGGAACAAAAAGTGACATAGCAGCTTTCACATTAGATGGACACGGCATGGCAGCTGTGTTGCAGCTGTCCATTTACACTGTGAGAGGCAGCCACCATGTCATCGCTGTAAACACAGTGTGACTTAATGTATGCTTTCATACACAACAGATTTTTTGCATATGGTCGAGTTGCCTTCATGTACTTCCTTCTGTGCCCGTAGTTCAGTTTTCTGTTTACAAGTTTTGAATTTATGTTGTGTTTTACATGTAGCAACAAGTGTTTGATACGTATTATAAAATATATATGTTGTAAAATAACCTATATAAATAAATAAGTATATTACAACAAAATACAGGATGATGATCTATGAATAAGAATATCTGAGCATGGATGACGGACATTAACATGTTTTAAATTTATTTATGCAATTTTTGTCAATTAGCTATAAGTTTTGTATTTAGTGATGGATAAGGACTTGTGTTATACCAAATTCTTTTTAAATTTTTGTTCTATAATGTCATGCACTTTGTTTGTGAATATTGGCGCGCGTTCGCGTGTGGTGAACCTTCGTTGTTATAACTTCCGCGTGAGTTAACCGATCGGCATGAGTCTTGGACAGTGAATCATCTATAAAAATAGCTACAGTTTCTTATACTCTGTTGTTCTCAGCTATTTTTTAAATGTGGTTTTCTAGTAATGGATAACTCAACTTTTCACGCTTATCAATTGAAGAGTAATAAAATTTCTAGATAAAATCTATGCAGGCTCTCACAGACTTATACAAAGATTCGCCTGCAACGCGTCTATCTTTCGTCAAATCTTCCACGTAGACAGTCGATTTACCAATCAGAAGCCCCTAATTTCAGTCAGATCCGTCCGGTGTCATGTGTACTTCGAGGCAGTTCATCGGAAGCCGTTGCTTAGTAAACGTGTGTTTTTCGTCAAGAGTTTTTCTTGTTCGAACTGGTTAATCTATAGTAACTCTTAAGTCTTGGGACTCTTTTCGAGTTGTTCGACTAGAACCAAGCGGGTGAACTACCTATTATATTATATTAAGTGCTATTACGTGTTAGTAAAAGATTTCCGCTTAGGGAGATTTATCTATAGTTGTAAATCCTTATTAACATGGGACACATCAAGAATAGCTGGAATGTGTAAGCATTATACACCGCTAAAAAAAATTAATCACTCATCACCCTGAGAATTAATAATTAATAATACCCAATTCCGAGCGATAAAACTAACAATTCGGAAAATGACAATTTGTGTGTAAAAGCAGTATCAGTGTTATCAGTGTTCGGTGGACCCCCAGTGTGGAGAGAGAGTGTGAGAGCAGAGAGCGGCGGTCATTGCAGATAGGAGAGTGAGCGGCGGAGCGAGTGACGTCACGCCCAGTGTAAAGGAATTGTACATCCAAGTAAAATTCACCAAAACTGAACTATATAAACTTTTCTATAATAAATAAAATACTATACATGACATTTTGTGTAATTTAAATATATCGTATAAACAGTTATTTAATTGTGGTATAAATAAATAATTTTTCTACACCTCCAATATAGACTTGTGCATAATTTAAACACACAGACTATCCTATGCGAAAATATTTATTTGTATCGTTGCATAGAGATATTTGGCGACTGTCAACGTGTGGCACGATTTTATTGTAATTTATTAATAGTATATATTTAATTGTGTATAGACTAGATTCATTTGGACTATTTTGTGTGTGTTCTATTTGTAAGCAGGGAGTGTATATAAATTGTTGAATATTCTCTGTAAGCAGATATTTGAACAGTATTATTAATTTAGTTTATTTGGAGGTTTGAATTATTATTTGTGTTTGTATTAGGTTAAGTTTTGTCAACATTTGATTACGATACTAGACTGTGACGTTATACAACATTTAAACTGAACATTAATACTATAATAATAAGAGTTAATAATAGTGCCATTTACGTTAAATAAGAACTATAATATTTGTTTGAATATATAAAACAACTATAAGTATGGCTGAATCACTTGAATTACAAAATACGTTAGCTGCATTATTAGCCAATATGCAGAAAATGTCAGAAGAAAATAAAGCTAATATGCAGAAAATGTCAGAAGAAAATAGAGCTAATATGCAGAAAATGTCAGAAGAAAATAAAGCTAGTAAAGAGGAAGCAATAAAACAGAATAGGTCACTACAGTCACTACATGACGAGAATAAGAAAATTTATACCGCTGTGCATGATCAAGCTAAACAAAATAAACAACTTTTAGAATCGACAGAGAAGCGTATTGGAGAGAAAGTCGAGTTAATTCGTACTAACATTGAGCTAGCACTAAATAAATAAACCTCCGCTCAACAGTCCGTTAAGGACCAAGGCGTACCGCGCGGCTTTTGTGTTAGTGTGACGGTGTATGGCTAGTACTACACGCCACCAGCCCGCTAGTTGCGGTGTTCACAGCCAGGAGGCGGCGCTGTTATCTCAGCGCCTACTCAGTTTGCCTCACGACGCTGAGTGCACGCCGTACGGAACCTCCGCCGGGAATTGAACCCGGGACCACGAGCGCATCAATCGCCCGCATTAGCCATTGAGCTAGCACTAGAAGCTAATAATTCACGTCTTAGCAACTGTGAAGCTAAGATCAATGTCATAGAAGAAAGAATGGTAAACCATACATCGACGGTAAATGGACTGGTAGCTGAGCAGGAACAGTGGCTACAGGAGTTAAAACAACAGCTGACCCGACTCCAGAGTACCTCGACACCAGCAAACCAGACCACATATATTTATAAAAATTTTGATGATCCCAATTCGCAATTAAAATTCTATGGTAGAGAGACTGAAAATCCCATCCACTTCCTCAAAAACTGCAAGAGAGATATGGACGCGGTAAATGACCACCTTAGCGAAATGGACAAAATAAACTGGGTGGTGAGAAGGTCAAAAGGTACCGCGGCTGAATGGTTCACCGTCATACAGGACAAGGTATGTACGCATGAAGATCTGGTGTGGCATTTTAGGGCTAGATATTGGAACAGCAAGATACAAAGAAAGATCCGGGTACAGCTGGAATGGAAAATATTCGAGTTTGAAGGGTTCAAAAGAAAACTTATTTAATCCAGCTGATATCTGGAGCCAAGTATCTGGAACCTGAAGTGTCAGAAGCAGAAATGGTAAATAAGTTAGCTCACCATTTTGGACGCAGAATTCAAATAGCGGTTATTACACAAAGGGTTAAATCCTTAGAGGAACTACTCTCGTTATTGACTAAATGGGATAATGTGGATAACCCAAGTAATAATAGTAATAGTGAGCAATCACGTAAACAATTTCAGCCACAACAACAACAGTTTAAAATTAAACCAAGATTTCAAAGATTCAATAAAAGTAAAGCATCGGAAATTACTGAGACCAATGCAGATGAAGAGCAGCCAACAAACATGTAAGGTTGCACAGCATGGGTCCATGCAATACAATTAATAATATAAATAAAAATAAGAATAAAAATACAATTAAAACATACAATAACAAACGGCAGTATCAGAAATCATATGTTAGCAATAATAGTGATAATGACGTATACATTGCTTCTGGCTTATATCCTTTTGATGTTAGGAATGAATTAATATATAATAAGTGTGTTGATGAATGTGTGGATAATAATAGAATTGAGGACAATAATGATATTGTTGTGAGAGCGAGAATCAATGGTTGTGTTGGTAATGTTTTACTCGATAGTGGTGCGCAAGTATCATTAATTAATGAAAAATTTATTAACAAACATAAGCACCAATTTAAGAAAATACCTATCTTACCTGTAAATAATACTATGGTTACTACGGCGACTGGTGATACACAAATTATTTGTAAACAAGCACTTATAGCAATAATTACACAAGGCATAGAAATTGAAGTGACGGTCCTTATAGTTAGAAATCTAGTATATGATGTTATGTTGGGCACTGACACTTTAAGGAAAATACACGCCACAATCGATTTCAGTAACAAAAAACTTACATGCACAATTAGAAATAAACTATTCACTGTTAAATTGGGACAGATGGACAGTGATTTGAATCAGGCAAAGCAATGTAGGCATACTGACATACAAAAGCCAGTTTATAATCTTGTAGATAAAATAACGAGTAGCGGACAGTTTACCGGTAGTAAACATACAGCTGATCAAGAGAAACGATTTAATGGTATATTAAACAAACACGAATCAGTTTTAAAGGTCTTGGGAATTAAATATGTTAATACATATTTAAAAACTATGTATTTAACTTATGTATTTAACCCGACGCATTAAAAACTATATTAAAGAATATAAACATTGAGCAACAGCGGGATGCCAAATTAAAGAAAATCAGCGGTGACATAAGAGTTCAGGACAACCCAAAGTATAAAATAGACAAGGATGTGTTATACAAGATCATAGACGGGCAGTGGAAGATAATGGTACCGGATGAACTAGTGGAAGATTTAACTTGGGCATGCCATGAGAGTCTGGCACACGCGGGAGTGTATAAATGCTATTTAGCAATGTGAGAAGAGTTTGTGTGGTTAAATATGGCTAGAAAAGTTAAATCTATATTGCGTACCTGCCACATATGCGAAACTGGAAAGTACCCGAATCAACATACGTATGTAGAAATGGGCAATATCATCACTAAAAACAAAAATGAGTTATTATGTATTGATTTTTTAGGCCCACTACCGCGTGCATCGAGGAGTATGAGGAATCTGGTGGTGTGCACGGATGCGTTATCTAAACATGTAAGTCTTTATGCAATAGGACGACCCACCATGGCGGCCATATTAAATGTCGTCTTAAATAAATACATCCCTAAATATGGTCTTGTAAAAAAAATTTTATCTGACCAGGGTAAACAGTTCACCAATAGGAAGTGGCAATTCGAATTGGAAAAGCACAATATCCAGACTGTGTTAACAGCGATCTGGAGACCGCAGGGCAACCTCGCTGAAAGGGTCAACAGAGAGTTAGGTCGACTGTTCCATACTTATTGTAATACCAACCAAAGTAGATGGCCGGATTATCTCGAGTTTTTTGAGGCGTCCATCAACGGGAATTACAATGACACGACAGGATTTACGCCTAACGAGTTGCAAACTGGAGAAATGCCCAAGCGCGTCTGGGATGTGAGCATCAGGAGGATTGCAATGCAAAATTTGTGTATTCCAAGTGAGATGAAAGTTTCATCATGAAACGCATGGAAGCCAGGAGACACATTAAGAAATGTGCCGAAGAACGGACTGAAAAATGTAATGCAGACCACAAGCTGGTAACCTTTAAAATTGCTGAGAGGGTACTCCTGAGGGCTTTGAATGTCAGTCATAGGGAGGATAACACTGCAGCCAAATTCTTTAGGTTGTACAATGGCCCATATATTTTATCTGAGCAAGTTGGTAAAAACACCTATGTAGTAACCAACCCTAGTACTAACCATGTGATAGGGAAATTCCACGCATCATCCCAATATAGACTTGTGCATAATTTAAACACAAACTATCGTATGCGAAAATATTTATTTGTATTGTCGCAATATATATATATATATATATACAATATTTAATATTTATAAAGAAATTACCTCAAGATATATATATTTTTTTCCTTATTAGGAACATATTTCGAGAACCATTGTGTTCTCATCCTCATCCACGAAGGTTGAGGATGAGAACACAGTGGTTCTCGAAACATGTTCCTAATAAGGAAAAAAAATATCTTGTGGTAATTTCTTTATAAATATTAACTGTATTATAGACATCAAGAAACGGACTGTAGCAAAAAGTGTTTGAATATATATATATATATATATATTTCAATCACTTTCTGCTACAGTCCGTTTCTTGATGTATATAATACTTTAATATTTATACTAAATTTACCTCAAGATGTTTTTTCTATTTGGGACATGTTTCGAGAGTTCCTGTTCTCTCATCTTCAGCCTTCGCCATCTTTTAATACAACTTTAAAAGACCAAAGACCAACAAACAACCTTAATAACATCCAGCAGCCAACACACAAATACTTCACCAGAAACAAGATGGCGAAGGCTGAAGATGAGAGAACAGGAACTCTCGAAACATGTCCCAAATAGAAAAAACATCTTGAGGTAAATTTAGTATAAATATTAAAGTAATATATATATATATATATATATATATTGTATTTAAACAATACAATTTAAAACTGCAAAGATAGGTAATATAGAAATTTGTACACAGAGAATATATCTGGAGGTAGGAAAATTTATTAAATTAAATCATTAAAATTTACTATTGTCGTATTAATTTATACTATAAAATTGTTTATTTAAAATTAATTTGTCTTTCAAAATTGAGTCTATTGGCTTGCTTTACAATTATGTTACTTGATGTGTTGAAATCCACTGTTTGCGTAGCCACTTGACGCTCCGCGCACACAGCTCGACTGTTGACTGCTACAACTCTGCCCGTAGACCATTCGAAGATCACTAATGCTGACAATTCATGTTGCACCCACGCACACTGCGATACAAACTGTTATTGTTTACAATTTAAATTTAATTAATCTCAGGGATTTAAAAACTGGGTAAAATAGATCTGTGTGTATTGATCTTATACAAACTCCGGATTCTTGAAGTGTTCTTGTGTAACTCAAAATATCTCTGTAGATATTTTGTACCTAGCGGATATCTTCTACTATATGCGGGAAAGCACTATAATTATCTATTTTTTATTATTTGAGTTCTGTAAGTGGTAATGGTTTCGAAGACCTCGAACCGTGAACCAACTTCTAAGTTAAAAGGAAAAAGACCTGTCTTGTCACGAAAAACTCGTGGCAGTGTGTACGTCTTTCTATAACGAGTCATTATAAGAAACTGACCGAAGTGCTCTCGACAGAGGACCAAACTGAATAAATTTTAGACCCTCTGATTGGTTGAAACTTTAGCAACGTCACAGATGAGAACACAGATAGACTGAAATCAGGCTTAAACTCTGTCCCCGATTCTGCAAAGGCCTGTCTAGATCTAATCTATAAATTTTATTACCTTCTTGAAGATAACGAGAATAAAAGAAGATTGAATTCATTAAAAAAAAATATATAAAAATTATAGGTGTGGAGAATTGAGTGTATGGAAAATGTAGCTTATAACCATGAAAATAGTCTGTCCATGTTTCAGAACGAAATGTTAATTTTCTTCGAAGTTATGAAATAAAATGTAAATCACACACGCACCCGCGCACTTACACACAAATATTTCACATGACATAAAAGAGAATAAAGTTGTGAACATTTTGACATAACATACTTCTTTAAACATAGTTGGTTCAAAACTTATGACTACTTTACAAAGAAAGAACAAAATCAATTTAAAACATGTCTATGGCCATCAGACAATGTTATATAGCAGCAGTATTCCACTTAAAAGAACTTCGTATCCTGTGTACTGTTACAGGATTATCCTCTCCACGTATAAAAAAAAAAAATTGTTTACATGTTTACAATTTTTTTTTTTTAACAAAAAAAATAATACATCACTTCCAAAAAATATAAACAAGAAATAAAATCAAATAAATAAATACTCATCCCAAAACTAAATTATTTCAACTCTGTTTGACAGTTCCATTTTGACAGAAGAAACATAAACAATTACACATGATCAAATTCTGAATACTGTGCCCTCACAAGATAAGCCATAATAACATTTGATGACGTCATGTCTCCTTATCTTAGACAGGCTCCAAACATTTCTCCAAATACTCTGACATCTCATCTCACATTCTTAATACATTTAATTTTTTTATACACTTTGTTTCAATACAGTCATACATCATATACCCTGATATACACGAACAGTTTATTCTTTAACATAATATTTGCGTAAAGATGATGCATGGAATTTACCAATAGTACGGTTAGTTGTAGGATTAGTAACAATGTAAGTATTTTTACGAACTTGCTCAGATAATAGGAAAGGTCCATTGTATAACATAAAGAATTTAGCAGCTGTGTTATCTTCACTACGACCAATGTTCAACGATTTTAGAAGAACCATGTCGCCTACTTTGAAAGTTAGAAGTTTATGTTCCGCATTCAACTTTTCTGTGCGTTCCTCTGCGCTCTTTTTAATACGTCTTCTAGCTTCTAAATGCTTAACTTCATTTGAAACAGGTAAGTTTTGTGTGGCTACTCGCTTTACATATTCATCCCATACACGCCTAGGCATTTCTCCAGAGTGTAGCTCACTAGGTGTGAATCCAGTCATATCGTAATTTCCATTGATGGCTTGGTCGAAAAATTTGAGATATTCAGGCCATTTGCTCTGATTGGTATTACAGTACATCCTGAACAGTCTTCCTAATTCCCTATTTACCTTCTTCACAAGATTACCTTGAGGTCTTCGGATTGCCGTCAATACCGCCTGTATGTGCTGCTTCTCAAGCTCAGATTGCCATTTCTTATTTTGAAATTGCTTACCTTGATCCGATAATATCTTTTTAACATGCCCATATTTTGGAACATATTTCTCAAAAATTACCTAAAGAACTGCCTCAGTTGTTGGTCGGCCAATAACATACAAACCAACATGCTTAAAGAAAGCGTCTGTACAAACTACAAGATTCTTCATTCCCCTAGCTGCACGTGGTAGTGGTCCTAGAAAATCAGCACATAACAATTCATTTTTATTACATGTTACAATATTACCCATTTCAACGTAGGTATGTTGGTTGGGGTATTTTGATGTTTGACAAGTGTGGCAGGTTTGTAGTACAGTATAGATTTTATTTTTCTAGACATGTTCAGCCAGATGAAGTCTTCTCTAATTGTGAAGTAGCACTTATATCACCCGCATGTGCTAGACTCTCATGACATGCCCAAGTCAGGTCCTCAATGATGTTATCTGGAACCATGATTTTCCATTGCCCATCAATAAGCTTATATAATGTATTATTAACAATTTGGTATTTTGGATTTTATCTTTAATTTCATGACAAATTTTCTTTAACTTTTCATCATGTTGTTGTTCGATAATAATGTTTTTAAGTTGAGTTTTTAAATTAGCGGGTAAAACATACTTAATTGCTACAATTTGTATTTCATTTTTAGTCGCAGAATAGTTTTCTTGCTCTACTGGCAGATAACAAGTTACCTGTCGGCCATTTTATTTTCATTTGCCTTACAATATTTTATACTAAAGTCATACTCCTGTATAGCCATAATCCCACATGACATACGAGCATTTGATAGTTTACATTTAAGAAGAAATGATAGCGCTCGATTATCTGATAAAATTTCAAAATATGGCCCCACAAGATAGTACCTAAATTTACTTATACTATAAACTATGGCTAAATTTTTTTTTTCAAACGTAAAATAGTTCCTTTCAGCACCTTTCAAGGATCTGTTGACATGCGTGATGACTTTGTGTTCGCCTTTATCATTTCGCTGGTACAATGTTCCACCTATAGCATAGTCTGAAGTGTCGTAATTTAATACGTAGGTCCCCTCCTTGTCTGGATGGAATATGTAATATTATGTTTTAATACATTTCATTAAATAAGATTTAAATGTCTCACCAACCTTAATTTGAGTCCAGGTTTCTCACACGAACTGTGAATACCAACGTGATTTCAAGGTTGCATCAATAAGGTACACTACTCTCATTTATGCAATAGACCTCACATTTATTTCATTTTTTATATTTCTATAAAGTTCTGTTTGTAATTCTTTCAACATTCATCAAAAGTTTGATAAAATTAGACGTTAAACATTTTAGCAAATAAAATTGACTACTTCAACTATATGTATACATTTTATATTGGTTGACAACTATCACCTTGCTTAGATGTTCTTTCATTCAAAGTTTTTGGTAGTCATTCTACAGCTCCTTTTACTTTAAATTTAAATATACAAGTATTGTTTATTGTCTCCTGGTTATAATAAAAAAATACATAGTAAAAGAACAACTTAAACGCTACTAAATTTTTTAAAAAGCAACCCAGCTTGCGCACTCACACACGCATACAAATTTCCCTTTTATAGAAAATAAGAATAAGTTTGGTTTGATACTATTACATGCTGCAGCGTCATCCCCGTCGACCACGTGGCGCGTCCTGTAATGTTCTCTCACTATGTCCCAAAGGTTGTTCGTTGACTTTTGATGAAATTTTTTCACTGGTTTAACTGGGTTCCATATTTAAATTAAAATTTTACACTGTTTTACACATCTTTGATACACTGGATTGGTCAGCTTGTCAATTAAAAGATTTCTACCAAGACGTACGCTTTTTTTTTCGACTGCCTGACGCTACCTAAGCGTCGGTAAAACCACATCCGTCGCCTCACTCTCTGATTCGTCGATTTCGTCACGTGGCAGGTTAATTAGCCACGTGGTGGTCACTTCCGCCAACGACTTTGGGTTCAAGATTATCGACAACGGCACACGAGCGCACACTCACAGCCACATTCCAATGTTATCGTTTATGCGTACCAGCCTCTGCCTGGTACGAAGTGAATATAGGATGTTACACAACTCAGGTTTTAATGACCATAAAGGGTGCCCAAATAGATTGGCCTCATAATTATTCGCTTAAATAAAATATATATACCCTTCAGAATTGTCCCATTACAAGACCCCCCAATGAGAGGTTTTTGTGCCCAAAAGCATAAAAACTCTCATTGCTAAACCCCTAAGAGGATCGGTGAGGATATGGTGCCAACAACCCCCCGCCTTAATTCTTAACACATCATGGGTAAACTACCCCCTCTAGCTCGGTGACTATGGCTGCACCTGAATGAGATTACTGGACTTCTCTGTATGAGATCCCAACACCATAAAATCGGACAGATACTCGCCATAGTACGCCTAACCTTCTATCATTCCGCCCAAAAATCAAAACACTGGCCTTATACCATACCAGATCCTCAACCGATATGTTCCCCCTTACATGCATACTGGGTTGCCTTTAGCAAGTACTGGGTGCGTACACATGCTCATTATTACTGACTATATCATCTACATTCCATTTCTAGCCTTCAAATTTCAAAATAATTTGCTGTTTTATTTTCAATTTCTTTTCTCAAACTCCATCTACTTGATGTTGTTTTTCAAATCAAAATAAAGCAAACAACTTGAATTTAAATCATTTCTTTTGTTCAAAAATTAATCTAAGGCCAATAACAAAATGTTATATTACCATTACTTTCATCAAAATCCCAAAAATCTTTTACTTGAATCTACCATTCTTCTTCACTAACTACTAACAATCATAAAAAAGAAACAAACTGTACATCTTATTAAATCATAAATTCACGTATCCTAATATTTGTTTATAACACATATAATATGAATAACATAAATCAGTTAACACATTAACAATACATACAATCCACAAAATATTCTGAACATCAAAACACCATCTATATGGCAGGCAAAAATAAATTTTGTTTTCAAATTCTATTAAAATCTTTCACTTGCTTCAATTATTACTACATTTTAACTATGATTCTCTCTTTAACATTTTCATTCTCAATTAGTTTGGGTGACTCTTAGTCATTCATAATAATTCGATTTACATATGGGTGTTTAAATATAACCTCATCTCCCTTCTGACTCTAACACTCACTAACAGATTTAATTAGTCTGACACCACTCTCTCAAATTATTTGTCACCATTAACTTACTACTCTAACTCATTTCGAATCATTCTACCCTTATAACAAAATACTCTCTACCCTCTCTGTACTTAGGACGTGTGTTCCCATCCCATGCTCATTCCCTTATGGGTTCCTGGTCCCCCCAGGTAACCCCGCCAAACCCCATTTAAAACTATTCACCTCCCGCCACAACGCTTTTTATTGAGGACTCCTTATCACACCAACCCCTTTTTTACAAAATTTCCCCATCTAATTACTCTCCCATTACATCCCCTTCATATTCTACATATACTCCCTTTCGCTACTGTGTCACTATTAATACTCAATTTCTATATCACTTTTATTCTCGAGAATCTTATTCTATTGAACACCCCTTTAACGTTACCTTGGACCCCAGCGGCAGAATGTTTTTGATCTTTCTGCAACGGATTTTAAGAAAACCAAGTACTTTCTGCAAGCATTTCAGTAGTAACGTAGTTAAAATTGTTTGATGCAATGGCTCTCTCCGTTCTATATAAGTATTAAAATAATAATCCTTAAAATTTCAGGAGACAAAAATTGAGATATTTTTAGATTTAGGTTTTCGGAAATATAAGGTCTATCAGGATTTATTTGAATAAATTTGAAAAATTACATTTAAATATATTGATATTATAGGATATTGATTTTAGGTTGATATAAAAAATCAGTCCAGAAATACACAACTTTTTTTAATAGGTACTGAAAACATGTAAATACACTTACTTCATTTGAAGTTTTCTTATATTTTAAAACATGGCAAGGATTTATTTAAGTCCTCTTGGACCCTTCTTATAACTTTGGATGTTACCAATTCAGACATTAATTTGCTTTTTGAAACTGGCTTGAAATGGTTGTAGTACTGAGTCCCATACTTCTTGCAAAGAGCCAATTTTAAAAATTTCCTATTTCCTTTGTAACCAGCAGGAGGACCATTTATCATTATGAAAGCCAACATATCAGTAGTGCCAATTTGGTCATATGTGAGATCACTGGCTGCAGGGCGCTTAGTCATTATGTTGGTAATAACGGAACCCCAGCTTTCACATATGGCTTCTGAAACTGCAGTACTAAGCAAAAATTTCAACAACTTTATACCCAAAGGATATTCTTGTTGAAGAGCTGTTACTGTCATTTTTAACAAATACTTGAAATCAAGTATATTTTCAGTAACTCTTGCAGAATTCAATTTCTCAGTCATACAGAGCAACACTTGTTTATATTCAAAAAAAGTTTCCTTTTATCAATGGAAAGAAGAAATGGATATGAGCAAACACTGATCTTATCATAAAACTCTTGAAAAGAATGAAAATTTTTCTCTGCTTTCTCGTTACTTACATTATTTCTTGGAAATATCAGAAAGTCCAAGTTGAACAAAAAATCTGCTATCTTAATAACTTTGATACAGTGATTACTGTCTTCATCAACATTCAGGTAAGTCTGGCATTGTTCCTTGAGTGACCCTAAAAACTTTAAAAACTCTTTAGCACATTTTACAATTTCACTGACTACTTCATTGCCAACTGAAGCAGACAAAGATCTTAAAATTTTGCTGCTCACAGGAACATCGGGCAAAGGAACACCTTTAAAGGTGCTACTATCCATAATAAATTCACTAGAGAGTTTTGTGTGTTTAAAGAAGCCCTCAGGCAATTCGTTGATTGTTTGACATAAACTGTCTCTGGAGAGTCTGGAATCAGCAGAAGCAATATTTTCTACATGCCGAATCATAACTTCTAAATGTACTTGGATATTTTCCATAAACTGAACATACTGCCATGGTAAATGGTAACTGGATTGAACTTCTTTTGATAAAGAAGACAAAATGGAGTAAGTGTCAGCAAGTAAAAGAATAATAAACATATTTGTTTTTGATAGCAGCTTATCTCTTAGGGCAAAAGATTCTGGGCACTTTTCTACAGCACACACAAGACTTCTGTAATCTCCAAGAAAAGTATTAAACACAGATTCAGAATAGCTTGCGAATTGCATGGTTTTAAATGCTTTTGGTTTGTAAAAATAGTCTTCGAATTCTTTTGATGACTGTAAAAGTAATTCATAATTCTTTCCTATAGAAAACTCTTTCATAGCTTCATCAATGAGTGTGTGCCCCCTCTGAATTAGCTCAGGTACAGAAGAATGTTTTTCAGCTAGTTCAATTCTGTGCATCAAGTCCCAAGAAACAGATATATTTTCTAAAGCAAGCTCATCTCTTATGTGTTTTTCAACACCTAGTCGAATATACTGTCCATCAAATGCCATACCAACTAAATTATTTCTTAAAAATGATAAATCAAAGCCAAATTTTTTACATGTATTTAAAATACTTTGTGTCAAACCTTTTCCAGTAAAACCATGAACAAAGTTGTGCTCAAGATAAATACGTTATACAAGTGTTCTGATGAAATGTCGAAAATCGGGACTCTCAAACCAACGATATGCCTAGATCTGTGGTTAATTGTTATTTTGTCAGCAAAAATACCAACAGGAAGATCATAATCTACGATGTAGGCTGCAATGTCCTTCATCAAAACAGAATGTAGGCCTACATGTGGTAGAAACAACTTGCAAAATTCTTTTGAATGATTGGAGACTCCTACAGAACTCCCACTGTTATGCAGTTCAGTAATTATAGATTTGTATGACTTGTACGATGTATTTAATTTGTAAGTTAGGTAAGCAGCACTTGCACAATTAAGTGCATTTTCTTTCCCTTCTCTGTATGATAATTCATCACTCAACTTTTTATTCTCAAGTACCCTAACACTTTCTTTGTGTTTATCAGAAGTAAGATGGCGCTTTAGGTCATATTTTAAATGGCGAAAAGAATCAGGCATCGCAGTATCACTAAAGCAATCACCATCATTGTAATTGTACTGCAAAATTGTACCACATGCAGAACACAAAATTCCAAAGTCTGACCTGACAAAGTAGTGAGCCCATTTTAACAAACTTTCATTAGAGCGTGCAGACGTGATGAGATCCAGCTTCTCCTCTGGTGTCAGTTCCACAGGATGTTCAGGTGGGCTGGTGACCAGTGATGATAATCTCTTGCTCTTGCTGCCTTCAGTGCCCATGTCTTTTGTTATCTTCTTTTTCTCAGCAGACTCCAGAGCATTAGTTAGGGCTGAAAGTTAAAAAACCCATCAGACTGACAAGACATTTCATAACATAATTAAAACACTTTGACTGCTGCTGCCAAATCTGTTTACTGATCGGCCTGGCTAAAAGCTTTTTCTCTATTATTTGGTCTCTTTTACATTGCTTAGTACATATTGTGACAGATTTTATCAAATGTTTAATTTTTTTAATGAAAAAAGTGAATGTCGACACGTATTTGACAGCCGCCATGGGAAAGAACTCAGTTATGCTAACCCGCTTTACACGTTAGTATTATACGCGTCGACGTTCATTTTTCGTTAGTAATTACTGAATAATCTGAATATTGTTTTTCATATTTTGTTCTACTCTTATGAAAGGGTGTTTTAGTTGTTAAAAGTCCAGATAAAATGTCGTTCAACTTTGTAATTTCGTCTGTCCCTTTTCAGGTACCAAGGTACCTGTCAATGGGTCTCTGACCTTAGTTTTGGAATTATTATCTTCCAAATACAAAGGAAATTTCCCTGTTGTAAAATAATGAATAAGAAATGAATTCTAAAAGATTTTGAGATGATTATGAAATAGAAGACAATTTACAAATAAACAAAATTTATTTTAATGCAAAAATATTTGTCAATTTCTTGTGGCAATCGATAAAACAACGAAAATCCAAGGCGGATGACAATTTTCTATACTTTGAACCTTCATCTATGCTATATAACAAGGAATGAATGGTTTAGACAAGGCTACGAAAGCCCCACTACTTTTAAAAGTGAAAGGACGTTGTCGAAGGGTATTCGACGGTCGCCACTGTGAACGGGTGGGGACTATCGACGCATATTCGACAGCCACAGCCAAAGTGTTAAAAAGAAAATTACACGTTATCTATGCATATCCAGCAGTCAGAGGAATTGGTTTTACTCACCGTTTACTTTCTCCAAAAGCTTCTGTATTTGGCCAGAATCAAACAAATCACACGCTGCAGATGACGTATGTCCATCGCCTGTCTCGGCCGAAGTACTAGGCCTAGCCTTGTCTACAACATTTGTTTCATCACTTTCGTTTGTCTTCTTTTTTTTTGCCGTAGATCCGTCAATAGAGAAGAATGCACTGATATTTCCGCTGGTTGCTGACTTATATTTCACACTAACACCCGGATGTTGCCTCCCATAATGAGTTTTTAGGTTTTAAAGGATAATTTTCTCCGAGCAAACTGTGCAAACTACGCGCTGTCCGGAGGTAGCCATTTCCTACCAGTATGACCTAAAACAACAGCGATGCACTGAGTTCGAAAGCGGTATTGCGTTTAGTGATTACTATATGTCAATTTCAAAGTCGTTAAGACAGAGAAATAATTAAGGTTATTACGTGTCAGCTAATTGCAAAGCAAAGCAGGCGACTAGGCTGAGCGCATGTGCAGGTGTTTCGTAATAGCACAGGGAGAGGGAAACATCGAGTGGTTGGATCATTTGGAATGAGCGGAAGGAGGGGGAGGGGATTGTGAATTACTACGGCCGCGTGACTCAGTCTGCTGGCTGCAGCCGGCGCTCTCACATCAATAGATTACATGTAACCTTTACCACTCGGCCTCTCATCTGAAATTTATCGGTATATTATTGAGTCACAAACATAAATGTGTCAATTTGGTATATTATTTAGTCACAAACGTAGATGAGTCAATTTGTTATTGAATTGATTAATTTATTCGTATCTGTTTTTATGCAACAATTTATTTTTTTTAGAAATTTTACTGCAGCAAATTTTTTACGCGTTTTTCGTTAACGCGGTGGACGATCTTTCTGCAGGCCTCGTTTCCTTTCTACGACAATGTCGCACTGTCGCCCGTTGTTCTGCTTTGGGGCCTTGGACTGACCTAAATGTCCTATCGAAATAATAATCACCCAAATTCTAACCTTTACCACATTTTACATTACATTAACCATCAAAAATTCAAAACTATCTCAAATCAATTTCATCATTTGACTTAAAATCTCTTAGACACATTGAAAATTTATTATTGAAATATTTAATTATATTGCTTTACTTAAATTGCATTATAAAAGTCATACTTACATTACATCACTCATATACTGTCATAGACACAAAATATAAACAATTGTTACTACCAAATCATGTACACAACTCCATTTATCTTCTGAAACATTATAGCAAACGTATAATTCCACAACTAAATACATTTTACATTTATTCATTTATTATTTATTATCAAGTTCCAATCTCCTAAAATCATTTGAATTCATTATCAAAATATCTATACAACATTTTAAATCAATCAAAAATATTTAAACATCTCAAATTATTTTAATCCCATCAATTATTAAAAACACAACATATTTTAATTACCGTACTCCAAAACAATTACAATTCATTTATTACCTTCATAATTATTCTCATTATTTATTTAGTCTGCCAAAATATTATTATTATTATTATTATCGAATTGATTTCTACTACATACACATTGTTTACATAAAGCACACTTTACAACATAGACACAATTAATTTCACTATGAATTTATTTATAATCTCTTGTCATTATTTTTCAGTTTAACACACCTCATTTCATAATCTAGCCAGGTCATTACCATAAACTAAAATATTTAAAATGTCCACTCACTTATTTTTTATTTTAACCACCACCATCATCATATAATAGTCTTACTTTTATATAATAATTATCGTCCTTACTCCCACTCGTTACACTATTATTATTATTGTAATGATTACTTTCGTTAATTACATTAACACAATAATTAACTACATTTTTGTCTACCATTAATTCACAAAGCCCGTCTACATTGGTGATTTTAGTTCTGTCTCCATCAGTATTTTTGTTCAACATAAGGTAAGTTATTTTATCATCATATTCCTCCACTACATTCATCACAACATCAAAATAATCATCCATCTCTATTTTACAAGGTAAGTATTCTATATCGTCTATCTCCTTCAATTCTAACCTCTCTTTCAACTCATTATAACTACTTCTCAACGTAAATAACTCTATTATTCTCTCTCTCTCTCTCTCTCTCTCTCTCTCTCTCTCTCTCTCTCTCTCTCTCTCTCTCTCTCTCTCTCTCTCTCGCTCTCGCAATACTTCTCACAACCCCCCTGAACTATCTCATTCCATGCAAAGGGCGCCACAAAACACTTTTTACCTCTCCTGGCTTTACCAGGTAAATCACAAAAACTAAGGGACCATACGAAGACACCTCGTCTTCCACACCACCACCGGAGGAAACTCTGTCCTCATAAAATACCTGTGAAACCTCTGTTTCACCATAAACTTGGGGAAAATTTGCCCTTTGCCCACCTAACCTTTCATCACACACTCCCTCACTTTCATTAACACTCGCTATGCTCACAACCTTACTTTCTAACACCATGTTTTTAATTACCTAATTTTTATCACTTGTTAATTCATTATTATAATTATCGTTACTACTCACCTCGTCTACCACCACCTGTTTTGCATCTAAACTATCACCATTACTGTTAACACCTATATCTCTGTTATTTTCATTTATTTTGCTCTTACCTGTATCTGTTCGCCATTCTCCCATTTTCTCAATATCTCGTTTTAATTCGTTAAAATTACTCTCACATTTATTCTTTACCTCATTAATATCAATTTTAAGTTCGTTAAATTTAATATCACTACTATCAAAACGTCTACTCATAAAATTCATGATATCGCCCATTGACCATTCTTTTTCTTTTGTTTTTGTTACCACGGGAGTCGATTTTGCTCCCGCCTCACTAATTATTATAGATTCATCTGTCAGGCTTGGAGTGGTCTCCATTCCTGAATCATTCGTGATATTTACTTCATTTGTAACATTCATTTCATTTATCTTATTATCTTGACCCACATTAGGAGTCAAATAAGTTTCAAGGCCGCTCATGACAGCTGATTCGTTAAAATTAGTTATTTTATTTATATCATTCTTGTTATTACTACCTGCCATTTTCAAATTATAAATTTACTGATTTTTTTGGTTAAATGATTCTTAACTTACACATAAAACATCTTATACTTAACCTAACATTGACTTACTATTTTATGTATGCTATGTACGTACGTATGCTACGTAATTTGTACGTATTTTTTCTACACCTTCAAATCACGTTATTCACATGTAGGTGCGGTTTTTTATATAAATTTTAATTTATAAAAACTCGTCACCAGTTTGAGGCGCCATCTATAATGTTATGTTTTAATACATTTTATTAAATAAGATTTAAATGTCTCACGTACCTTAATTTGAGTCCAGGTTTCTCACACGAACTGTGAATACCAACGTGATTTCAAGGTTGCATCAATAACGTACACTACTCTCATTTATGCAATAGAACTCACATTTATTTTATTTTTTATATTTCTTTAAAGTTCTGTTCGTAATTCTTTCAACATTCATCAAAAGTTTGATAAAATTAGACGTTAAACATTTTAGCAAATAAAATTGACTACTTCAACTATATGCATACATTTTATATTGGTTGACAACTATCACCTTGCTTAGATGTTCTTTCGTTCAAAGTTTTTGGTAGTCATTCTACAGCTCCTTTTACTTTAAATTTAAATATACAAGTATTGTTTATTGTCTCCTGGTTATAATAAAAAAAATACATAGTAAAAGAACAACTTAAACGCTACTAAATTTTTTAAAAAGCAACCCAGCTTGCGCACTCACACACGCATACAAATTTCCCTTTTATAGAAAATAAGAATAAGTTTGGTTTGATACTATTACATGCTGCAGCGTCGTCCCCGTCGACCACGTGGCGCGTCCTGTAATGTTCTCTCACTATGTCCCAAAGGTTGTTCGTTGACTTTTGATGAAATTTTTTCACTGGTTTAACTGGGTTCCATATTTAAATTAAAATTTTACACTGTTTTACACATCTTTGATACACTGGATTGGTCGGCTTGTCAATTAAAAGATTTCTTAGGGCACACGAGTCTTAGCGTACGTCTGGCAAGACGTACGCTTTTTTTTTCGACTGCCTGACGCTACCTAAGCGTCGGTAAAACCACATCCGTCGGCTCACTCTCTGATTCGTCGATTTCGTCACGTGGCAGGTTAATTAGCCACGTGGTGGCCACTTCCGCCAATGACTTTGGGTTCAAGATTATTGACAACGGCACACGAGCGCACACTCACAGCCACATTCCAATGTTATTGTTTTTGTGTACCAGCCTCTGCCTGGTACGAAGTGAATATAGGGTGTTACACAACTCAGGTTTTAATGACCATAAAGGGTGCCCAAATAGATTGGCCTCAAATAATTATTCGCTTAAATAAAATATATATACCCTTCAGAATTGTCCCATTACAAATACATGCAGATTTTTCATAAATAAATCCTTTGTTGCGTTCAATGCCGCTTCGTGTTTCTCTTCCCAGCACCATTTAGTGTTTTTTCTTTAAAGTTCTAATAGTGGTTCTATGGTTTTGGAGTAATCTGGCGTAAAACGACGGTAATACCCTGTTAACCCCAGGAATGCCCTGATGTCCTTGGCTTTCTTAGGTGTAGGAAATCCCGTAATGGTTTGAACCTTCTCCGGATCTGTACTCACACCATCAGCTGAAATGATGTGTCCCAAGAATTTAATTTGTGATTTCCCAAATTCACACTTGTCATAATTCAGTACTAGGTTAGCATCCCGCAGCTTGCTAAACAAAATATCTAGATGTTTAAGGTGTTCTTCAAATGATTTTGATATTACAAGTATATCATCAACAAATACACTAACATACTCCTCAACTTCAGGTCCCAGGACCAACTCTAAACATGTTACCATGGCAGCAAGACTGGTTACTAGACCGAACGGAACCGCTTTAAATTGGTAACGTTTATTTGTATAAAGGAATGCAGTAAACTTTCTACTAGCCTCCGCTAATGGAATTTGCCAAAACCCGCTTTTTAAATCAAGGCGTGTCATGTATTTTACCCCTTGACACTTAATAAGTAAATTCTCTGCATTTGGTGCGCAGTTATAACACTTATGGGTGATACTGTTTAAATTCCTCACATCTAAACATATCCGGATGTCATTGTTTTTCTTTTTCACAACTGCCATCGGGTTGAGGAAATTGCTATTCGATCTTTCAATAATATTATTTTCTAGCATCTTCGAAATCTCCTTATCAACTTGCTTTTGATAATGTATGAGGATAGGGTAAGTTTTTCTCACAAATTTACTTTCATCTGTAACCCGAATTTCATGGACATATACATCCGTAGTAGTATGATGATTTTCAAACACCGGTTTATGATTATTTAATAATGCATCTAATCTGCTTTGTTGTACTGCAGTCAGCTGATCACTGTTATTATTGTTATTGTTTACATTTGAGGTAATGTTGATATGCTGTTTGTTTATTTTTAATTCATTCGCAACAGACTCATTTTGTAACTATTCGTTTTTGTTTTGTTTAATTGTTACAATAATATTGTGTATATTCAAAGATTACATTCACTTTGTAAACTGGACGCCATGTTGTCAAGTTGAGCAACTGTATACAAATTTACAATTCGGGCCAGGATTCGTGCAACACGAACCATGTGTGTGAAATACATTACCTGAAATAAATGAACACTAGATAACATATATAAGTTATTTTTATTTTAAGCTTTACTCTCCATACATATTATTGACTCGAATATTTCCCAGCAAAACAATTATAACCCTCCAACAACATATAATACAAAATATGTAAATATTAGTTGATTATATCATAGTTGATTAAACATAAAACACTTTCGCACAACCCAGCGCTTAGAACTTGTAAGTCACTCTCTCTCTCTCTCTCTCACTCTCTCTCTCTCTCACTCTGGTACAATTTCTTACTTTCTTTTAATGAGCTCATTCTTTTAAAATCTTAATATTGAGTGAATTGAATTTTATTTTGGTCATTATTGTGAAATTATGTTTTATTTGAAATTAAAAGAAAATAGGATGTTGGAACGTTCTCACCAAATATGTAGCGGTGGTTTGTTCTCTGTCTGTATGGTAAAACTACGCACACCGCAAGTTTACCGATTTCGCTACCAGTCACATTTTTATAGTAGCAGATTTACAGCACTGTATTCAGATAGTTAATTAACCACTTTTAGTGGTGTGAAAGTTAAAATTCACTCTTCGTGAACGGGTTGCCGGCCGGCTGCGATCACGTTCCCTGATGAAATGACACAGATCCTTTGTCACAAATTTCTGAGGTGGGGTGAAACTACGTCACCCGGCTATTGTTTGGTTGTTTACAGTTTCAACAACACATTCCTCGTCGCTGGCGTAATCAAGGATCGTCGCTTTTATCTCAATAAACGACATACGGTTTTTTGCTGGTTTTCATGTTTTTTGCTATGAAATAGTCCGAATCCTGGCAAATATTTATATAGTCCACTCACGGTATATTTATAAAGATTATTTAATGTTTATTTAATTTTGACCAAATTACTACAAATGAAGGAATACAATATTTATGGTTTTTACACCATATTTAGGTTGATTAAAAATTGTACCATAATTGTACCATTACAAAACCCCCCCAATGAAAGATTTTGTGCCGAAGCATAAAACTTTCATTGACCCATTCATACTTCCTAAAGGGATCAGCCAGGATAGGTCGCCACAACCCCTTTACAATTTATATAAAAGAAAACAATAACTCACCCGTGGTCTGATGATGATGACAGTACCTACATGACCTTACTGGACTTCTCCTTCGAGATCCCAACACCATAAGGCCACTTAGGCGCGTAACGCCCCTGCTCTGATGCGCTGGCCAGCTCAGGACCGCTGTCATATCACCAAACACTGAAACAATAAATGAAAAATATTAAAATAGTGGCTTGGTAAATTACTCTATCCTTAACTGATCTGGTTCCCCTTAGCTAGGTGCTGGTTTGTGATGATAAGCACTGGGTTTGCTTGAAATACTACTAAAATATAATTACAAAATGTAACTCACAAAAATTATATAGAATTTCCCTTCTTAATATGGACTACCCTGAATTAATAAATTGGTTCGATTCCTATTGATAATATTTAACTCTTTCCATTTTATAATTAGTATAATTACAAAAGAAACATATTGATATAAAAAGAATTCAATTATAATTGAAAATATGGAAATTCCCATATAAATCTCCCAAACATGGAGAAAAACAAATTACAAAAAAAACAAAATAATTAATAAATCTGTATGGTATTATTTATTCATAAATCTTATTGAATTGTTAAATTAAAATTATTATTATTATTATTATTATTATTATTATTAACAGGTAATAGTTGGCATTAACAGTACCAATTATATTTACCCCTTCATACACTATTTCCATATACATGTAATACATGTTAAGATTTCATAACATAAATATATAATACATTGATACATTTATACACATGATCATTATATTAATACAGTAATACATTTTAAATTCATATTTAATCTTGATTAAGATTTGCACTATAAGATATGCACTAACATTTGCATAATTTATTTAAAGTTGCATTTAAAATTATAAAATTTACAATTGCAATTAATTCATTAATTAGACATCAATTTATTTATTATAATTATAAATATTTATTTCACATTTATTATTAATATTCATACATTATCATTACCACTTCATCATTCATTTTTCATTGCCTCTCTACTCTGAATTTTCTACCTCACTAACTACCTAACCTTTCACCTTCTAATCATTGTTTAGTCTGGGTGACTCCTATATTCACTATGCTTTTACTTATTATAATCTTACTCACCTTCTTCTAACTCACAATCAAATTTACCTATCATGACACCAATATCTCAATTATAAACACCTTTACTAATTTCATTTAAATCCTATGGCACCGCTCGTCTTTGTACAGAGATGGGTGTTCCCTAACTGGCTATATACATCCATAATATTTTGCCCTTCCAAAATTCGGCAAACACTCCCTTAAACTATGCTATTACCTGCCACAACACTATACGTTGGCTACTCCTTATCACCTCACCCCCACTACAAAATATCATCAACAACAAATATATGTTTATACCTTTACTTTACTCACCTCTACAAATAATCACTAACTACTGTGTCCCTAAAATATCTAATACTTTCTTTGTATTATTTACTTCAAAATTCTTAACTATCTACCTCCCATCAACTTTAATTAAATAACTCACCTGCTTTTATCTATACCCAGGCTCTATCCCTGTTTAAACATTCTACCTTACTGTAATCATTGACCATTGCATTATAAAACTTATCTCTCACCTACTCATAACAATACATTTTAAAATTCAAATATATATATTTTACTTAATTATTTATTATTATTCATTAGGAATTACCTTCATTACAAATTAAATAATAATTTAACTTCATTAGAAACTTTCCATTACAATTAATAATTTACAACTTCAGTTACAAAGTTAGTACAGCTTTCTTTTGTACTATTTTAATTCAGTAATAAAGAATGATTCCTCTTTAATTGTTATTCAACTATTTAAAAAAAATTTACTTGTTTATTATTAAACGTGTTAATCCTTAAAATACACAATAACTGGTGTATACCTGTAATACCACATCAAAAATACATAAATACATCGATATAAATACATTTAATACAATATGAAAAACATACACTTCAAACACATTATTTTGTTATATATCAAACTCAGTCCATAGCAGTCCAATTCAATACCACTTTTCACATATATTTAATGTTCATTACACAATACAACAGTCTATCCGCCATCCTTGAATAACAACCGAATCTTACGTCTATTTATCTTATTTTTTAATAAAAACATTTTATGATTAGAAACATTATAATCATATTCATATATTAAACAATTATCAAACAAATATCTCAAGTCACGATCGAGTAGGGTTCCGTCTACCTCAGTAATATCAGATGTTATAATTTGGTTATTTATCTTGTAATTATCATCATAATTTTCTACCACAGGTAAGTACTTAATACCATTATTCTCGTCATTTATTGTTATTTCAATTTCATTGTTACTATAAGGTAAGTATTCATTATTTTCATATACCATATCTATGCCTAACCTTTCTACCAATTCTCTGTACTTTCTGTTTACTTTAAAAAATTTTATTACTTTCTTTTTCTCACAATATCTCTCTACACTTTCTCTCTTAATACATTTCTCTCCATAACACCAAATTACACTCTCTCTCTCCAAATATGCAGGGGTCCCTAACTTAAAATTATTGCACCACTTATTAGGTACACAAAAACACCAAGAAACTTTATTTGTAGACCTATCGTCTCCCAAATATAAATTGAAGGAACTCTTGTCCTTATAAAAAATACGTGAAGACTTTTCTTCACCCCCTAACACAACATCAAAAGAAAATTCTACCCCCTGCACTCCTTGTACAAAAATACTTTCTCCCAACTCTCTTTCTGACTTAATACACTCAAACACTTCATTATCACTCATAATACTTTCATTATCATTTTCTAATATTATATTCTTACTACTTGTAAATTCATTATTCACATTATCATTGTTGTTTACTCTATTAGTCAGTACTTCATTTTTCGTACTGTTTTCATTACTATTTGATTTATGTTTTTCTAATTGACTTAAATTCTCGTCCAATTTTGTAATGACCTGGTCAAACTGCTTAATGAGCTTATCGTGACCGGTTTTAATTTCATTCCTTAGTTCTTTGAACTTGATATCAAGACTATCAAATTTGTCACTCAATTTTGTAAATTTGATATTAGAATCGCTTTTTTGCTCATCTAATTTTTTGTCTAATTTTAATAGTAATTGCATCATGGCACTACTTTCATCTGTTTTATTTTCTGGACTAACTGACATGGATGTAGAGACCTTCTCGGTTTCTACATATACAACAGATACAGGTGTATCTGCTTCGTCAATCTGACTAATTTGAGTTGGCTGAACATCCATTTCACTAGTTAAATTTACATCAGCTGTACTGATTTCTATTTCAATATTATCCTTATTACTCATGTTTACAATTGTGTGTTACTAAAACATATATGTTTATAACCTAAAATTTTAACCTTACCTTGCGCACGTGTTACGTACTTTAACACTATTACCCCAGGTAGTTATTTCACACACCGGTAGGTATACTCCACATAAAATTATGTTTTATGTCGAGTCCATGTTCGGCACGCGCCATCTGTAACTATTGTCCCTGTTATTACGGGCGCAATCTGTAACTATTCGTTTTTGTTTTGTTTAATTGTTACAATAATATTGTGTATATTCAAAGATTACGTTCACTTTGTAAACTGGACGCCATGTTGTCAAGTTGAGCAACTGTATACAAATTTACAATTCGGGCCAGGATTCGTGCAACACGAACCATGTGTGTGAAATACATTACCTGAAATAAATGAACACTAGATAACATATATAAGTTATTTTTATTTTAAGCTTTACTCTCCATACATATTATTGACTCGAATATTTCCCAGCAAAACAATTATAACCCTCCAAAAACATGTAATACAAAATATGTAAATATTAGTTGATTATATCATAGTTGATTAAACATAAAACACTTTCGCACAACCCAGCGCTTAGAACTTATAAGTCACTCTCTCTCTCTCTCTCTCACTCTCTCTCTCTCACTCTGGTACAATTTCTTACTTTCTTTTAATGAGCTCATTCTTTTAAAATCTTAATATTGAGTGAATTGAATTTTATTTTGGTCATTATTGTGAAATTATGTTTTATTTGAAATTAAAAGAAAATAGGATGTTGGAACTTCTCACCAAATATGTAGCGGTGGTTTGTTCTCTGTCTGTACGGTAAACTATGCACACCGCGAGTTTACCGATTTCGCTACCGGTCACATTTTTATAGTAGCAGATTTACAGCACTGTATTCAGATAGTTAATTAACCACTTTTAGTGGTGTGAAAGTTAAAATTCACTCTTCGTGAACGGGTTGCCGGCCGGCTGCGATCACGTTCCCTGATGAAATGACACAGATCCTTTGTCACAGATTTCTGAGGTGGGGTGAAACTACGTCACCCGGCTATTGTTTGGTTGTTTACAGTTTCAACAACACATTCCTCGTCGCTGGCGTAATCAAGGATCGTCGCTTTTATCTCAATAAACGACATACGGTTTTTTGCTGGTTTTCATGTTTTTTGCTATGAAATAGTCCGAATCCTGGCAAATATTTATATAGTCCACTCACGGTATATTTATAAAGATTATTAAATGTTTATTTAATTTTGACCAAATTACTACAAATGAAGGAATACAATATTTATGGTTTTTATACCATATTTAGGTTGATTAAAAATTGTACCATAATTGTACCATTACAATTTTTGATGTCCATATGTCCTAATTTTACGCTATAATGTTTGTTATTTATTTTGCACATCAAAGTATTATTATTAAAATCAATTACAGCATTTATTTTGCTTAACGTGTCAGTACCCAGTATAACATCATATACAAGGTCTTTAATTAATAGTACTGGCACGTCAATCTCGACTCCCTGTGTTGTGATAGACACCAATACTTGTCGGTTAATAATTTGATTATCATTCATGGCTGTTTTAATAATTGTGTTGTTTACAGGTAATATTGGTACCTTCTTAAACTGATTGTTATGTTTATTCATAAATTTTTCGGTTATTAAAGATATCTGAGTGCCACTATTTAACAGAACATTTCCTATACAATTATTAATTTTTGCTCTAACTATAGTACTTTTATTTACTGTCTTAACACTATTGTCATCTTCCATACACCCATTACTATTTACTAGATAATCTCGTATATCATTCGCGTATATGCCTGACACACAAAATATTTGCTTATCACTATTATTGTCAACACTAGACTGGTGACACTGACTTTTAATGCTATGTTTTTCTGTGCACGGACCCATGCCGTGCAACCTTACAAGTTTTTTGGCTGTTCTAAAACTGGTTTTATTTTCAGTTACCGACGTGACTTTATGCTGATTACATTTTGGAATGTTTTGTTTATGTTTATATTGTTGTTGTTTATGAATTGATTGAACAGATGTGCGTGTTTGGTTGCTATCACTATTGGGACTATCAACATTCTCTCATTTGGTCAATAGTAATAACAACTCTTCTATTATTTCTTTTATGAAATTGCTAAACTGCTACAATTTTTGTTCAGACAAAGCTTTTTGTCATATCTGACATCATCAGGTCTTGAACAACCACCTGATGTTCAAGACCTGATGATGTCAGAGATGACGAAAAGCTTTGTCTGAACAAAAATTGTAGCAGTTTAGCAATTTCATAAAAGAAATAGTAAGGATGGCTGCTAATTCAAATAATATGAAGAACTCTTCTATTGTTTTACACCTTGTGTGATCACGGCTATTTGAATTCCACGACTAAAGTGATGAGCAAGCTTATTTACCATTTCTGCCTCTGTCATTGGTGGTTCAAGATATTTGGCTTGAGACACAAGTTGTATCAGGTATTTCTCCTTGGACCCTTTGGCTGGCGTATATTTACCGAATTCCAACTGTACACGGATTTTTCGCTGTACCTCTTCATTCCAATACAGTGCTCGGAAATGGTCTACAAGGTCTTTGTATACGGTAATCTTATCCTGCACAATCGTGAACCATTCTGCCACCGTACCATTAAGCTGCCGCACAACCCAAGTAATTTTGTCCACTTCGCTCAAATTGTCGTTAACCAATTCCATACTACGTTCGCACGCGCGCAGGCACTGGACTGGATTGCAGCTATCTTGACCATAGAATTTTGGTTGTGAGTTAGGTTCATCAGTGGTTTTATAAATTTATATACATATGTCATTTAGCTCGCAGGCATAGAGGTACGTTGTAACCTATTAATCTGTTGTCTGAGTTCTTTGAACCGATGTTCCTTTTCGGAGACAAATTCACTGATGGGTGGTCGCCTGCCCTTGAACTCGTTCCTTGATCGTACCAACTTTAGCCTCGCATTTGATTATACGCGAACTATTAACTTCTAATGCCAGCTCAACATTAGTGCGTATAGATTCTACTTTATCGGAGATCTTCTTCTCCGTAGATTCTAACAATGCTTTGTTTTACTTGCTTTGCTCATGGACCGCGGCAAATATTTTTTTTGTTTTCGTCTTGTAGTGATTTATTTTGTTTGATCGCGTCCTTTTTAGCTGATTTATTTTCGTCACGTACTGTTAGAATATTTGACCGTATGTTCTGAATGCTGGTTTTATTTTTGTCGCATACTGTTTGAATATTTGACTGTATGTTCTGAATGCTGGTTTTATTTTTATCGCGTATATTTTGAATGCTTGCTAATATCGTGGCCAATGTTGTTTGTAAATCAGCTTTTCACTTAAAAGAACTAAATATCCTGTGTACTGTTGCAATATATAAAATATTGTTAATTATTTTTTCACACTTCAATTGCTTTCATTTATGTAATTAAAATTTTGTATTATTATAATCGGTAATAACTTTTTATAGTTATCAATCTATTGAAAATCTGTATCGATACTGTGTGTGTGTGTGTGTGTGTGTGTGTGTGTGTGTGTGTGTGTGTGTGTGTGTGTGTGTGTGTGTGTGTGTGTGTGTGTGTGTGTGTGTGATCAACACTGTACTATTGTAAACTTTTATACTGTTTTATTCTTTATTCAAGTACGTTAACTTAATTTTTACAATTTTAAGTGTAATTGAAATATTGTTAATAAAATGCTCTAGAAACAGATTATTTTATCAATTTTTCTTACTCACAGAATTTTTTTATTATGTATCTGTATTGTATTTTTGCAGTGGGTTTGAATACACTCAGTGTAGAAATAATTGTTCAAATTTCCAGAAAGGTTCACTCTGGGCCTTTCATAAATAACTGATTCCTTACTACTAATGTATTTTATTTATTTCAGTGTCATAGCTAACATTTGAACAGGTTGAATACAATTTCTCATTTGTGTGTTTTGACACTCTGAAGAACATCTTTTAGTTGGTTAAGTAATTCATCAAATGATGAAACTGACATACGAAAATATTTATAGAATTTGTTTTAATCTCTACATAGTTCTTCAAACAGTGTGTGAAATGAACCCGTTTAATCTCTCCTTTGATTGATCGGATGGACCCAATGAATCTGGTCTCGCCTCCTACACCTTTGATGACACTCCAGTAACCACAACAATTTGTTAGCTGTTATTTTGAGTTGACGAAAATTATTACTGAACAGAACTGAGAACACAGTATGACTTAACCCATTGCAAGGGCAGAAAACCTTGTATTGTGAAAGCGTCGCCCGTACGACAAAAATTCATACAGTATTTTCCATACAGACAAAAGCATTGTCTGTGAAACTAGTCTTAGTGCGCGCGCGCGCACGCACGCACGCACGCACACGCACACGCACACACACACACACACACACCATTTTACATGCAATCTGCATACGGTGTTAGAAGTATTCTTTTTAAATGTACATGTGAATGTAAAATGTAAATAATTTAAATATAATTTTTTGAATTCCTTTGTGGTTATTTTTAACAGAAACAGAATGACATGCATTTAAACGTAATATAAATAGGAGATGAAAAATTGTATTTTTAAATCAAACAGGTGACACAGAATGTAATCTATATGATACAGTTGCTGAGACAGAAATGTGTGTTTTTATTACTTAACAGTAACTATTTACATTTTTTTACACATGTGCGATCTCTGTCGTATTCCTAATCTTGTTACAGAATAATATTTTATTTTTCTTAAATTTGATTAAGCATTATATAATTTACGAACTTCTTTTTTGTGGGAGTACAGTAGAATTTATCATTAATGACTCAGACATTCTAATTGTAACGAGGAAGATAGTTTTGCTAGTTACATTTAGACAAAGCAGTGAAATGATTAGTTCTATGATCATGGTAGTTGATACTTATAAACTGACGTTTTCGTGGTAAATAATAGAGGAGCCAAGTAGTTATTTTCTTGTTTTTATCTTCATTTATTTTCTTATTCTTATCATTTTTTTCTTCAGTCCTATGATTTCATAGTAGAACTCAAGACCTCACCAAAGTTATGTAATATTCAACTTTTCCACACACCATCACCCTGCCTTGTTTCCCACTTTTACTATTGTATTAGTTTTCCTTTAATGCATTTCCAACAATCATATCCTGTGTATGAGCTGTATCCCAGACATTCACATTTATTCAAAGTATTGTATGTAGGCACATATGATATAAGCCACAAGTGTACTTATAAATGTAATATTTAATATTTAATGTAATATTTAAGTAGTACTTATTGTTGTAGTCATGCATTTTATTTGAGAAATTCCAATAACTTGTGTAATCGTGTGAAAATATTAGGTAATGTACTCGTCCATCGTTTGCTGAAGAAACCAAGTTTTGTGTATGACCAGCCTATTCCCGTAGATATCAGTTATTTAGAAACTGCTGTTGGATTTGATGAAGTACGAAGTGCTATCCTGTCCAATACATCAGGCTACATGTCTGTCAACATATCAACTCAGCAGGTTAGTAACACTCAGAAAGTCGCATTTACTTTTATATTACCTATAGTAACTGACATTGAAAATATAACGGTGATAGATGTTAAAATTTTAATATTGTTAAAATCTATGCTTGTAGTTTGTGTTGTTTTTTTTGTTCTTTTTTTCATAACACATGTAATGGGACTATTCTGAAGGGTATAGATATTTTATTTCCTTTAATAATTATTTGAGGCCAGTCTATTTGGGCACTCTTTATGGTCATCAAAACCTGAGTTGTGTAACACCCTATATTCGAAACCGTGCCAGTCCGTGCCTAGTACAAGAGAGATAAAGACATTGGAATGCGGGGGTGTGTGCGCTCGTGTGCCGTTGGCAATAATCTTGAGCCCAAAGTTGGCGGCGGAAGTTAACACCACATGGCTCATTAAACCGGCCACGTGAGTGCATCAACCAATCGGAGAGCGAGCCGACGGAAGTGAACATTACCGACACTTGGGTAGCATCGGAGAGTCGACCTACAGCCGCGGCGGCGGTCAGACTCACGCTAGGACTCGTGGGTCCCAAGTAAATTATTTTAAATGTAGAAAGTAATAAACCTTTACCCACAAGTGAACGGTATATCAGAATGGAGTTAGTGCAGTGAAGTGAAGAAAATTAAAATGTGGTGAATTAAAACTTTTGGACATATATTCAGTGTTGCATGACGAAGGATAAGTAACAAACAACAATTTTAATATTTTAACAATTTCATTAACATTTTAATAACAGAGAGCTCGAAATAAATGGGGTTTAAAAGAATGAATGCGAGAGTATAGCAAGCTGGGTTAGCCTTAATATTATTAAAATTAAATATTGAAATAAATATAAGATATGAAATAAATGGTTTGTGTTATTCCTATTTATAAAAAACAGTAATATTTGAGGTAAAGATGAATAATCCATAAATATGAGTAATAATTTTATTCAGAAGAATAATTAATAATAGAAGAAATTAAAAGGTTTTGTTTTATATAACCATGAGTTAGTGTAGTTTTTTCGTCGTTACCACTTCCTAGTGTTCTGTGCTGAAAAATTCGTCTAACGTTCCCGGGTATCTTCTGAATTATTGGGGGGTAGTCAGATTGCAAAATTATCCCTTTTGTTTTATTAAGGAAGAGTGTAAAGGTTTCGATGTATAGCCTAAAACATCGTGGCGACCCTGGACTTCTGATTGGTGTTTTATAAAAGGTAAGTTTCTGGCAGTTTTATTTTATTTATTTATTTCGATTAAGTTTGTTTATCAACAATTGGCGACTCGCTGCCAGGATCCTGGTATAACTTTATACGAGGTAGACCTATTTTAAGCACAGAAAATAGGATTTGGGTAACGGCGTATTTGTAGAAATAATCGTATATATTTACGTTAAAGAAGGTTATGTTTTGATAGGGTTATTGCGTTTACTTCTACTGTTGACAATGATTGTGTTAGGTGTTTTGATTTTACGTGTGTAATTATAGGATAATAGTGGTTTTTTTATATATAAGGGGTATTATATAAAAAATTGAATTATCATGGCTGAGGTAAACGAAACCGCAGAAAAAGAGTATTCATTGGATGATGTGATGAATTTTTTGATAACAATGAATGATGATATAAATAAACGGTTTGACGAGATGGACAAAAAGTGGGATAAACGAGATGAGAAGTGGAAACGAGAGGCAGATAAATTAAAGGAGAATACAGGTGAATCAAAACAGGTAAGTGATAGTGGAGGTAGTAATGATGATATGTTTACAGAAAATATTGCTAGTTTAAGTGCTGTGAAGATAAAAAACGAGGTAGGGGAGGTGCATACAAGTGAAAATCAGAAAGAGGTTAGTTTAAGTGCAAACAAGGTGCTAATTAACAAGGTAAGTAATAACGATAATTATGAAAATGAAGTAATAAACAGTAGTGATAAGAGGGTTGAAAACGAGATACTTAAAGGTGATATAATGAAAATTGATAGTGATGGTATAGAGATAGTTAGTGAGAGTGAGAGAGTAATGGGTTGTAGAGGGGTAGGAACAAATGTTTATCAGTTAGAGAGAGAGTATGAAGTGAGGTTAGGTGAGTATGGAGGGCAGAGGGCAAATTTTCCCTGTAGTATAAGTGGAGTAAAGACTCCACATGTGTTTTATGAGGACAGTTTCCTCCGGTAGTTGTATGGAAGACGAGGTGTCTTCAAATGGTCCCTTTAAATTTTGTAATGGTCTTGGAAGTGCCAAGACATATAGTAAGTTTGTTGTGCCCTTTGCGTGGTATGAAATAGGTCAGTGGGGTTGTGACAGGTGTTATGATGATGGGAGATGTTTTGAGAGAGAGTTGTGTGTAGATAGGGAGATAAAATTATGTCAGTTAAAGAGAAGTTATAAAAAGTTGAAAGAGAGGTTAGAATTGAAGGAAATAGATGACACAAAATACTTACCTTGTGAAATAAAGATTGATGATACTGTTGTAGATAATAGAAACTTACCTTATGATGTGATGAGTGTAGTGGAGGAATATGATGACAAAATAATTTAACTTATGTTGAACAAAAATACTGATGGAGACAGAACTAAGATCACCAATGTAGACAGGTTTTATGAATTAATGGTAGACAAAAATGTAGTTAATTATTGTGTTAATATAATTAACGAAAGTAATCTTTACAATAATAATAATAGTGTAACTAGTGTGAGTAAGGACGATAATTATTATATAAAAGTAAGACTAATACATGATGACAGAGGGTAGATAAAAACTTAGTGAATGGACATTCTAAATATTTTAGTTTATGGTAATGACATGGCTAGATTATGAAATGAGGTGTGGTAAACAGAAAAATTAATGACAAGAGTTTGTAAATAAATTTATAGTGAAATTAATTGTGTCTATGTTGTAAAATGTGTTTAATGTAAACAATGTGCATGTAGTAGAAATCAATTTGATAATAATAATAATATTTTGGCAGACTAAATAAATAATGAGAAATAAGTATGAAGGTAATAAATGAATTGTAATTGTTTTGGAGTAATGTAATTAAAAATGTTGTGTTTTCAATACTTGATGGAAGTAAAATAAATTGAGATGTTTAAATATTTTGATTGATTTAAAATGTTAAATAAAGATATTTTGATAATGAATTTAAATGATTTTATGAGATTTAAACTTGATAATAAACAGTAAATAAATAAATGTAAAATGTATTTAGTTTGTGGAGTAACATGGTTGTTAAGATGTTTCAGAAGATACATGGAGTTATGTACAGTATTTGGTGTTTATATTTTTGTGTCTATGACAGTATGTGAGTGATGTAATGTAAGTATGAATTTAGAATGTAATTCAAATAAGGTAAAATGTTTAATGTTTATAAGTTAAAAATGTGGATGAGTCTAAGAGATGTAAACATGAAAATTTAATTAATTAATTTAACATTATATAATTAGGTAATTGTGTGTATTTAGGTTAGTTGTGGGTAGTGTGCCTACAGAAGGGTCATTCACATGTTATTCAGACATCAGCTGACTGCTGGGGTTATATACGTAGTATGTCACTTGTAAGTAATTTGTAGAATTTTATCAAGGTAATTAAATGTTTGAATATAATTAAAGGTTTGGATAATCAGTTTTCAATGTGTTTAAGAGATTTTAAATTAAATGGTGAAATGGATTTGAGATAGTTATGAATTTTCAATGGGTTGTAGAAGATAGGATTTGGGTGATAGTAATTGTTTAAGTAGGGCATGTGAGTCAGTCAAAGGTAGTTTCAAATGGGTGTTAGAAAGAATAAGATTTTTGGGAGTAAAAGTAAGATAGAAATTGAGTATTAGTAGGGACACAGTAGCAATGGGGAATATATGTAGAGTAATGAGAGTGATATATTTAGGTAGTAAAGAGATGGGGATATTTTGTAGATGAAAGTGAGGTGGTTGAAGGGTAATTAGATGATGGGGGAATTTTGTAAAGGGGGTGGTGTGATAAGGAGTCCTCAACGAAAAGCGTTGTGGCGGGAGGTGAACCGTATGTGCGCCGGAGGGGTTACCTAGGGGGAGACCAGGAACCAATGAGGGAATGAGCATAGGGAGGGAACACGTCCTAAGTACAAAGAGGGTAGAGGGTATTTTGTAATATTTGTTATAAGGGTAGAAGGATGTGAATGGAGTTGGAGAATTAGTGGAGATAGATATTTTGAGGGAATGGTGTCATACTATAGAAATCTGTTAGTAAGTGTTAGAGTCAGAAGGGAGATAAGGCTATATTTAAGCATCCATATGTAAGTTGAATTGTTATGAATAACTGAGAGTCACCCAAACTGATTGAGAATGAAAATGTTAGAGAGAAAGTCAGAGTTAAAGTGTAATAATAAATGAAACCAGTAAAAGATTGAGTAGAATTTGAAAACAAATTGAAGTTGCAAAATTGTAAATTTTGGTTAATTTAAATATGAATTTTATTGTTTAGTGCGAGGTAATGATAACAATGTTATTTTGGAGTGTTCTATGTTTATTATGTGGTATTATGTTTGAAGGTTAAAATTTACAAACATGTTTCGTGTATTTTATAGTGTAGCTTGTGTAGTGTATATATGGCAAGGTCATTCACTTGACCCAGAGAGATCAGCTGATGGTTGATGTTAGAGACAGAACCAGTTTCTAGTAATTAATTCATGCAATTGTGTTACTTAATTAAATTAAATAATTTTATTTTTTTATATTGATAAAAGAAATATTTTGGAAAAAAAAATTATTTTTTGTGCCTGCCGTATAGATGGTGTTTTGATGTTCACAATATTTTGTGGATTGTATGTATTGTTAATGTGTCAACTGATGTATGTTATTCATATTATATGTGTTATAAACAAATATTTGGATAAGTGAATTCATGATTTAGTAAGATGTTCCGTTTATGTTTTTTATGATTGTTAGTAGTAGTGAGGAAGCAATGTAGATTCATGTAAAAGATTTTGGGATTTTAATGAAATTCAGGGTAATGTAAGAGTTTGATTTTGAACTTACATTAATTTTTGAACCAAATTTAAATGATTTGAATTTAATTAGCTGCTGTGTTTTGATTTGAAAACATAACGTTAATTTGCAAAAGGAAATTGAAATTTAAAAGATAAAATATTTTATGAGTTAAAAGTATGGAGTTTGTTTAGAATGTAATAATGAGTAAGTGTACGCACCCAGTACTTGCTAAAGGCAACCCAGTATGCATGTAAGGGGGAACATATCGGTTGAGGATCTGGTATGGTATAAGGCCAGTGTTTTGATTTTATGGGCGGAATGCTAGAAGGTTAGGTGTACTATGGTGAGTATCTGTCCGATTTTATGGTGTTGGGATCTCGAACAGGGAAGTCCAGTAATTTCGTTCAGGTGCAGCCATAGTCGCCGAGCTAGGCGGGTAGTTTACCCATGATGTGTTTAGAAATTAACGGGGGGGGGGTTGTTGGCACCATATCCTCACCGATCCTCTTAAGGGTTTAGCAATGAGAGTTCTTCTGTTTCGACAGAAGACCTCTCATTGGGGGGGTCTTGTAATGGGACTATTCTGAAGGGTATAGATATTTTATTTCATTTAATAATTATTTGAGGCCAGTCTATATGGGCACCCTTTATGGTCATCAAAACCTGAGTTGTGTAACACCCTATATTTGAAACCGTGCCAGTCCGTGCCTAGTACAAGAGAGATAAAGACATTGGAACACGGGGGTGTGTGCGCTCGTGTGCCGTTGGCAATAATCTTGAGCCCAAAGTTGGCGGCGGAAGTTAACACCACGTGGCTCATTAAACCGGCCATGTGAGTGCATCAACCAATCGGAGAGCGAGCTGATGGAAGTGAACATTACTGACGCTTGGGTAGCATCGGAGGGTCGACCTACAGCCGCGGCGGCGGCCAGACTCATGCTAGGACTCGTGGGTCCCAAGTAAATTATTTTAAATGTAGAAAGTAATAAACCTTTACCCACAAGTGAACGGTATATCAGAATGGAGTTAGTGCAGTGAAGTGAAGAAAATTAAAATGTAAATTAAAACTTTTGGACATATATTCAGTGTTGCACGACGAAGGATAAGTAACAAACAACAATTTTAATATTTTAACAATTTCATTAACATTTTAATAACAGAGAGCTCGAAATAAATGGGGTTTAAAAGAATGAATGCGAGAGTATAGCAAGCTGGGTTAGCCTTAATATTATTAAAATTAAATATTGAAATAAATATAAGATATGAAATAAATGGTTTGTGTTATTCCTATTTATAAAAAACAGTAATATTTGAGGTAAAGATGAATAATCCATAAATATGAGTAATAATTTTATTCAGAAGAATAATTAATAATAGAAGAAATTAAAAGGTTTTGTTTTATATAACCATGAATTAGTGTAGTTTTTTCGTCGTTACCACTTCCTAGTGTTCTGTGCTGAAAAATTCGTCTAACGTTCCCGGGTATCTTCTGAATTATTGGGGGGTAGTCAGATTGCAAAATTATCCCTTTTGTTTTATTAAGGAAGAGTGTAAAGGTTTTGATGTATAGCCTAAAACATCGTGGCGACCCTGGACTTCTGATTGGTGTTTTATAAAAGGTAAGTTTCTGGCAGTTTTATTTTATTTATTTATTTCGATTAAGTTTGTTTACCAACATACAGATGTATAGTTTAATGTGTAGTTATTAAGAAATGAGAACTGTGTACTGTAAATCACATAATACAAGGTGTGTTAAAAAAGTATCAGACCTTTTCTCAGGAAAAATACATTTATTTATCTGCAGGTTTTAAACATTTATCCCCTTCAAATACTCCACTTTAGATTGCACACACTTCTTCCAGTGGTCCTGCCACTTTTGGAAACATGTCTGGAAGTCATCTGTTGGTATGGAGTATAGATGTCTCATCGTGTTTTGTATGATGTCTTCTCTTGACTCAGATCAGGTCCCTCTTCAGTGACATTTTCAACTTAGGAAATAACCAAACAGGGAGCCATGTCAGGACAGTAGGGAGGCTGGCATAGCTGAGGAGTGTTGTGTTTCGCCAATATACACTGAATTAGACGAGAATGGGCAGGTGCGTTGTCGTGATGGAGTTGCCAAGTTTGCACTGTCTACAGGTCTGGCCTTTTACACCACACAGCATCACGGAGGCAATGCATAACCTCTAAATAGTATTCTTTGGTAATTGTGGTGTGTACTCATGTTGCACTATCCTACGTGAGTCAAAAACACAATCAGCATGACTTTGATTTTACTGTGCACTTGTCTTGCTTTTTTCGGCCGCAGGGA
The DNA here is from genome assembly GCA_034769895.1 of Magicicada septendecula. Lineage (NCBI taxonomy): Eukaryota > Metazoa > Arthropoda > Insecta > Hemiptera > Cicadidae > Magicicada > Magicicada septendecula. Next base: position 180,715,912 of record CM068376.1, on the reverse strand, counting down.
TGATGAATGTTTCCATTGTGAAGACTGAACCTTGGTTTCGGGATCATACCCATACACCCATGTCTCATCGTCAGTGATCACAGTGTTGAGGAAGCTTAGGTTAGTTTTTACACAGTCCAACATGCCCTGCAAAACATCTAAACAGAGTCCCTTGTGCTCCATCGTTAACATCTTTGGCTCAGATTTTGTAGACACTCTTCACACATAGCCAGATTTTCAGTCAAAATGGAATGTACTGAACAATGCTTATTCCCGCCTCTGCTGCAATCTCTTGGACGATAATTTGACAATCGTACATGACCAAAGTTTGCACGTGGTTAATGATTTTATCATTACAGCATGTTGAGGGCCTGCAAGAACACAGATCGCTATCCACTGATGTGCAGCCATCTTTGAAGTGATTATACCACTTCTAATAAAACGTGTGACACTCATAGCATCATCTCCAAAAGACTGCTGAATTTTTATAATAGTATCCGCTTGGGTATCACCAAGTCGTTGGCAAAATTTAATGCAGTACTGCTGCTCAAGTTTTTCTGTCATTTTACAATAAATGAAATTTGCCGGGCACTTGATACACATACACATGCCTACTGACATGTAGGCAGACAGCAACTGATTTGTTGTAGTGGGACGGCGGCAGTCAGCGCTTCTGCTAGGGTTCACTGCATGCCTGTACTTGAGGTCAACGCCTGTGCTTCATTTGATCGCACATGAAAAAAAAGGTCCCATTCTTTTTGAACGCACCTCATACAAATTGTTGCTAGTCCAGTCCCATCAACCCGAAACACAAAATGCTGAACTCCTACAGGATACTGTAGAAGTTTCAGAATACTGAACAAAATTTCAGGATTTCTAGATTACCAGGAACTTTCAAGATTTCTAGATGATACTTTCGAGCTATACTTTAGAACTACCTTAAGTGAAGTTAACATGTTGCGGCATTGAATATTAAATAAATGTACCTACAACCAATAAAAAGGAAATTCTGGTATTGCAGATACAGGCTGTAACGTACACTGTCATCTTCAAAAACACATCTAACATATTGTTACAACGGTCTACCCGATCGTCGTAGGTACAGTGGAAACAAAATAATACAAGACAACAATTAAGTCACTAATCACACCTTTAATTTTTACCGTTAAACAGTTCGTAATTAAGAACACAGTGTCTACAACAAATCAAATGAAAATTGTTCATACGCAATAAAATATCCACTAATATTAAAGCTCAACTGTATTACAATTATACCGTCCGAATATAAAACGCAACACTTCACTAATAACTACTTGAACGTACACAGTAATAACTCGAACTGCTCTGTAAATATATCGCACTAATACTCTCGAACCGTACAGTCAAAAATTCGCCTCATACTAAACTTAACGTCGTTTGAGTACCGGTATTTATATCGAGTCGAATATCTAGACGATTCCTAATTGCGTCGTAGCGTGCGTATGAACTACATTATTCACTGCGGCCTTGACACAGTCCGCACGGCTGGCGGCATCGAGAAGCTTCTCGTAGATGCATATACAAGCACGTACACCACACGCGTACACTCTGGATCTCTCTGGAACGTTCGACAAACACGTAGATTGTTCGTGATGCCGTAACACTGCCCCCGCCTTAAGCCTGTTCGTCCCGAACTGGCAAACTGTCTCTAAAGTTGTACTTAGCCAGGCGATCTAGGTGGACAACCTTGAACTTTCGCTGTCCTTCCTGTTGAATCCGATAAACAACATCGTTAATTCTTTTTTTCACAGTGTAGGGTCCTTCCCAGTTAGACTGAAGCTTAGGTGAGCGACCACGATGGCGCTTTGGATTGAACAACCAGACCTGATCTCCTTCTTGGAAACCCACACTATTGCTGCGAATGTCATACCAAGTTTTCATTTTATCACTGGCAATCTTCAGCCGTCCTCTTACCAAGCGATTCATTTCTCGCAGTTGGTTTTCTAATTGCGAGGAAAAGTTCTTTGGCTCTTGGGACTGAGTCTCAGGTGATCCAAACATCAAGTCCCCAGGAACACGAATCTCCCGCCCAAACACCAATTTTGCTGGAGTCGTGCCAGTTGTGTCGTGTACTTGTGATCTTACGTTTTATTTTATTACGGATTACAAACTTGTATTATTTTTCACTTACCTTAACTTCGGTCCAGGATCCCAATACGAACTGTGAATGCAAACATGATTACAAGGTTACACTAATAATTTGCGCAACTCTCATTTAGGATAAAACCATCAATATTTTATTACTCTCTTTAAATCAATCATTTCTTTCCAAATACTTAATACGGGTATAAAAGTATTTCCTTGATTATTAGCAAAACCATAATATTAAAATACAAATACAAATTAACATAAACACATTATATTTATGGAAGCTGCCCAGCCTGCTCACTCAGACATACATTCCATTTCCAAACCCCCTTTAAATATAAATACGCCCCATTTTATTCAAGATTAATACATATACCCCTGCCGGCAACGTGGAGTCTCCCCGACTTCGTGGTACATCACTCAAAATTTTAATCTGTATGTCCGAAAACAATTCATGATGTCACTTTCTTCTGAAAACCGCTCACTACCGCATCTTGACAAAAACGGCACTCACTTTACTGGATGTTGAAATTTATTAATAGTCCCTGTTTGGCCGGCTGCCTGTGCAGGCGAGCGTCAGTAAGAGACTGCGAGTAGCGTCTCTAAGTCCCCTCTACTAGATTCCGGTTGTACAAGACGTAAACCAATGCCTCATACTTTTTAGTCATAGCGGTGGCACATTCAACAAGTGCAAACTCCTGGGTGCTGGACGTTGACAATATTTAGTGTTCACTGGTCGACGTCACAAATGTGGGTAGGACTTAATTTCGTTTCCGTCGTTTTGAGACCACGTGCGAACAAAACCTTCGTCTCCAAGCCATTTTGTTTCAAACAACTCAGCGTCGTTTAGGTGCTCCGCAGATGTTGGTGCTTGCGCATTTGTGTGTGTGTGTCACACAATCGCAAAGTTCTAAGAATCGTCAACCCGCACATTCCATTGCATTGGCATCACCTCACAAGTCCTTTGTTCTAACTACGCTTCATTTAACACGTGGCTGTCCCCACAGATGAAAAATGAATTTAAAATATTTTAATAAAATAAAAACCCAAATTTAATAAAATAAAAGCCCCCCTTTTCCCCGTTACAATACCCCCCCAATGAGAGATCTTCTGTCGAAACAGAAGAAATCTCATTGCTAAACCCCTAAGAGAATCGGTGAGGATATGGTGCCAACAACCCCCATTAGTTCTTATACATCATGGGTAAACTACCCCCCTGGCTCGGCAACCATGGCCGCACCTGAACGAGATTACTGGACTTCTCTATACGAGATCCCAACACCATAAAATCGAACAGACACGCACCACAGTGCACCTAACCTTCTATCATGCCACCCCAAAATCGAAACCCCTGGTCTTATACCACGCCAGATCCTCAACCGATATGTTCCCCCTTACCATGCACACTGGGCTGCCTTTAGCAGTTACTGGGCTTGTACACACACTTATTACTACATCCTAGCAAAAAATTTATTCTTACATTCAAAAAATTTATTTAAGTTGAAATCAAACTGCTCTATCTCCATTACTTTCTTCAAAATCAAAAAATAAAATCTTTTATCTGAATTGATTAATTCTCTTCGTTACTATTAATAATTAGAAAAACAAATAAACTGCACATTTAATTAAAACATGAACTCCCTTATCCTAACATTTGATTATACATATATCCTACACAGTATAATTCAATAACACTATTGATACACATAAACAACAATATAATCAAAACTCAAAAAACATCAATTAGCTGGCAGGCACAAAAAATCAAAAATTAAGATTTTTATTTATTTTTTTGTTAAAAAAAAAAATTAAATTTATTAAAATATACTTTTCTCAATATTCAAAAAATTTTAAAATTATTTAAACCAATTAAACAGCAAAATCTGCATCCCTTCATTGCCCAAACTGGTCTAGTTTCTAACATCAACCATCAGCTGATCAAACTTGGTCAAGTCAACAACCTTGACCTACACAGGTTATACATAGGCTACATCATAGAATACATTAATCATCTTTAAAATTTTTACCTTCAAACATAATAAAACATAATAAAATAAGACATTTAAAATTACCATAGTATTATTACAATTAACAATAAAATTGACATTTAAATTACTCAAAATTACACATTTTACAACTTTACTTTATTCTCAAATTCTATTAAAATTTGTCACTCATTTCCATTAAGTTTATATTTTTACTATGACTCTCTTTCTTTAATATTCTCATTCTCCATTAGTTTGGGTGATTTAATTATTCATAATAACTTGACTGTATCAACTTGGCATATATACATTTATAATCCCCTCCGGACTCAAATATCACTAACAGCTTTAACTAACATGACACCCGTCTCTATCAAAACATTTATCAAACATTCTCTTAACCCAACTTACTCTTCAACTCAATTTGCATAATTCTACTCTTATATAAAAAAAATACTCTCTACCCCTTTGTACTCAGGATGTGTGTTTCCCTCCCAAAAGCTCATGCCCTTATCTGGTCCCTGGATTCTACCTAGGCGACCCTTTCCGGCGCTAAACGGTCCCTTCCCGTCCCAACCCTTTTGTTGCGGACTCCTACCACACCACCCCCTCTTACAAAATTCCCATCAACTAATTACCATTCTCATTACATCACTTCAACTACAACAAAATATCTCCATTTACATCAATATATCAGTCAACACTCCACATATATTCCCCATAGCTACTGTGTCACCATTACATCTCAAATTCTACATTACATTAATTCACAACAATATTATTCTCTCTAGTACCCCTTTAAACTCAACTTGGACTGATTTACATGTTCTCACTCAGCATTAATCACCCAAAATCTCCCATTTACTATCTTTTACACATCATTTAAATTTCTTAACTATATCAAATTACTTCCATCATTTAAATCAAAATCTTTTAACACATTAAAATCATTCTATTCAAACATTAGTTACCTTGGAAATTTACAAACAATTTATAAGTGATATTCTACAGCGGATCAGCTGATTTTCTAGGCAAGGCGAATGACCTTTGTTCAAAATTCTGCACAAAATTATATAACAAAAAATACATAACACATATTTATAATTCTTACATTCTAACACAACAAACTTAATGCTCCACTAAAGAATGATAACCAAAACATAAGAAACATCTACTGTATATGTTTTCTCAAATCAAACAATTATTTAATTACTTCAAGAGCGAGTTGTCATTGTTAAGGTACAAAAATTTAACTCGTTGCTCCCCTGAGCAACCACCCAGCCACACACGCTAATGTTTTTTTCTGTTGGACTGTTGCGCCCATTTGCCTCCACAAGGACGGCATAGGTGGAGGAATTTAACATCTCCGTGTCCTTGCTTCAGCGTTACATTGGAAATTATTTTGATATCGTCATATCACTTGTTACAAATTTATACGCCCTTAAAACGGATCTACCACCTGGCCTTGCTGTTCCTACTCGAACAGAGTGGCAGCCGCTGTTCCATAATTCCGGGGATTTCCCCTAATTTCACCCCCCATCAATTTCAAATATAAACCAATTTCAAGCCAGCTATGGTCAAGGTTCTTAATTTATGGCCATAGCTGACCGCTAGCCAAAACCACGATTAGTGCTGGTAAGGCAGTAATCGCCCGAAAATTCGGGGAAATCAACTCTACTTTCAGGCATGTTATCATCATTATTATTATACACGGCACGGCAATCTATCAGGATACAATATAAAATTGTATAAAAGGGTGTGCCGTGTATTTTACGCCATTTTGGCCTCCGAAGGAGGGAACACTCTCTGTTACCCCCAACACTTATCGCTACCTACGGTGGCACATGGCACCACCGTACTAGCCACTTAATAACTAAACTAATCCGTCTACATTTGCAGTTTCTGCACTCCCTAAGTATAGCACTTCTATTAACACCACTCAACCCCCCAAAATTACCCACATATCTTGCCTGACAACAAGTTCTATTTTATTCTACACACTTCTTCATGTCCCATCACTCACTGGTACTACAAACTTTACAATTATACTTGGTCATCTCTTTACACTAAATAATATACAGCTACTGATATAAATTTAAATGCATAAACAACCCGAACTATACAACAGTAAAAATTAGGAGGCTAATTCTTCTTATCATTAATGGTGAATCTGTGATCGCCGAAAATGGGGTTTTGCAGCGCCTCGACTTGGAACCAGGGAGACATACTATGTGAATTCGCGTTCCCCTTTTTTTTCAATACCTTTATCTCCCATTTATTCAAACCCGCCGTCTCCGTCACTCCAAGGCCAGGAGCCACAAAACTCAAGTTTTTCAGATTACACTGGAACTGTGGTCAGTGGCTAAATTTGGTTTCGCCACTGAGACTAAAATTTTAATTTGCATGCACTGCCTTTCATATATATATATATATATATATATACATAGCCTCCATTATTTACAAACACTCTGAGGCAGTGCAGGTACGTGACAGGTACACCTAACCGCTGTACCATGAGTGTATAAAAAAAAATAATTTGTCACGTACCTTTAGGGGTCCCCCTCCCCGTTCAATATGTGGTGTAAATTTTCAAATTTTTACCAATTTTGGTGGAGCCGGACCATCGTTGTTTCACCACCCGAAGGAAGATCTGCCAACCATGGCCCACCTCTAATTGCCGAAAACCACGGCCAGGACTGGTAAGGTCGTGACCGCCCGAAAATGAGGGAGGTTCCCTTCTGAAAACATCAAACATTCATTTAAAATTCATACCTACATTGATAAATTGTTAAAACTCCTGTGGTGACCAATACAACTTCAAATTTGTAGCATTGTGCGTCCCAACTATCTCCCTCGTCTCTCTGTTCTGTAACACATATGAATTCTTCATTTTAACTTCTATTACCTCGTACGGCCCCTCCTAGAGTAAGAAAACTTCTTGATCTCTTTATCCTGAGTGTAACCCCTCTTTAAGTGTGACTTGTAAAAAAATTTGTTTTTTGAAAAATATATATATATTTTTTTTTTTTCTAAAGAGGGGCCACAAGATAATTAAAAGTAGGCCAAAGCCTAGAGAAGCCAAAAATGCGCTGGATCCAGTGAGACGGGACTTGCAATTAAAACTCACAAAATTAACAATCAATAAAATCCTTTTTTTATTATTATATCTCCTTTAAAATTGTTACCTACAAAAATCAATAAATATAACATTTAGATTCTATGTTCTCCTTAAAAATGTTAATTGAAAAAATTAATTCTCCTTAACAATGTTAATTAAAAAAAATTAATTCTCCTTAAAAATATTAATTGAAAATTAATAGAGATAAAATCTATATTCTCCTTTTAACCCTATATCTAACCCCCAAAAATACACACGAATATACAATACATATACACGTTCCACAACACAGGACAATTACAACATCTATCATAAAAATCTTGCCACACCCTTTTCACCCCATGAGGTATATTATTATAATTTATAAATATCCTTACACGTAACACCCATTGCAAGGTCTTAATACCTAATATGTGTATAATAAGATATATGCTTGTAACACCAGTGGCCCCAGGACATACTAAATTCAGAAGTTGGCATAGTGCCTGATACTATTATTAAGCGCTCCCACATTGAGCACTTATACTTGGGGTAATTATAATTAGAATCCAGTAATCACACAAGTGATCATAATCAATTAAAAGAATTTAAATATGATAAATTTTGTTGAATATTGAAAACAGTTACATGTCATAATGCCTTATAACCTTTTAAAATTAATTTGGCCCAAAGGCCGACATGTTCCTAGGCAAGATAGTGCATAACTCAACCTGTCCCAAGAGCATGTTCAAGTCTGCATGAAAATGCACCTATACAGGATTAAACTGGTGACCCGACTTAACTACCAAAGAAACTTCTATCCCTATATGACCCAAACTGAATTTAAAAATGAGAAATTAAAGCATAAAATGAAAACTAAATTTAACCAGTGAAATTACATGTTGATTGAATGAATTAGTAGCACTAAGGTAACCCTTATACTGAAAATAAGAAGGAAATTTACACGCCTGAATGGTAAGCAGCCACAGATACATGCCAACCTCTGGGCTCACAGATTATACAAACAGAGTTACAAAATGTACAAAAGATTCCCCCCTAAGTCCACGCACTATTCTGTCCCGTTAACCGGGGACCCAATTAAAATGTTTAAAGCTAAATGTCATTGATGTAGTGTGGCTATATGTCCACGTGTTCGTGTGGGTTACATCACACTGTGTAAAAGTAAATTGGTTTGTTATCACCTTATTTATTCCATGGTGTGAAGTTGCGGTTTTCTGGTCTACATGTTAGGGTGTTTGTGGCCCGTCCTCGCTATTCTCCTCCGGCAGATGAAGTTGAGAGAGAGAGTCTAGATTTTCATGTTCAGGATGGAGCTGTTCCTCGACTTCCGGTGAGGGACCCTATTTGTACAAAATATTATCAGCGATAAGTTCTCAAAACTAATTCCCCCAGAAACCTCAGACGCACCAAAATCGATATATAATATTAAACACAGCTTTAGGCCTACTTAAAATGATAGTTTGACACACTTTGCAACGGTTATACGGCCACATGGCCTTATCTTGAAAAACATTTAGTTTAATAAAATTTCATATTAATTTTGACTTTACATTATTCTCAATTCTGGTGCCTTAGTTAAGACTTCTGAAATTAATATAGTGTTACTATAATTACCAATAAAAGTTACATTTAAATTACTCAAAATTACACATTTCACAACTTGCCACGTGGCGTAATAGGTTATCTGATTTCATTCATATGTGGACTCATTAAACAAATTCCTTTCGTATAACTTTAAATTAATGTATATAAGCATATTGCCGTAACTTACCGCAGATCTGTATTAGTTTAGCCTGCCATAGATGGAAGAAGATGGTACACCTTAAAACTTCTTTCTGTCGGAGAAGACGCCCAGGCGTCTGTTTTAGATGACCACCAGAATAAGACAGCTTTTAGAACGCAGTTTTGGCTATTGTTTGCTCGCAATCAGTATCGAGCACCAGAGCGCAGCACTAACCGGGCGCACTTAAATACTTCATTACAGTATTTTAAATGCTGGCTAAATACAGTACAGTATTTTTCGTCGGCTTTGGCGTTAAATACCGTACATGATTTTTGATTATTCGCGCCGTTATAAATTAATCGGCACACCCCCACCCCAAAAGGGCAACATAGTTGCCCCACACTTAAACAGAGGAGCACCCTGCAGTGTACCCCAATGTTTTTTTATAACAACGTAGGTGTTCCTCTGTTTTCACAGTCGTCTTTGTTCTCAGGAGAGCAGTGGCTCAGAAGGAAGTCGAAAAAACAGAAAGAAGACGTGTAGTATGCGAGAGTGTTGGCACTACACACTGACCTGATCAGGGCCAGCATGCAGCAAGAAAGACAGAAGAAGAAAAGAAGAAAGAGTGTTCGGGTGCACCCTGAGTTCTGAACTCCTGAGGCTTGACCACTTGTGCGGGAACTCCGAGGCTACCTCAACAGGGACCCATGCCCTATAATCCACGGGGACTAACCCCTTCAAACTTCGATAATGCTTTATCCTATGAATCCACGTACATCCCACAGGACCAGGGAGAGAATGGGAGGTTTCCATGACAATGATTTGTTTACTCAGTAAATATCCTTCCTATAACCTATTACATGTGTGCTCCAAGGGCATGCCCAAAACTTATCGAGTAGATGAAGTGCACAACCGACCTCATCCACACGACAAGTTTCGCTCCACTCTCTAACACCTTTTTTTTTGATTTTATCTTTCTTTTTCTAAATTTTTTTTTGCTATTTATGTTTTTATAAGGGGAAGGATAGGAAAATCGGGAAGATGGAAAGGGCAAGGATCTCTGAACGGTCATGAGCTGGGACTTAAGGTAAGGACATGGCTCCCTCCGGAAATAAGGACGAATGGAGAAAGCCAAGGCTTGCGCAGGCAGGGGCGCATCCCTGAAGTAGACGTACACCACCCGGATTGTGGAGAACATCTACCCGCTACCATATCAGGTTTTTACCTTTTCCCCGGAGCACACACCACCGAAGGATCACCGTTCCTACGCACATAGAAACCCCCAAATCTTACCCCCCACTTCTATTAGTCAGCAAATTCCCTCCGACAGAGCTTCAATTTAGAAATATGAGTAACAATGATTTTAGAATCGTCCCCCGGTACGCCCAGCCGGGCCGTCACCGGTGACGTGAACCCCAGGATGCGATATGGCCCTGACCAGCGGTAACACAACTTTGCGGCACGTTTGTCTGTGGCTGAGCTGAGTGGGTGGCTTTGGCAATAGACCCAGTCCCCAATCCGGAAGGGGTTTGGAATTCGCCCCTGATTATAACGTCGACGGACCCGCTCGTGCGCTCGCAGCAAATTCTTCCGAGCTTCCTTCCACCTCTCTGCAGTTTTATTATCGGGCTCCCGTGGCAGAAGATCTTCGATATTCCACAAATTGGTCAACGGGAGTACGGGCGAGAATCCAAACAGGATTTCAAAGGGCACGGCCTGATGACTATCGTGTCGAGCCGTGTTAAAAGCTAATTGTAACCACTTCAGATTCTGATCCCAGGTGGTTTGTTGCTCAGCGTGATAAGCAATCAGGGCGGACCGGAGATTCCGATTGAATCTCTCCGCATAGGACGGCTGTGGGTAATAAGGGGAAATGGTTACGTGTTTGATCCTACTGGCGAAACACATCCGCCGGAATTCATCCGAAATGAACTGCGGGCCATTGTCCGGGACAATGATGGTCGGAAGACCGAAATGCTGAAATGCATTGTTCTGGAGCACGCTTATGGTTAAACGAGCGGTTGCCTGCCTTAAGGACAGTAGCCAGGCAAACTTTGAAAAAGCATCCACACAAACAAGCAGATAAGCATTACCTGACTTGCTACGGGGGAATGGCCCCACGTAGTCGATGAACAACTTCTCCATCGGTCTGCTCGCCACCTCAGATGACAACAACCCTAACTTGGTGTTCTGGGCAGGCTTGCTCAAGCCACATAGATGACAGCTCTTAACCCTGGTCGCGATGTCCCTATCCATGCCCTTCCAGATAAAATGTGTCCTAATACTGGAAATGGTCTTAGAAATTCCCTTGTGGCCTCCTACTGGGGAATTGTGGTAATAACTGAAGACCATGGGCACTAACTTGCTAGGCAGCACGATCTTAGGGGCACGTCCTTTTCATTCTCTACAACAGAGGACTCCCTTGGGCAAGAAGTAAGGGGCCTGTACGTTACCCTCCTTTATATTTTGGATGACTGGACCCAGCTCTTCGTCGTTTAACTGATGGGGTAACACATCAGTGAAGGCTAATGGAAAGTCTAACAGAACGGAACAGGGTTGCTCAGATTGGGCATCACTGGGCTGGGAAAACATGCGGGACAAGGCGTCTGCAACTACATTTTGAGATCCCCTAATGTGTTGCACTTTGAACTTAAAGGATGAGATCTTTACCACCCATCTACCAATTTTACCCAGTTGCTGGGGATGAGCCAGAAGCTAAGAGAGAGCCTGATTGTTGGTCTCGAGCAGGAACTCAGCATGTTCCAGGAAACGCCTGAACTTGTCTAGAGCGTACACAACAGCTAAACACTCTAGCTCATAGACAGATGATTTTCGTTCTTGCTGGGTCAATGTCCGGGAAATAAAAGCCACAGGCTGCCTAGCATCATCAACAACTTGGGATAGAACCGCCCCGAGCGCAACCGAACTCGCGTCCGTCTGTAGTATAAACGGTTTCGAAAAGTCGGGCATCCGTAACACCGGTGGGGAGATGATGGCCTCCTTCAAGGTGTGGAAAGCTTTCTGTTGACTCTCACCCCATGTAAATTTAGCGCCCTTCTTCATCAGCTCGTTCAAGGGTGCGGCAATCTCAGCGATATTAGGTATGAATCGTCGGTAAAAATTGACCATACCTACGAATCTCGCTATTCCCTTCGCATCCCTAGGGGGAGGGAAGTCACGGATGCCCTGTGTCCTCTCGGGGTCGACAGTAACGCCCCGGTGTGAAACCAAGTGGCCCAAGAAAGAAATACTCTCTTGGGCGAAACAAACCTTCTCGGGATTGACAGTGAGGCCAGATCTCCTCAACCGACACATCACTTCTCTGAGATGACCGAGATGATCTTTGAATGTCTCACTATATACCAACAAATCATCTAAATAATTAAAAACAAACCTGAATTTCACATCGTGAAAAACGGTATCGAGAAGACGAGTGAGTGTCTGGGCCCCCACAGCCAAACCCATGGGAACCCTTGTGTATTGGTACAAATTCCAGGGTACACAAAAGGCCGTGTATGGTCTACTCTCTTTGGCCAACGGAATCTGGTGATAGGCCGCATTGAGATCGATTATGGTGAAATACCTGGCCCCACTGAACCAATCAAAGGCCGAATGTAAGTCTGGGAGGGGAACAGAATCCACCTCGATATTGGAGTTCAACTTCCGATAGTCTATGACCATACGTTGCTTACCCCCAGGCTTAGGTACCAAAAATGCTGGACTGGCATAGCTAGAATGGGAAGGTTCAATCACCCCTTGTTCTAATAACTCTTGAACCTTCTCTCGCAAAATGGTCATCTTCAGAGGTGCGAATTTGTAAGGGTGCGACCTCACTACCTTAGAGTCTGTAAGACGGATCTTATACTCCAGCAGGTGTGTGAGTCCCAAAGTAGGAGTTAACACCTCGGGAAATTCCTCACACAATCGGTCTAAGGCCCTCTGCTGGGATGGAGTGAGATGATCTCGTGCAGAATCGGGACAAGCTACTTCTTGGATACCCGGCTTAGCTCCCTGGTACCCAAGGAACGGAATAAGAGCTCCCCGATTAAACTTAAAATAACATTGGTGCACTTGGATGTCCAGCATGAGACCACTTTTCGCGATGAAATCGGCACCAATAATACAATCCACTCCCAGAGCAGGAGAAACTAGAAAAGGCCACACCCAAGAAAACCCATCGATTTTAATTTTGAAGGTAATCACCTGGGAGATAGGCAAGATTTCCCGAGATGCAGTCCAGCATACTACAGATGACAGGTTCGACCCCTTGATCAAGCCCTGCTTTTCAAGGTCCGCACATACCCGAGATGAGATGATGGATCGGGCTGAACCAGAGTCAACTAAAGCTCTGAGCTGACCCCCTTTTACCTCGAGCGACAGAAAGGGGCATACTGAAAGGTGTTGAGAGGTAGTGGACGGGACCGTGATGTCGAAAGAGTCGGATTCTAACAATTGCCTGGAGGTAGTCGGAAGTTGTACAGATTTAGAGCGAGGGGAAGACATCCTCCGACATATCTTCCCCTGTCTACTTAGTTTTTTGGTATGGGTCTAGACGATGGAGGTGCTGGACGCGCGCGCCCTCGAGTGCATGATCGAGCTACGTGCCCTGGGCGGTTACAATTGTAACAGATTATTTCCTTCCTTTGCTCGCGATTTCGAACTGACGGCCTGTGGGGGGGGGGCTCACTGCGTCCTTCCACTCTCTGAGGTCTGGGTAGTTCCCCTCTGTTGTCTCCCCTCGCCTGGTCGCTCATCTGGATGGCCTTGGTCATCGCACACAGCCGGTCCAAGTCCGCAAACCACTGCGGCCGCTCAACAAAAACGAGATGCAACCTGTCTTCGGAGGAGACGCCATCAAGAATATTCTGGACCACTTCTTCCTCCGACATGCCCAGTCCCAGTACACGAGCTACTTCTCGAATTCGTTGTACAAATTGGGCCAGACTCTCGCCCCGCGCCTGCACGCGATAAAAGTGTCAACATAACTGCTCCATTAATGTACCGGGCACGAACGCCTCCAACACCTCCTGGTGGAACTCCGCCACTCCACCTTCTACGACGCATTACATCCGCCACCCTCTCAGCCATGGGGCCGCGACAAAAAGGGAAAACGAGCTCGAGCACCGTTCGATCGGACATGCCCGGGAAATCGACCAATTGGAAAACGGTTTTGAAGAATGGTAACAATTTTTCCACATCCAGTCCATCCACGACCGGTAATTGCTGGATGATATGAGACAGTGGGTTGGGCAGCTTATGATATGACGCCGCCCCCAAACCGGCGAGAACCGGGGTACTTGCAGCAGGCTCTATTGCTCTATATGATGAAGCTACCGCTGAGACCACGGACTCAGCAACTGGAGCCGGCGTAGGTGGTCTAGCCGGTTGAGACCCCTGCAGGGTCGAGGTGATCTGTTGTATGAGATCTTTTACATCATGGGCCGGCTCAAGATCGCCCCATTGTTCTTCAAGATTTTGCAGCCTGTGTTTTACATGCTGCAGGCGTTGCCGGATACGCCGGACGCCGATGGAGCACCCCGGTCCCTCCTCCAAACTGTCTACGCAGCGAGCTAATTCCCGCAGCTCCTCCCACTTCTCGTTGCATATCTCCAACTCGCTCTCTTTGTCGGCGATGGTGACCTTCGAGAGCGCTTCGCCCGCGGACAGCGCCTCTCTGAGCTGCCGTCGTAATACGAGAACCGTCCCTTTAGGGTCTCTCCCCCGGGCCCGTAACTCGAACTCAATTTCGTCGCGCAAAAACAGCTCGGGGTGTAGGACACTCATCCTCGAGCTTCGCGGTCGGCACACAAAAACACAACACCGTAGAAAAACAAATGACAATAAGAACACAGGAAATACTTAAGTACTGTTCTTCCTTTAAGCAGACTGCGGGTCCCCCTACCGTTGCGAGGACCCAGCCCACTTACCTGAACTGCTCTCAACAACACTACACAATATGGAACGCGACACACACATTAACACACAACATGACAAATTTACCGACCAACGACAAATTCTCAAAAAATTTGTAATGACTTCGGCTCCCGTATCTCGGAGGAGACCGCCTGCCGATCGGGCCATACCGCATAAATAAAAACACCTTCCCTATTATGGGCAAGGTAATACGCGAACCATTTCTCCACCTAGGCACAGATCTGCGATAATTCGCGTTTCCAAAGGAATTTCCCCCTTTAAAATCTTCACACCGCGCGGCAACCTACCGTTCAACGATACCAACTGGCGGGCAAGTATATACACATATAATACACAAAACCTTAAACCTAACAAGACATAGTTACTTTTAGATATAGGGACTTTTAGAGATTATTCTAAGTTCTATTCGAACCCCAAAAATGCTTCCTGAGTTTGCAAGCCCCGTCACACCCAAAGGACCCAAGGGCTGACCCTAATCTCAACCACGCTCTGCTACCAAATGTAACCCCTCTTTTAGTGTGACTTGTAAAAAAAATTTGTTTTTTGAAAAAAATATATATATATATATATTTTTTCTAAAGAGGGGCCACAAGATAATTAAAACTAGGCCAAAGCCTAGAGAAGCCAAAAATGCGCTGGATCCAGTGAGACGGGACTTGCAATTAAAACTCACAAAATTAACAATCAATAAAATCCTTTTTTATTATTATATCTCCTTTAAAATTGTTACCTACAAAAATCAATAAATATAATATTTAGATTCTATGTTCTCCTTAAAAATGTTAATTGAAAAAATTAATTCTCCTTAACAATGTTAATTAAAAAAAATTAATTCTCCTTAAAAATATTAATTGAAAATTAATAGAGATAAAATCTATATTCTCCTTTTAACCCTATATCTAACCCCCAAAAATACACACGAATATACAATACATATACACGTTCCACAACACAGGACAATTACAACATCTATCATAAAAATCTTGCCACACCCTTTTCACCCCATGAGGTATATTATTATAATTTATAAATATCCTTACACGTAACACCCATTGCAAGGTCTTAATACCTAATATGTGTATAATAAGATATATGCTTGTAACACCAGTGGCCCCAGGACATACTAAATTCAGAAGTTGGCATAGTGCCTGATACTATTATTAAGTGCTCCCACATTGAGCACTTATACTTGGGGTAATTATAATTAGAATCCAGTAATCATACAAGTGATCATAATCAATTAAAAGAATTTAAATATGATAAATTTTGTTGAATATTGAAAACAGTTACGTGTCATAATGCCTTATAACCTTTTAAAATTAATTTGGCCCAAAGGCCGACATGTTCCTAGGCAAGATAGTGCATAACTCAACCTGTCCCAAGAGCATGTTCAAGTCTGCATGAAAATGCACCTATACAGGATTAAACTGGTGACCCGACTTAACTACCAAAGAAACTTCTATCCCTATATGACCCAAACTGAATTTAAAAATGAGAAATTAAAGCATAAAATGAAAACTAAATTTAACCAGTGAAATTACATGTTGATTGAATGAATTAGTAGCACTAAGGTAACCCTTATACTGAAAATAAGAAGGAAATTTACACGCCTGAATGGTAAGCAGCCACAGATACATGCCAACCTCTGGGCTCACAGATTATACAAACAGAGTTACAAAATGTACAAAAGATTCCCCCCTAAGTCCACGCACTATTCTGTCCCGTTAACTGGGGACCCAATTAAAATGTTTAAAGCTAAATGTCATTGATGTAGTGTGGCTATATGTCCACGTGTTCGTGTGGGTTACATCACACTGTGTAAAAGTAAATTGGTTTGTTATCACCTTATTTATTCCATGGTGTGAAGTTGCGGTTTTCTGGTCTACATGTTAGGGTGTTTGTGGCCCGTCCTCGCTATTCTCCTCCGGCAGATGAAGTTGAGAGAGAGAGTCTAGATTTTCATGTTCAGGATGGAGCTGTTCCTCGACTTCCGGTGAGGGACCCTATGTGTACAAAATATTATCAGCGATAAGTTCTCAAAACTAATTCCCCCAGAAACCTCAGACGCACCAAAATCGATATATAATATTAAACACAGCTTTAGGCCTACTTAAAATGATAGTTTGACACACTTTGCAACGGTTATACGGCCACATGGCCTTATCTTGAAAAACATTTAGTTTAATAAAATTTCATATTAATTTTGACTTTACATTATTCTCAATTCTGGTGCCTTAGTTAAGACTTCTGAAATTAATATAGTGTTACTATAATTACCAATAAAAGTTACATTTAAATTACTCAAAATTACACATTTCACAACTTGCCACGTGGCGTAATAGGTTATCTGATTTCATTCATATGTGGACTGATTAAACAAATTCCTTTTGTATAACTTTAAATTAATGTATATAAGCATATTGCCGTAACTTACCGCAGATCTGTATTAGTTTAGCCTGCCATAGATGGAAGAAGATGGTACACCTTAAAACTTCTTTCTGTCGGAGAAGACGCCCAGGCGTCTGTTTTAGATGACCACCAGAATAAGACAGCTTTTAGAACGCAGTTTTGGCTATTGTTTGCTCGCAATCAGTATCGAGCACCAGAGCGCAGCACTAACCGGGCGCACTTAAATACTTCATTACAGTATTTCAAATGCTGGCTAAATACAGTACAGTATTTTTCGTCGGCTTTGGCGTTAAATACCGTACACGATTTTTGATTATTCGCGCCGATATAAATTAATCGGCACATGAGCACTCGATAAATCATGTCGCCGTACTAATACCAGCTGTCCAATCTCATACTGCGTCCACCTACCCTTCATATCATGCCTCCGTTTTCTCTTCTCCCCCTTCGTTAATAAATTTTCATTCGCCAACCTAAGTTTTACATCACGATCAAGAATATTGGTTTCTGGTGGATACTCAAATAGTTGCTCCAAAATCCTCGGTGGACGCGTTCGTCGTATTAACTCGTAAGGTGTGAATCCCGTCGACTCGTGGGTGGTGCAGTTTAGCCAGTCTTCAATCTTCTGAACATATAGTGACCACTCGCTATGTTTTGTGTGGCAGTATGCTCTTAAGATCCGGCCTATTTCTGTCATGACTCTCTCTGCCTGGTTGGATTGTGGATGATATACGGCAGTGTGCTTTGGGATGATTCCTTCCCATCCGAGAGTCTGGCGCCATTTTCCACTGATGAACTGTGGTCCGTGGGCTGACAGGATTACCTTTGGCTTCCCAACATTGATCATGTAGTCTCGTGTTATCTTCTCACTCAACACCTTACTTGTCGCTCTCTTCACACTATACAATCTGACATATTTTGAAAAAGTATCAAGTACAACGAAAATATACATAACACCACCCCTACCCTTTGGCAATGGGCTGTACAAATCCACTGCTACTAAATCAAATGGTTTCTCTACCTTAATGTAATTTAATTCCCCTTCTACCCTATAATTCACAACTTTGGATTTCTGACATAGTTCGCAAACTCTAAGTATTTTTCTAACACGTTTTTCCATATTTCTAAATAGACAAGATTCCCTTAATACACTCACACACTTCTTTGCCCCAAAATGTCCGTATCTATAGTGACAGTCCCACACTATTTTTTCTATCAATCCTTCAGGTATAACTAACCTCCAATCCCTTTCTCTCCCCTCTACTTTTTTAAACAAACTCCCCTTAAACACCTGAAAATATTGTTTATACCCAAATTCATCTAACTCTGATTCTACACTAGTTATTATCTTATTTAATTTAGTATCGGCTCTCTGCATTATATTTATATCTTTCAACTCTTCCCCAAAAAGTTTATCTTCCCTGGACAGTCTATAGATTTCTATTTCTTTAATATCTCTACCCGTTCTATTTCTATCTGTGTCTGCCCGTGATAGTGTGTCTGGCACCCTGTTCTCTATCCCCTTAATATATTCCCAAGAAAAATTGTACTCTTGGAGAGCTAACACCCACCTGGTTATCCGGCTTTGTGTGAGCTTGCACGTGTTCAGGAATGACAGCGCTTTATGGTCCGTCCTGATGATGGTGTTACTGCCCAGCAGATGTGTCCGGAACTTTTTTACTGCAAATACTATACTGAGGAGCTCCTTCTCTGTGGTTGTATAGTTGCGTTCTGATGCTAACAACGTCCGGCTGGCGAAAGCAATTGTATGGTGTTCTCTCGCCTCGTCCTCTTGATACAGTTCGGCTCCGAGTGCTATATTGCTAGCGTCTGTCTGTAAATAAAAATTATTATTGAAATTTGGGTGGTTCATTAAAATCATATCGGCGAACTTATTCTTAATTTCGCAAAACGCTTCTCTTTCATTTCCCCCCCATTTCCATTGTTTGTTCTTCTGCAGCACGGCGCTAAGTCTTGCTGTCGTCTGAGCGTAGTTTCGCTGGAACTTCCTGTAAAAATTACACAGACCAAGAAAACTTTGTAATTGCTTTATGTTCTTTGGCTCCGGGAACATCAGGATGGATTCTACTTTGTCCAGATTGGCCCGTATTCCTCTAGGTGTTATGATGAAGCCTAGAAAATGTATTTCGGTCTGCAAAAATTTGGATTTATCCCAATTCACAGTTAAACCTCCCTGGTATAATTTCTCCAACACATACTCCAAATGTTCTACATGCTCCTCAAATGTTCTGGAAGCTATCAGAATGTCATCCACATATATAGTCAAAAAATCTAAATTATGAGCCTGCAAAATTTCATCAAGACACTTAATAAAACTAGCTACACTGGTGTTCAATCCAAACGGCAAGCGAGTAAACTGATAATTTTTTCCGTTAAATAAAAATGCAGTATACTTGCGACTATTTTGGGCTAGCGGTACCTGCCAGTAACCTGCCATCAGGTCTAACGATGTCATATATTTCACCCCACTGAACTTCTGAAAAATTTCCTCAATCGCCTCAGGGGACTCTCTATCAGGAATAATAATTTGGTTTATTTTTCTCGCATCAAGGCATAATCTAACTCTCCCGTCTTTCCTTATGACTACCACTAGAGGGTTGGAATAGGTTGATACCGACCTCTCTATAATACCGCCCTCTAACATTCTATCCAATTCTAACTGCACTGCCACCCTTTTTGAATATGGTACCGGATAACTACGTTGTACATATGGCGCATGCTCCCTCACCTTTAGTTCACACTCATAACCCTTTGCCCTTCCTGGTTCCCCGGCAAACACTCCCCTATAATCCTCGACTACCCGCCACAACGCTTTACGTTGAGAACTCCCCATTGCGCCACCCTCACCACAAAATTTAACCGCTCTATCCGCCCATATTCTCTCCTCACTCTCTTCACTCACTCTCTCTCTACACATATTCATACTAAATTCCATATCCCTATCTATGGCCTTATTTAGTATAACCCTTATACCCGAAATCTTTACTGTATCTAATACCCGTTCAAAATTAACTATTATTTGATTACCCTCATTGTTCAATTCTAAAATTCTCTTTCTAAAATTGATGACCGCATTATTCCTGATCAGAAAATCATTACCCAATATTACTTCTAAGTTTAAGCCCCTTTAGTTTAAGTCATAACTTTCCCCATTTATTAACATATTCAACTGGACTTGTGTTGTAACTTTTTTACTTCTAACACCCGTAATGCCTACAATGGTTACCCCTGCCACGGGCAAAGATGGAATATTTTTGTTAGTCTCTCTTAATTTATTTAGTACATGTTCAGCTATTACGGATACTTCACTACCTGTGTCTATAAGTGTCAAGACTGGCTTACCTTCTATTTCCAGTTTTACCTCCGTCAACCAAGCTTCTGGTCTCATCGTTCCCGCCTCCTCTTCTTCCATCAATTCAGTAGCCATGTCCGTGTGAATTGTGTGATTCTTGTATTTACTTCCATGGACCCCGCAGTTATCCATCGACAATGGCCGGGCCTCCTCATCCATTGTCCTCATTAGCTTCCCGTCCTCTCAACTGTATTTCTGGGCGTGTACACTCTTCCTGTGTGCTGATTTCCTCCTTCGTTTCTTGTATTCTCGGCTCGTCCTTCACCGTTTCTCTGCTGTGTGTTGTTGAATCTTTGCTGCATCCTCGGCTGATCACCGGGCCTCGCCTTCCTACATCTATAACAAAAATTACGGTCAGCATAATTTTCTACCAGACACCCATCACATTTCCACATCGGATATCGTCTGTTTGGCTCCTGACCATCATGTGTAGTTCCCCCGTTTTGTCCTCCTCTTGGTGCATAATTTCCTCCATTGTGCACATTAGGTTGTGGTGTACGTCTGCTGTCTTCCTGGTCCTTAATATTCTGAAAAACATCCAATATTTTTTCTAACTCATTTATGTCACTTACCTCTCTCGTCATTAACGTGATCTGTACTTCTCTCGGTAGATGTTTGCTGATGTGGCGTACAAACGACTGGAATGGCAACGGTGGTTCTAAGTATTTTGCTTCATTAAACAGTCTCATCGTATAGACTGTAATATTACGGTTGTTTCTCCCAAAGTTCCCTGTTCCCATTATTTGACTGTGCAGTATCTCCTGCTCCTCTTCCGACCAGTATTTATTATGAAAGGCTGTTTCAAAATTTTCATACCTCTCCCATTCATTTCTATGTGTCTCCGCCCATATCTCCGAATTACCCTTAAAGCATTTCAAAATTTGTATAAGCTTAACTTCCCAACTACTACCATTAAATCTGTTAAATTCGCGTACTCGATTTAAAAATTGCATAGGATGTACTCTACGGTTTTCACTACAAAAGGTTTCGAGCTCAATCTTGTTATTTACATCTCTTGTAATTAATATACGTTCAGTAACATTGCTTAATTTTTGGTTTATCACTAAACTTAACTCATCTTTCACATTACTAATGCTCTGTTCCATTGAATATAATTTTTTATCATTACTACATTCAGATTGCATGCTATTTTTTGTTATTACATTAATTGATTCATTTAATGCTTGTATTTCTGTCTTACAGGTATTCTCAATTTCATTTATTTTCATGTCTGTATTATTTTTATGTTCATCGATATTCTGACTCATTTTTTCAATTGTCATTACTACACTTAGTACTACGCTTACATTCAGTTTCGGTATTACATTTATTTATTTTAAATTCTATTTCATTATTATATTCATTCATTGAATTTATTAACGTCTCATTATTCTCATTTATTTGTTTATCAACTCTTTCTGATATCTGACTATCTATCCCATTAAATTTAACATCTATCTTCTTTATTGAATTATCTAGCTTGGTATCTAATTGGTTAATTTTATTGGTAAATTCTTCATTGGTATTTTCACAACATCTATTAATCTCCTTAATATCATTTTTTAATTCATTATTCTGCTTTTTCAACTCATCAAATTTATCATTGAAATTATTATTTTGCACGTCAAAACGACTATTTATAGCGTCAAATTTGCTATTCTGTATATCAGATTTGTTATTTACTTCATCGTGTTGTTTCTCTGAATTTTCTTTCATACTACATATCAAACTATACAAATCTTTTAACATGCTACTGTCGTCAACTTTTTTATTTTGATTCATTGGAATAGGTGTTGATTGATTTTTGTTTTATCGTCAGTGAAGCTGACTTCGTTATTAATTTTACTTTCCCTACTCGATTTTGGGGTTATTTGAATCCCCAAATCATCTGTACTATTTGTTTCATTTGTAATATCTGGTTTTATTTTATTGTCCTGACTCCCATTTGGAGTCGAGTGGACCTCAATATTATGCATAACAGCCGACTCATCAAAATTGTCAACGTTAGCTATTTCATTGATATCTGAGCTATTCCCTGCCATTGTTATATTGTAAATTTACTAATTTTGTTTCACTACTCTTTAACTTACATCTACAACATCTTATATTTGATCTAACCTTAATTCATTGTTTTACGTACTTTACGTAATTTTTTACGTACCGTTACTTAACCTCGAATCACACTTGCATTCATCTGTAGGTGTGGATTTATAGCTATTTTATAAATCGAGTCCCTGTTCGGGCGCCAACTGTGATCTTACGTTTTATTTTATTACGGATTACAAACTTGTATTATTTTTCACTTACCTTAACTTCGTCCAGGATCCCAACACGAACTGTGAATGCAAACATGATTACAAGGTTACACTAATAACTTGCGCAACTCTCATTTAGGATAAAACCATCAATATTTTATTACTCTCTTTAAATCAATCATTTCTTTCCAAATACTTAATACGGGTATAAAACTATTTCCTTGATTATTAGCAAAACCATAATATTAAAATACAAATAAAAATTAACATAAACACATTATATTTATGAAAGCTGCCCAGCCTGCTCACTCAGACATACATTCCATTTCCAAACCCCCTTTAAATATAAATACGCCCCATTTTATTCAAGATTAATACATATACTCCTGCCGGCAACGTGGAGTCTCCCCGACTTCGTGGTACATCACTCAAAATTTTAATCTGTATGTCCGAAAACAATTCATGATGTCACTTTCTTCTGAAAACCGCTCACTACCGCATCTTGACAAAAACGGCACTCACTTTACTGGATGTTGAAATTTATTAATAGTCCCTGTTTGGCCAGCTGCCTGCGCAGGCGAGCGTCAGTAAGAGACTGCGAGAGTAGCGTCTCTAAGTCCCCTCTACTAGATTCCGGTTGTACAAGACGGAAACCAATGCCTGGTACTTTTTAGTCATAGCGGTGGCACATTCAACAAGTGCAAACTCCTGGGTGCTGGACGTTGACGATATTTAGTGTTCACTGGTCGACGTCACAAATGTGGGTAGGACTTAATTTCGTTTCCGTCATTTTGAGACCACGTGCGAACAAAACCTTCGTCTCCAAGCCATTTTGTTTCAAACAACTCGGCGTCGTTTAGGCGCTCCGCAGATGTTGGTGCTTGCACATTTGTGTGTGTGTGTCACACAATCGCAAAGTTCTAAGAATCGTCAACCCACACATTCCATTGCATTGGCATCACCTCACAAGTCCTTTGTTCTAACTACGCTTTATTTAACACGTGAAAACAGATGAAAAATGAATTTAAAATATTTTAATAAAATAAAAACCCAAATTTAATAAAATAAAAGCCCCCCTTTTTCCCCGTTACATACTGATGACCTATACGCCATAAGGAATAGTGGTATATGTTGGTCCCAGTCTGTTTGGTTCTCGTCAACAACTTTTGAAAGATGCTGCTCAAGTGTCCTGTTGAATCTCTCAACCATCCCGTCCGACTGAGGATGCAGAGGCGTTGTCCTGGTCTTGCAAATTCCGAGTAGACGGCATAATTCTTTAAACACTCCTGATTCAAAATTTCTCCCTTGATCCGTATGGATTTCCATAGGGGCTCCATAACGGCAACAGAAGTTGTGAACTAACTGCTTCGCCACAGTGGTAACCTCCTGATTTGGAATTGTGTAGGCTTCCACCCACTTAGTAAAGTAGTCACCTACAACCATGATGTACTGGTTTCCATCGTCAGTAAGTGGGAACGGTCCAGCAATGTCTATGGCAATTCTCTCGAAAGGTAGTCCAACGTTATACTGTCTCATTTTCCCCTGCTTCTGGTTTGTGGGCCCTTGCTTGCAGCACATATTTCACACGTCCGAACCCATTCCTTTGCATCGTGGCGAAGATGAAGCCAAAAGAATCGCTTCCGTATTTTGTCAAGGGTTTTGTTAACGCCAAGATGGCCTCCAGATGTTCCATCATGCATCTCCTTCAAAACAGACTGCACTTTACTTCGGGGAGCTATCAACTGCATGACCATGTCTCGTCCATCTGCACTTTCCCAAGCCCTTTTCAGCAATCCGTTTTCTAAACTGAAAATGTAATTCCCATTGTGCCCAGTAGCCCTTCAGCACTTCGGTACCATGGCAGATATGTTGCCAATCTGGGCGGCGACCTTCATCTTTTGCTGTCAAGATCGGTCCAATGTCTTCATCAGTCATCTGTTCTTGTTGACAGTCTTGTGTTGTCCAGCCGTCACCCAGGGAATCTACAGTGATGGCTTGAACATGTTCGCTTGAGTTTTGTTCTTCGTTTCTATGGCAATGTCAGCAGTCTTCCGGGCACGGTCTTCGTGATAAGCCATCTGCATTACCGTGTAGGCACCCCCGCCGATGTTGTACCTTGAAGCTGTACTCGTGCAGACGTTCGAGCCACCTTGCCAACTGTCCTTTCGGATTTTTAAATCTCAAGAGCCATGCAAGTGCAGCATGGTCGGTACGTAGTGAAAACTCTCTCCCATAGAGTTATTTATGGAAGTGCTCCAAAGCTCTGACAATTGCCAACAACTCTCTTCTTGTAACACAATAATTTCTCTCTGGTTTAGAAAGCGTCTTGCTGTAATACGCTATTACTCGTTCTTCACCTTTCTGCACTTGAGACAAAACTGCTCCTAGACCAGTATTGCTTGTGTCTGTGTCTACGATGTACTTCCCTTCGGAAGCTGGAAAAGCGAGAATTGGCTGCGAACATAATGCAATCTTCAACGTTCTAAATGCTTGGTCACACTCTCGACCATTGGAAGTTTCGTTTATTTTCTGTTAGCTCATGTAATGGTTTAGCAATAGTAACGAAGCCTTTCACAAAACGTCTGTAATATGAGCATAACCCCAGGAAACTCCGAATTCGTGTTTATTCTTTGGGACTGGCCAGTCTCTTACGGTGTCTACTTTGTTAGGATCCATGCTAACACCCAGTGCCGAAACCAGATGGCCCAAATACTGTACTTCCTTCTGGAATAGAGAACACTTCTTCGGGCTCAGCTTCAGTTGTGCACCATGAATTCTAGTTAGAACTTCATTAAGGTTTTCCAAATGATCTTCAAAAGCCTTCCCGATCACTATGACATCGTCTAAGTAAACAAGGCAAGTTTTCCACGTCAGACCTCGGAGTATCAGGTCCATCAATCTCTCAAATGTTGCCGGTGCATTACAGAGTCCAAATGGCATGACGTTAAATTGGAATAAGCCACTTGGGGTCGAGAAAGCGGTCTTTTCCTTGTCTTCTTGATGAAGACCCACTTGCCAATATCCACTCTTCAGGTCCAATGTGGAAAACCACTGTGGTCCGGACAACATGTCGAGTGTATCATCAACGCGAGGTAATGGATAGCAATCTTTCTTTGTAACGTCATTTAACCTCCGATAGTCTACGCAGAGACGCAATCCACCATCCTTCTTCGCTACCAGCACTACAGGAGAAGACCAAGCACTTGACAAAGGTTCGATTACTCCCTCCGTCAACATGTCCTGTACTAACCGAGACATTTCCTCTTGTTTAGATAATGGAGGCCTTCAAGGAGGTTGGCGTATCGGTGTTGTGTCCCCGGTATTGATGCGAAGTTGCACAATAGAGGTTCTTCCCAGTGAATGTCCCCAAACTGCAAAACAATCTTTGAATTTGTGTAAAAAGTGTCTGAGTTCTTTTACCTCACCACTTGAGAGGTCGTTAGAAGATCTGTTCAATAATTCTTGCAGTTTCTCTGGTAATTTGGAAGTATTCGAAGAACTGGATCTTCGTTGCGTTATTCCGGCTACCTAGGCCACAGGAGTCAATTTGCCTAGGAGCGTATTGCTTTGTAAAGTGATAGATTGATCCAAAATATTCGCCACTCTAATAGGTACATTTCCGGTTTCGTCAGGTTTTACTAAACTTCTGGCAATTAGTATGCTCGGTGTGCTGACTACCTGGGGTTTGAATATAGAGCACTGATTGCCCCTAGTATCTACTGCAGTTCTAACCATGATCATCTTTTCGGAGTTTGGTGGAACAGTTACGGCCACTTGGTTTATGACGTCCATCGATTTTTTTGCTGTCGTCATTGTTGAGAGCATTACCTCTTCGCCTCCGATTCTCAAGACATTGTTTTTGAAGTCGACTATAAATCTGTATGCGTTCATAACGTCCACACCAAGAATTGCTTCATCCACAATGTCTGCAAAAAGTACTTGATGATTAAACTCAAGTCTACCGAGGCATAGGTGTATCTCCACTTTTCCATACACTTTTACAGGCCGTCCAGTAGCTGTTCGCAAGCTGCAAGAGCACCAGATTGGCTTGAGATCTTTCACCACGTCGGGGCGCACAATAGAAACTGTTGCGCCTATGTCAACTGTAATCGAGGTTGGCGTTTCTTGAACAAATCCGGTAACTACCAATCTCCCGCTGTTTTTCTGAAGTGTAGAAATTGCGTATTGTCTAGGGGCTTCGTTCCTCCAGTTAGTCAGCACACGCCCCGTTGTACCGACTACTGCTCGTTTCCCTGCTGCTGAATTCTAACCCGACAATCTCGTTGTAGATGTCCAGGTTTCCCACATCTATAACACTTCGGTCTTCCATCCTTTCTTATTTTATTCTGTGGCGCCGACCGTCGAGTCTCTGTTCCTTGTTCTTCTTCCTCATCGTCTGTGCCGTCGCCATCTTTTAGCGCGCGGACTTTATGACTTGTCCAACCAGATGCTGATTTGGCGGCCTTGAATTGCAAAGCATGTACCAGGGCGTCCGCACTGTTCAGGTGTCTTGCCATTCGTAACACTTGCTGTAGTTAATTATCTCGGACACCAGCAGTAAATGTCTGCATTGCAAAACTCGTTCGAAAATCTTCTGGCGCTTCAGGATAGGCCAGTCTAATTAGTCTGTCGATACTTGCTTCAAACTCTTGAAGGCTCTCCCGGCATGCTGTCGCCTTGCTCTCAACTGGGTGCAGTACACATTTCTCAAATGTTTATCACCATACCGTAATTCTAGAGCTTTTATCAACTCGGCATAGATGTTCTGGCTGTCAGGTGGCACTTTCTGTAGTAGTTCTGCTGCGGGTCCTTTTAATGCGAGAACGAGTGAGGCTGCCTTGTCTTTCTCTGTCCAATTATGCGCATGCAGGAGCTTCAAATTGGCGGAGGTACGTTGCCTAGTGACTGCTTCCGTCAAAGGTTGGAGCTTTGACATGAACTGTCCCTACTGCAGGCAAAGTTACTTTCTCTATTGACTTATTTTCTGCGTCATTTTCTGTCTTTATCATTGGTACAGTCTGTTCACAAAGTTGTTTTGGTTGTAATTTCAGACACTCCTCGACTTCATTTTTAATCTGCTCTTTTATATTTGTACTCGAGTCTTCTACTGCAGATATTTTTGTTAACATAGTTTCTTCCACAGTCAAGACAGATTTTTCTACTTCAGCTATTTTTAGTGTCATTGATTCTTGTACCTCCCATATTTTAGTAACTTGCTTATTAAGCTCACCTCGTAGGAGACTCAACTCTGCAGCGGTTTGTTCTTGTGTCTGCTTTTGCTGCTGTATTAACTCGTTGATGTCCTCTGTTTCACATTTACGTCGTTCCTTTGTTTCTTCCTTTTCTTGTCTTCGGTCTTCTTTTTGTCTTTCTTCTGTTTCTAGCATTAGTGCTTTCTGACGTTCCTCAGCCTCTTCTCTTTCCTGTCTTCATTCTTCTTTTTGTCGTCTTTCTGCTTCTTCCGCCTCCTGTCTGCGTCTTTCCTCTGCTTCCAGCAGGAGGGTCTTCTGTCTCTCTTCTGCTTCTTCTGCCTCCTGTCGGCGTCTTTTCTCTGTCTGCAACAGCAGGGCCTGGAAATTTTCCATCATCTGACTGGCATCCATTGTTTCCGATTAATTATGAATTACTCTCATCTTGTGCAAAGTCCACTGTTTCCATGGTTAACCGTTCTATCCCAGGTCTGACACCACTGTTACAACGGTCTACCCGATCGTCGTAGGTACAGTGGAAACAATTAAGTCACTAATCACACCTTTAATTTTTACCGTTAAACAGTTCGTAATTAACAACACAGTGTCTACAACAAATCTAATGAAAATTGTTCATACGCAATAAAATGTCCACTAATATTAAAGCTCAACTGTATTACAATTATACCGTCCGAATATAAAACGCAACACTTCACTAATAACTACTTGAACGTACACAGTAATAACTCGAACTGCTCTGTAAATATATCGCACTAATACTCTTGAACCGCACAGTCAAAAATTCGCCTCATACTAAACTTAACGTCGTTTGAGTACCGGTATTTATAGCCAGTCGAATATCTAGACGATTCCCAATTGCGTTGTAGCGTGCGTATGAACTACGTAATTCACTGTGGCCTTGACACAGTCCGCATGGCTGGCGGCATTGAAAAGTTTCTCGTAGATGCATATACAAGCACGTACACCACACGCGTACACTCTGGATCTCTCTGGAACGTTCGACAAACACTTAGATTGTTCATGATGCCGTAACAATATTGTACTGTACCCAATTGCATCGCATATACAGTATATTGAACAATAAGTTCTAAATTTAACATACAACACTAGTATACACCTGAAATACACACTTTCTAAATAAGGAATTTAAAATGTCACATAGAATTGTAAAAAAATTGTGCAAATTAAAGTGGGCATCCAAAACATGTCTTAATACTCAAACTATACGACAATCAGCATTCAGAATGTAGTATACTCTTAGTGAGATGACAACTAACTAAATGCAACTAACTGGTTTACTTGCCAAGGATGTAATGCAACCTTAAGCACATGTTGTAAATGTAAACATTGAGCTTAAACGTAGATCCAGATGTTTAAATATGGAGACAAGTCATTACAGAAAATAATGCTATTCCAGTTTACAAGGAAACATTGCAGTATTTGCTTGCCTTCAGTTTTACTTAGGCAGTATGTACCATAGGCAGATCCAACATGGGCTATACCTCTATTTTAGCTCTAAATATATACAGGATAAAATGGCATTTTTAGCTACTAAAATGTAAAAATAGAAAAATTATTAAAAAGAATACCATGAAGTAATTTAATTGTTACCTTTGAGTAAGCAACACTACAGTTTTTGTAAGAGTCTAATGGTAAACATACTAATAACAGCATATATTATAGTTTCATATGCACTGAGGATGTGTAGGTTCTCAGAGGGATGAGATGAGAAGAAAGAGACTGGCACAGGCAAAGTACATTTACTTTTTTTTTAAATATTCAAAACTAATCCTGGACAATAAACTATTAAAATATGAGCACGCACGCATGCGCATGCGCGCGCGCACACACACACACACACACACACACACACACACAAAATCTGTCAGTGTTTTTTATAAATATTTAAATATACAGTAAACTAAACAGCTGTCCAATCTCATACTGCGTCCACCTACCCTTCATATCATGCCTCCGTTTTCTCTTCTCCCCCTTCGTTAATAAATTTTCATTCGCCAACCTAAGTTTTACATCACGATCAATAATATTGGTTTCTGGTGGATACTCAAATAGTTGCTCCAAAATCCTCAGTGGACGCGTTCCTCGTATTAACTCGTAAGGTGTGAATCCCGTCGACTTGTGGGTGGTGCAGTTTAGCCAGTCTTCAATCTTCTGAACATATAGTGGCCACTCGCTGTGTTTTGTGTGGCAGTATGCTCTTAAGATCCGGCCTATTTCTGTCATGACTCTCTCTGCCTGGTTGGATTGTGGATGATATACGGCAGTGTGCTTTGGGATGATTCCTTCCCATCCGAGAGTCTGGCGCCATTTTCCACTGATGAACTGTGGTCCGTGGTCTGACAGGATTACCTTTGGCTTCCCAACATTGATCATGTAGTCTCGTGTTATCTTCTCACTCAACACCTTACTTGTCGCTCTCTTCACACTATACAATCTGACATATTTTGAAAAAGTATCAAGTACAACGAAAATATACATAACACCACCCCTACCCTTTGGCAATGGGCCGTACAAATCCACTGCTACTAAATCAAATGGTTTCTCTACCTTAATGTAATTTAATTCCCCTTCTACCCTATAATTCACAACTTTGGATTTCTGACATAGTTCGCAAACTCTAAGTATTTTTCTAACACGTTTTTCCATATTTCTAAATAGACAAGATTCCCTTAATACACTCACACACTTCTTTGCCCCAAAATGTCCGTATCTATAGGACAGTCCCACACTATTTTTTCTATCAATCCTTCAGGTATAACTAACCTCCAATCCCTTTCTCTCCCCTCTACTTTTTTAAACAAACTCCCCTTAAACACCTGAAAATATTGTTTATACCCAAATTCATCTAACTCTGATTCTACACTAGTTATTATCTTATTTAATTTAGTATCGGCTCTCTGCATTATATTTATATCTTTCAACTCTTCCCCAAAAAGTTTATCTTCCCTGGACAGTCTATAGATTTCTATTTCTTTAATATCTCTACCCGTTCTATTTCTATCTGTGTCTACCCGTGATAGTGTGTCTGGCACCCTGTTCTCTATCCCCTTAATATATTCCCAAGAAAAATTGTACTCTTTGAGAGCTAACACCCACCTGGTTATCCGGCTGTGTGTGAGCTTGCACGTGTTCAGGAATGACAGCGCTTTATGGTCCGTCCTGATGATGGTGTTACTGCCCAGCAGATGTGTCCGGAACTTTTTTACTGCAAATACTATACTGAGGAGCTCCTTCTCTGTGGTTGTATAGTTGCGTTCTGATGCTAACAACGTCCGGCTGGCGAAAGCAATTGTATGGTGTTCTCTCGCCTCGTCCTCTTGATACAGTTCGGCTCTGAGTGCTATATTGCTAGCGTCTGTCTGTAAATAAAAATTATTATTGAAATTTGGGTGGTTCATTAAAATCATATCGGCGAACTTATTCTTAATTTCGCAAAACGCTTCTCTTTCATTTTCCCCCCATTTCCATTGTTTGTTCTTCTGCAGCACGGCGCTAAGTCTTGCTGTCGTCTGAGCGTAGTTTCGCTGGAACTTCCTGTAAAAATTACACAGACCAAGAAAACTTTGTAATTGCTTTATGTTCTTTGGCTCCGGGAACGTCAGGATGGATTCTACTTTGTCCAGATTGGCCCGTATTCCTCTAGGTGTTATGATGAAGCCTAGAAAATGTATTTCGGTCTGCAAAAATTTGGATTTATCCCAATTCACAGTTAAACCTCCCTGGTATAATTTCACCAACACATACTCCAAATGTTCTACATGCTCCTCAAATGTTCTGGAAGCTATCAGAATGTCATCCACATATATAGTCAAAAAATCTAAATTATGAGCCTGCAAAATTTCATCAAGACACTTAATAAAACTAGCTACACTGGTGTTCAATCCAAACGGCAAGCGAGTAAACTGATAATTTTTTCCGTTAAATAAAAATGCAGTATACTTGCGACTATTTTGGGCTAGCGGTACCTGCCAGTAACCTGCCATCAGGTCTAACGACGTCATATATTTCACCCCACTGAACTTCTGAAAAATTTCCTCAATCGCCTCAGGGGACTCTCTATCAGGAATAATAATTTGGTTTATTTTTCTCGCATCAAGGCATAATCTAACTCTCCCGTCTTTCCTTATGACTACCACTAGAGGGTTGGAATAGGTTGATACCGACCTCTCTATAATACCGCCCTCTAACATTCTATCCAATTCTAACTGCACTGCCACCCTTTTTGAATATGGTACCGGATAACTACGTTGTACATATGGCGCATGCTCCCTCACCTTTAGTTCACACTCATAACCCTTTGCCCTTCCTGGTTCCCCGGCAAACACTCCCCTATAATCCTCGACTACCCGCCACAACGCTTTACGTTGAGAACTCCCCATTGCGCCACCCTCACCACAAAATTTAACCGCTCTATCCGCCCATATTCTCTCCTCACTCTCTTCACTCACTCTCTCTCTACACATATTCATACTAAATTCCATATCCCTATCTATGGCCTTATTTAGTATAACCCTTATACCCGAAATCTTTACTGTATCTAATACCCGTTCAAAATTAACTATTATTTGATTACCCTCATTGTTCAATTCTAAAATTCTCTTTCTAAAATTGATGACCGCATTATTCCTGATCAGAAAATCATTACCCAATATTACTTCTAAGTTTAAGCCCCTTTAGTTTAAGTCATAACTTTCCCCATTTATTAACATATTCAACTGGACTTGTGTTGTAACTTTTTTACTTCTAACACCCGTAATGCCTACAATGGTTACCCCTGCCACGGGCAAAGATGGAATATTTTTGTTAGTCTCTCTTAATTTATTTAGTACATGTTCAGCTATTACGGATACTTCACTACCTGTGTCTATAAGTGTCAAGACTGGCTTACCTTCTATTTCCAGTTTTACCTCCGTCAACCAAGCTTCTGGTCTCATCGTTCCCGCCTCCTCTTCTTCCATCAATTCAGTAGCCATGTCCGTGTGAATTGTGTGATTCTTGTATTTACTTCCATGGACCCCGCAGTTATCCATCGACAATGGCCGGGCCTCCTCATCCATTGTCCTCATTAGCTTCCCGTCCTCTCAACTGTATTTCTGGGCGTGTACACTCTTCCTGTGTGCTGATTTCCTCCTTCGTTTCTTGTATTCTCGGCTCGTCCTTCACCGTTTCTCTGCTGTGTGTTGTTGAATCTTTGCTGCATCCTCGGCTGATCACCGGGCCTCGCCTTCCTACATCTATAACAAAAATTACGGTCAGCATAATTTTCTACCAGACACCCATCACATTTCCACATCGGATATCGTCTGTTTGGCTCCTGACCATCATGTGTAGTTCCCCCGTTTTGTCCTCCTCTTGGTGCATAATTTCCTCCATTGTGCACATTAGGTTGTGGTGTACGTCTGCTGTCTTCCTGGTCCTTAATATTCTGAAAAACATCCAATATTTTTTCTAACTCATTTATGTCACTTACCTCTCTCGTCATTAACGTGATCTGTACTTCTCTCGGTAGATGTTTGCTGATGTGGCGTACAAACGACTGGAATGGCAACGGTGGTTCTAAGTATTTTGCTTCATTAAACAGTCTCATCGTATAGACTGTAATATTACGGTTGTTTCTCCCAAAGTTCCCTGTTCCCATTATTTGACTGTGCAGTATCTCCTGCTCCTCTTCCGACCAGTATTTATTATGAAAGGCTGTTTCAAAATTTTCATACCTCTCCCATTCATTTCTATGTGTCTCCGCCCATATCTCCGAATTACCCTTAAAGCATTTCAAAATTTGTATAAGCTTAACTTCCCAACTACTACCATTAAATCTGTTAAATTCGCGTACTCGATTTAAAAATTGCATAGGATGTACTCTACGGTTTTCACTACAAAAGGTTTCGAGCTCAATCTTGTTATTTACATCTCTTGTAATTAATATACGTTCAGTAACATTGCTTAATTTTTGGTTTATCACTAAACTTAACTCATCTTTCACATTACTAATGCTCTGTTCCATTGAATATAATTTTTTATCATTACTACATTCAGATTGCATGCTATTTTTTGTTATTACATTAATTGATTCATTTAATGCTTGTATTTCTGTCTTACAGGTATTCTCAATTTCATTTATTTTCATGTCTGTATTATTTTTATGTTCATCGATATTCTGACTCATTTTTTCAATTGTCATTACTACACTTAGTACTACGCTTACATTCAGTTTCGGTATTACATTTATTTATTTTAAATTCTATTTCATTATTATATTCATTCATTGAATTTATTAACGTCTCATTATTCTCATTTATTTGTTTATCAACTCTTTCTGATATCTGACTATCTATCCCATTAAATTTAACATCTATCTTCTTTATTGAATTATCTAGCTTGGTATCTAATTGGTTAATTTTATTGGTAAATTCTTCATTGGTATTTTCACAACATCTATTAATCTCCTTAATATCATTTTTTAATTCATTATTCTGCTTTTTCAACTCATCAAATTTATCATTGAAATTATTATTTTGCACGTCAAAACGACTATTTATAGCGTCAAATTTGCTATTCTGTATATCAGATTTGTTATTTACTTCATCGTGTTGTTTCTCTGAATTTTCTTTCATACTACATATCAAACTATACAAATCTTTTAACATGCTACTGTCGTCAACTTTTTTATTTTGATTCATTGGAATAGGTGTTGATTGATTTTTGTTTTATCGTCAGTGAAGCTGACTTCGTTATTAATTTTACTTTCCCTACTCGATTTTGGGGTTATTTGAATCCCCAAATCATCTGTACTATTTGTTTCATTTGTAATATCTGGTTTTATTTTATTGTCCTGACTCCCATTTGGAGTCGAGTGGACCTCAATATTATGCATAACAGCCGACTCATCAAAATTGTCAACGTTAGCTATTTCATTGATATCTGAGCTATTCCCTGCCATTGTTATATTGTAAATTTACTAATTTTGTTTCACTACTCTTTAACTTACATCTACAACATCTTATATTTGATCTAACCTTAATTCATTGTTTTACGTACTTTACGTAATTTTTTACGTACCGTTACTTAACCTCGAATCACACTTGCATTCATCTGTAGGTGTGGATTTATAGCTATTTTATAAATCGAGTCCCTGTTCGGGCGCCAACTGTGATCTTACGTTTTATTTTATTACGGATTACAAACTTGTATTATTTTTCACTTACCTTAACTTCGTCCAGGATCCCAACACGAACTGTGAATGCAAACATGATTACAAGGTTACACTAATAACTTGCGCAACTCTCATTTAGGATAAAACCATCAATATTTTATTACTCTCTTTAAATCAATCATTTCTTTCCAAATACTTAATACGGGTATAAAACTATTTCCTTGATTATTAGCAAAACCATAATATTAAAATACAAATAAAAATTAACATAAACACATTATATTTATGAAAGCTGCCCAGCCTGCTCACTCAGACATACATTCCATTTCCAAACCCCCTTTAAATATAAATACGCCCCATTTTATTCAAGATTAATACATATACTCCTGCCGGCAACGTGGAGTCTCCCCGACTTCGTGGTACATCACTCAAAATTTTAATCTGTATGTCCGAAAACAATTCATGATGTCACTTTCTTCTGAAAACCGCTCACTACCGCATCTTGACAAAAACGGCACTCACTTTACTGGATGTTGAAATTTATTAATAGTCCCTGTTTGGCCGGCTGCCTGCGCAGGCGAGCGTCAGTAAGAGACTGCGAGAGTAGCGTCTCTAAGTCCCCTCTACTAGATTCCGGTTGTACAAGACGGAAACCAATGCCTGGTACTTTTTAGTCATAGCGGTGGCACATTCAACAAGTGCAAACTCCTGGGTGCTGGACGTTGACGATATTTAGTGTTCACTGGTCGACGTCACAAATGTGGGTAGGACTTAATTTCGTTTCCGTCATTTTGAGACCACGTGCGAACAAAACCTTCGTCTCCAAGCCATTTTGTTTCAAACAACTCGGCGTCGTTTAGGCGCTCCGCAGATGTTGGTGCTTGCACATTTGTGTGTGTGTGTCACACAATCGCAAAGTTCTAAGAATCGTCAACCCACACATTCCATTGCATTGGCATCACCTCACAAGTCCTTTGTTCTAACTACGCTTTATTTAACACGTGAAAACAGATGAAAAATGAATTTAAAATATTTTAATAAAATAAAAACCCAAATTTAATAAAATAAAAGCCCCCCTTTTTCCCCGTTACATACTGATGACCTATACGCCATAAGGAATAGTGGTATATGTTGGTCCCAGTCTGTTTGGTTCTCGTCAACAACTTTTGAAAGATGCTGCTCAAGTGTCCTGTTGAATCTCTCAACCATCCCGTCCGACTGAGGATGCAGAGGCGTTGTCCTGGTCTTGCAAATTCCGAGTAGACGGCATAATTCTTTAAACACTCCTGATTCAAAATTTCTCCCTTGATCCGTATGGATTTCCATAGGGGCTCCATAACGGCAACAGAAGTTGTGAACTAACTGCTTCGCCACAGTGGTAACCTCCTGATTTGGAATTGTGTAGGCTTCCACCCACTTAGTAAAGTAGTCACCTACAACCATGATGTACTGGTTTCCATCGTCAGTAAGTGGGAACGGTCCAGCAATGTCTATGGCAATTCTCTCGAAAGGTAGTCCAACGTTATACTGTCTCATTTTCCCCTGCTTCTGGTTTGTGGGCCCTTGCTTGCAGCACATATTTCACACGTCCGAACCCATTCCTTTGCATCGTGGCGAAGATGAAGCCAAAAGAATCGCTTCCGTATTTTGTCAAGGGTTTTGTTAACGCCAAGATGGCCTCCAGATGTTCCATCATGCATCTCCTTCAAAACAGACTGCACTTTACTTCGGGGAGCTATCAACTGCATGACCATGTCTCGTCCATCTGCACTTTCCCAAGCCCTTTTCAGCAATCCGTTTTCTAAACTGAAAATGTAATTCCCATTGTGCCCAGTAGCCCTTCAGCACTTCGGTACCATGGCAGATATGTTGCCAATCTGGGCGGCGACCTTCATCTTTTGCTGTCAAGATCGGTCCAATGTCTTCATCAGTCATCTGTTCTTGTTGACAGTCTTGTGTTGTCCAGCCGTCACCCAGGGAATCTACAGTGATGGCTTGAACATGTTCGCTTGAGTTTTGTTCTTCGTTTCTATGGCAATGTCAGCAGTCTTCCGGGCACGGTCTTCGTGATAAGCCATCTGCATTACCGTGTAGGCACCCCCGCCGATGTTGTACCTTGAAGCTGTACTCGTGCAGACGTTCGAGCCACCTTGCCAACTGTCCTTTCGGATTTTTAAATCTCAAGAGCCATGCAAGTGCAGCATGGTCGGTACGTAGTGAAAACTCTCTCCCATAGAGTTATTTATGGAAGTGCTCCAAAGCTCTGACAATTGCCAACAACTCTCTTCTTGTAACACAATAATTTCTCTCTGGTTTAGAAAGCGTCTTGCTGTAATACGCTATTACTCGTTCTTCACCGTTCTGCACTTGAGACAAAACTGCTCCTAGACCAGTATTGCTTGTGTCTGTGTCTACGATGTACTTCCCTTCGGAAGCTGGAAAAGCGAGAATTGGCTGCGAACATAATGCAATCTTCAACGTTCTAAATGCTTGGTCACACTCTCGACCATTGGAAGTTTCGTTTATTTTCTGTTAGCTCATGTAATGGTTTAGCAATAGTAACGAAGCCTTTCACAAAACGTCTGTAATATGAGCATAACCCCAGGAAACTCCGAATTCGTGTTTATTCTTTGGGACTGGCCAGTCTCTTACGGTGTCTACTTTGTTAGGATCCATGCTAACACCCAGTGCCGAAACCAGATGGCCCAAATACTGTACTTCCTTCTGGAATAGAGAACACTTCTTCGGGCTCAGCTTCAGTTGTGCACCATGAATTCTAGTTAGAACTTCATTAAGGTTTTCCAAATGATCTTCAAAAGCCTTCCCGATCACTATGACATCGTCTAAGTAAACAAGGCAAGTTTTCCACGTCAGACCTCGGAGTATCAGGTCCATCAATCTCTCAAATGTTGCCGGTGCATTACAGAGTCCAAATGGCATGACGTTAAATTGGAATAAGCCACTTGGGGTCGAGAAAGCGGTCTTTTCCTTGTCTTCTTGATGAAGACCCACTCTTCAGGTCCAATGTGGAAAACCACTGTGGTCCGGACAACATGTCGAGTGTATCATCAACGCGAGGTAATGGATAGCAATCTTTCTTTGTAACGTCATTTAACCTCCGATAGTCTACGCAGAGACGCAATCCACCATCCTTCTTCGCTACCAGCACTACAGGAGAAGACCAAGCACTTGACAAAGGTTCGATTACTCCCTCCGTCAACATGTCCTGTACTAACCGAGACATTTCCTCTTGTTTAGATAATGGAGGCCTTCAAGGAGGTTGGCGTATCGGTGTTGTGTCCCCGGTATTGATGCGAAGTTGCACAATAGAGGTTCTTCCCAGTGAATGTCCCCAAACTGCAAAACAATCTTTGAATTTGTGTAAAAAGTGTCTGAGTTCTTTTACCTCACCACTTGAGAGGTCGTTAGAAGATCTGTTCAATAATTCTTGCAGTTTCTCTGGTAATTTGGAAGTATTCGAAGAACTGGATCTTCGTTGCGTTATTCCGGCTACCTAGGCCACAGGAGTCAATTTGCCTAGGAGCGTATTGCTTTGTAAAGTGATAGATTGATCCAAAATATTCGCCACTCTAATAGGTACATTTCCGGTTTCGTCAGGTTTTACTAAACTTCTGGCAATTAGTATGCTCGGTGTGCTGACTACCTGGGGTTTGAATATAGAGCACTGATTGCCCCTAGTATCTACTGCAGTTCTAACCATGATCATCTTTTCGGAGTTTGGTGGAACAGTTACGGCCACTTGGTTTATGACGTCCATCGATTTTTTTGCTGTCGTCATTGTTGAGAGCATTACCTCTTCGCCTCCGATTCTCAAGACATTGTTTTTGAAGTCGACTATAAATCTGTATGCGTTCATAACGTCCACACCAAGAATTGCTTCATCCACAATGTCTGCAAAAAGTACTTGATGATTAAACTCAAGTCTACCGAGGCATAGGTGTATCTCCACTTTTCCATACACTTTTACAGGCCGTCCAGTAGCTGTTCGCAAGCTGCAAGAGCACCAGATTGGCTTGAGATCTTTCACCACGTCGGGGCGCACAATAGAAACTGTTGCGCCTATGTCAACTGTAATCGAGGTTGGCGTTTCTTGAACAAATCCGGTAACTACCAATCTCCCGCTGTTTTTCTGAAGTGTAGAAATTGCGTATTGTCTAGGGGCTTCGTTCCTCCAGTTAGTCAGCACACGCCCCGTTGTACCGACTACTGCTCGTTTCCCTGCTGCTGAATTCTAACCCGACAATCTCGTTGTAGATGTCCAGGTTTCCCACATCTATAACACTTCGGTCTTCCATCCTTTCTTATTTTATTCTGTGGCGCCGACCGTCGAGTCTCTGTTCCTTGTTCTTCTTCCTCATCGTCTGTGCCGTCGCCATCTTTTAGCGCGCGGACTTTATGACTTGTCCAACCAGATGCTGATTTGGCGGCCTTGAATTGCAAAGCATGTACCAGGGCGTCCGCACTGTTCAGGTGTCTTGCCATTCGTAACACTTGCTGTAGTTAATTATCTCGGACACCAGCAGTAAATGTCTGCATCGCAAAACTCGTTCGAAAATCTTCTGGCGCTTCAGGATAGGCCAGTCTAATTAGTCTGTCGATACTTGCTTCAAACTCTTGAAGGCTCTCCCGGCATGCTGTCGCCTTGCTCTCAACTGGGTGCAGTACACATTTCTCAAAGGTTTATCACCATACCGTAATTCTAGAGCTTTTATCAACTCGGCATAGATGTTCTGGCTGTCAGGTGGCACTTTCTGTAGTAGTTCTGCTGCGGGTCCTTTTAATGCGAGAACGAGTGAGGCTGCCTTGTCTTTCTCTGTCCAATTATGCGCATGCAGCAGCTTCAAATTGGCGGAGGTACGTTGCCTAGTGACTGCTTCCGTCAAAGGTTGGAGCTTTGACATGAACTGTCCCTACTGCAGGCAAAGTTACTTTCTCTATTGACTTATTTTCTGCGTCATTTTCTGTCTTTATCATTGGTACAGTCTGTTCACAAAGTTGTTTTGGTTGTAATTTCAGACACTCCTCGACTTCATTTTTAATCTGCTCTTTTATATTTGTACTCGAGTCTTCTACTGCAGATATTTTTGTTAACATAGTTTCTTCCACAGTCAAGACAGATTTTTCTACTTCAGCTATTTTTAGTGTCATTGATTCTTGTACCTCCCATATTTTAGTAACTTGCTTATTAAGCTCACCTCGTAGGAGACAACTCTGCAGCGGTTTGTTCTTGTGTCTGCTTTTGCTGCTGTATTAACTCGTTGATGTCCTCTGTTTCACATTTACGTCGTTCCTCTGTTTCTTCCTTTTCTTGTCTTCGGTCTTCTTTTTGTCTTTCTTCTGTTTCTAGCATTAGTGCTTTCTGACGTTCCTCAGCCTCTTCTCTTTCCTGTCTTCATTCTTCTTTTTGTCGTCTTTCTGCTTCTTCCGCCTCCTGTCTGCGTCTTTCCTCTGCTTCCAGCAGGAGGGTCTTCTGTCTCTCTTCTGCTTCTTCCGCCTCCTGTCGGCGTCTTTTCTCTGTCTGCAACAGCAGGGCCTGGAAATTTTTCATCATCTGACTGGCATCCATTGTTTCCGATTAATTATGAATTACTCTCATCTTGTGCAAAGTCCACTGTTTCCATGGTTAACCGTTCTATCCCAGGTCTGACACCACTGTTACAACGGTCTACCCGATCGTCGTAGGTACAGTGGAAACAATTAAGTCACTAATCACACCTTTAATTTTTACCGTTAAACAGTTCGTAATTAACAACACAGTGTCTACAACAAATCTAATGAAAATTGTTCATACGCAATAAAATGTCCACTAATATTAAAGCTCAACTGTATTACAATTATACCGTCCGAATATAAAACGCAACACTTCACTAATAACTACTTGAACGTACACAGTAATAACTCGAACTGCTCTGTAAATATATCGCACTAATACTCTTGAACCGCACAGTCAAAAATTCGCCTCATACTAAACTTAACGTCGTTTGAGTACCGGTATTTATAGCCAGTCGAATATCTAGACGATTCCCAATTGCGTTGTAGCGTGCGTATGAACTACGTAATTCACTGTGGCCTTGACACAGTCCGCATGGCTGGCGGCATTGAAAAGTTTCTCGTAGATGCATATACAAGCACGTACACCACACGCGTACACTCTGGATCTCTCTGGAACGTTCGACAAACACTTAGATTGTTCATGATGCCGTAACAATATTGTACTGTACCCAATTGCATCGCATATACAGTATATTGAACAATAAGTTCTAAATTTAACATACAACACTAGTATACACCTGAAATACACACTTTCTAAATAAGGAATTTAAAATGTCACATAGAATTGTAAAAAAATTGTGCAAATTAAAGTGGGCATCCAAAACATGTCTTAATACTCAAACTATACGACAATCAGCATTCAGAATGTAGTATACTCTTAGTGAGATGACAACTAACTAAATGCAACTAACTGGTTTACTTGCCAAGGATGTAATGCAACCTTAAGCACATGTTGTAAATGTAAACATTGAGCTTAAACGTAGATCCAGATGTTTAAATATGGAGACAAGTCATTACAGAAAATAATGCTATTCCAGTTTACAAGGAAACATTGCAGTATTTGCTTGCCTTCAGTTTTACTTAGGCAGTATGTACCATAGGCAGATCCAACATGGGCTATACCTCTATTTTAGCTCTAAATATATACAGGATAAAATGGCATTTTTAGCTACTAAAATGTAAAAATAGAAAAATTATTAAAAAGAATACCATGAAGTAATTTAATTGTTACCTTTGAGTAAGCAACACTACAGTTTTTGTAAGAGTCTAATGGTAAACATACTAATAACAGCATATATTATAGTTTCATATGCACTGAGGATGTGTAGGTTCTCAGAGGGATGAGATGAGAAGAAAGAGACTGGCACAGGCAAAGTACATTTACTTTTTTTTTAAATATTCAAAACTAATCCTGGACAATAAACTATTAAAATATGAGCACGCACGCATGCGCATGCGCGCGCGCACACACACACACACACAAAATCTGTCAGTGTTTTTTATAAATATTTAAATATACAGTAAACTAAACAGGAATAGTTTTTAATACAACATGAAATTAAAATAAATACAGTTAAATCTTAAGAACATATACATGTGTTTTGTTGGAACAAAGAGAATGTAAGATTGTAGTGGTTATTCACTGTTACTTTTTTCATTAATATTAGAGATGAGAATTTGATCTTAGTTTGTATTTACAATACAGTGTCTGTATGTGAATTTTGAATTACATCTGTACTTGTAAATTGGGATAAAAAAATGTTTGCTGAGACTAGAACTATGTATAGTGGACAAGGGATTTGAAATTATAACGTCATCAGTTAGACGCTGTGTGAGACTCATTGGCTGTGAGTTTAATTGTTCACAGACATTTGTGTGGGCTGTGATTTACCACCTGTAAATGAAGCTGGTAACTTGCTTGGAATTTATTG
The DNA here is from genome assembly GCA_034769895.1 of Magicicada septendecula. Taxonomy (NCBI): domain Eukaryota; kingdom Metazoa; phylum Arthropoda; class Insecta; order Hemiptera; family Cicadidae; genus Magicicada; species Magicicada septendecula. The sequence continues at coordinate 180,673,120 of CM068376.1, read as the reverse complement.
AAGTTTTTCAAGCATTATACTGACTTTGTAATATGTTTAATTAAACTTTAAAATCCTGAACAAAATTAATTGTTATTTGTTTATGGCAAACTGATAATTGTGTTTTGTTGGGGATGTACTAGAGATGTCATTTGGTGTAAAGTTTACTGTGTCAGTTGTCTAGAATAGTTGGTTCAGTATTTTTATAGAAAAGGTGCTGTTAATATTTACAAAGTGAATATTATAGGGAGCCTTCATAAATATCTGGAACCTAGTATTTGGTTGTAAGAAGGTAATACATTTTCTGTTATACTATCATGAAAAAATATTTTTAAAATTGTAACACATTGTTACAAGAAATCAAAATTTTAATTTGCCACTCGCAGTACGTGATGCAGAAATGTGTAAGTGTGATGTAAAGTTATAGTGTAACGGTACAGACCGATGGGGTTTTGTAAGTGAAATCTTTTCAATATTATTTGCAACTAAGAAATTACGGTGAATAGACTGTAGCGTCGAGACGGGTGTGAATTGGCATTGGAATGTGCAGATTGCAAAGAGGGAGTGCCCGCGCTTTCAACCGCGCACTCGGACGGCCAACTTTCCCAGAGTTTGGTCACGTATTAAGAAATTCTTTCGCTGTGTGCGTGCAAAAAACTCCGCAGTCTACTAAGAGTCCTCTGCCCGGCCAGGTTAGAACACACAGGCTCGTGAGCCTAAAACTTTGTGATTGAATAACAAAACACGGAGTTATACAAAACGTGTGAGTTCAGTTTAACAATAACTTAAAATGAATTAGAGGTACGAACAATTACAATTTGGTGACGCAAAAAATAAAAGGTTGGAGAAATAATGTGATACAATAGTGCAACTGTAATAAATCGTTAGTACTCAAAATTAACAGTGAGAAATATTCAGACAAAAGTGAACAAAATTTGTGGAGATCAACAAGTGACCTGCAGGGACGCCGATACAACGTAACCGTATATCAAACATATTAATTATGAGAATTTAAATAAAAAAGCGCTTAATTAAATATGGTATGTGTGTGAATGAGAGAATGTGCAGATACTGGGCTGCCTTATCTATAGATATAAGAAAGAAATATTTATAGAGTAGGAAAGCTATATTAAATTTCCGATGTAACATTAGTATCAGTATTTGTTCAAAGAAAAGATAAAGAGGGAAAGTAAGAAATTTGAAAAGAGAGAATATAAAGAAATGTATTAAAAAGAATAAATCCATTACATTATTTCACTTGATATATATATATATATATATGTGTGTGTGAGAATAATCATTTCAAGTACCTGATTTCATTTTCTGTGCTGGTAAATTCGCTATACGAAATAGGGTTACACCACTAGACGATCAGGCCAGAGAGTGACAAATAAAAGGTAAGTGGGAGTTTGTGATCATTTTATAATTAATAAAAACAGTATAAAACACGACAAATGGTGCGGCGTGACCAGGATTTGGAATAAATAATGTATTTATTCCAAATTGGCCTATTTTAAAGCACAGAGAATGGAATAGGGTTGGCGGAAGCCGAAAATAACTTACATAAAATTTACGTAACATGCGCAAAATAAAATTACGAGGTGTTGATAAATTGTGCATGTTAGATTACAAGTAAAATTTAATAAGTACAGTAGGACCTCTGTATATCGAACTTCTTTATATCGAAAATCTCCATTTATCGAACTTTTTTTAAGTCCCGTGAAATTTCAATATAAAATAATTTCCCAACTTTCAATATAAAATAATTTCCATATATCGAAAAAAATTTCTATATATTGAACTTTGTAACTTCAGAAATGAGGGGAAAATTATCTGTGATTCCACATTGACTAAAAATGAAACCTGTTAGACCGGTCTGGATTAGTCAGTTGATCACGTGACAGTGTGTGTTCCTCACTCTCTCAATCTACAACAATCGTTCTCGCGCATTACAGTATCTCATCATTCGGTAGTACTGTACGTTATTAAGGAGTAAGGTTAACTCAGTTTCAGTCAGTCTTTATTTTTGTTTTGAGTTTATTTTTTATTTTTTCTTGAGTTCACGATAACGTAAATGCTGTAATGTCAAAAAGAAAATCTTTGAGTGTTCCAGAAAAGGTGGCATTATTAAAACATATGGATAGTGGAATGCTAAAAAAAGATGTTGCGATAAAGTTATTGATTCCGCCGAGTACAGTGTCAACCATAATAAAGATATTATATAAAGCATAATAAAGAATCTAGAATAAAATAGTCCGTGGTGAAATCCAACAGTCCTGCGTACCATTCGCCCGCCGTCAATTCGAGTGGTGGAAAAAAGTCACAGACGAGTGCGCTCGGATCCGTGCCCATGACGGTGACCGTCAGCGACTACATCTCGTCGTCTACTGATCGTTCGACGACAAAAACTCTAAACATAAATGTCCGCAGACGACCGTGTCCGGCGGTTGTTTACGTGCGTAATTGTAACGCACGTCGGTCACACTTGCGCCGAAGTATCACATCAGCTCGACCGGCGGACGTAAATTGCTGATCTCGTCGAAGTACAGGACTCGATCGCTTCGCTTCTTGTAGCATACCCAGTGCGTGCCCGGTCCGGTGGTATCGTCGAGATTCAAGACGGCGCTCTCGTTCTTCCGTGGCGGCGAGCGCGGTAACGCGTCCCGCATTTACACGCCTCTGAAATAAGGTACATTCAATTTTTTCGCATACGCGTACAGATCGCGATCAGACAACGGGTGCGCGGGTATTTCTACTAGTTTTTTCGGTACGGACGCAGGTACAGTCCCGAAGCCGTTTTTGCGGTTGTTACCTCCACCTCCTCCTCACCTCTGTCGCCATTGACTTCGAACTCCCGGTCCAGTCGTTCTCGTCGTCGTCGTCGTTCTCCTCTTCCTCCTCCCGGTCGTACGTACTGCTGCCTTTCTCCACTTAATGACCGCTCCGCTGCGACAACGACGACGTTTACGTCCGCTGCACAGTCCGCCGCCTAACGCCGATTTCGCTTTCATCGCTGCGGCTACCACGCCGATGCCCGAGTTCAAAGCCTTCACTCGAGCCCACACCGCCGGCTAGTACGCGATCCGCTGCTCATCTCCGCTCGTTGTCCTTGTATGTGGCGTACGCGATGTATAAAAGTCATGGATGACGAGTGAGATTTTTGAGAAATGGATAGTAAACTTTGACAAAAAACTGATAAGACAAAAAAGAAAAGTGGTTCTTTTTGTTGACAATTGTCCAGCACACCCTCCTTTTGTGGCAAAAAAGTTAACAAACGTGAAGCTGGTTTTTTCCCTCCAAACACCACATCTAAACTACAACCTATGGACCAGGGAGTAATAAAAAATCTCAAAATGCTTTACCGAAAACAGATCCTCAAGAGGCTCATTCTTGCATTGGAAAACAACAAACCTATTGATGATGCGATTAATCTCAGACTGTGTATATCAGAGGTAGCAAAGGTGTGGTAAAATTATGTAGCAGAATCAACAATACAGAATTGTTTTATAAAAGTTGGCTTCTCTCAAAATACTGTTGTGGAAGAAGTTACTGCACTGCCACAACTTGAGGATTGTTGGAACCAGTTACAGTCAACTGGCGCAATAGATCAAGACATATCACTTGATAAATTTTTAAGCGTCGACGTAGATGTTATTGTTGCAGAATATCCAACGGACGATAACATTTTAAGTTCATTAAAAGATACTGAAGATTTAGGTGAAGACAATGAGGCAGAAGAAATTGAAGGTCCTAAACCTTCTAAGAAAGAAATGATGGCAGCATTTGAAACAATCCGTCGAGGTCTTCAATCGGAAGAATATGTGCCTGATGATATTTTCCAGTCGCTCAACAACTGTGAACACTTTTATGAGGAATCTGCATCAAATTTGGTTCAGAAAGACATTTGAAATTATTTTACGACCAATTAATAAAATACAGTATTACTCATTTAACACGTAAGTTCCTACTTTTTTAAATACAAACTATTTTTTAAAGTAAATAAATAAATACTGTACTGTACACTAAATACTTTTTATTAAATAAATACAGTAATTTTTATTAAATAAATGCTTATGGTTTTCATTTATTTATTACCAAAATGTCGTTTTAATAGTATGGAGGTACATGATTTTTTTAACAATTTCAGTGCTTTTCCTAACCTACGAATAATAATAAGAAACAGGTTTCTGTATATCGAAATTTCTATATATCGAATTTTTTCTTAGGAACCATCAAATTCGATATACGGAGGTCCTACTGTATTTAATATAACAGTATAAAATGTCTGACAACGAAAAAGAAAATAATTTGATAGACTCAGTTATGAGTGAGAGTGGCCTTGGGTCAATGGACCCGTCACCGAGTGTGAGTGAATTAAGCCAGCCAATGCCAACAGCTGACTTGAGCATTCAATCAGTAACTAACGCTGACCTAACCGAGTCGATTACAATAAATAATGCAGAAGCAAAATCTACTCCTGTAGTGATAAAAACAAATATAAAAGAAAAAGAATTGACATTAGATGACATATTTGATTTTATGAAAGCCAATTTCAGTAAAGTAAATAGTAATTTCAATAAACAAAGTAATGATTTTAATGAAAAATTCGATAAAATAAATTGTCGTTTTGATGCAAATGACGAAAAATTTGATACCAAATTTGACCACTTAAGTAATGACATTAAAGAACAGAAAATAAAATGTGAACAACAGAATATTAAAAATGATATTAATTTTAAAGAACTTAAAGAACAAAATATTAAGTTTGAGCAGAGTATAAATGTAAAGTTTGATTATCTGAGTAATGTACTATGTAAACGTGTTGATGAACGTTGTGAAAATATCAAAGAACAATTGACAGAGTCTATGAACGAGCAATTAGAGTGCCGTGTTTCTGATATAAAAAATGAGATAACAAATAAAGTAGAAAAACAAATGACGGAACAATATAGTGTAATAAACACAATTGTTGAGAAACAGATGAATGAATGCAATGCTAATACTGAATATAAAATTAGTTATGCTATGAATAAAATTGAAAGTAATGACCATAAAATAAGTGAGATAGAAAATAGTTGTAAGAGTGAATTCCAAACCATAAAAATACAATAAGTGACTTTGAAAATGCTAATTATAATAAATTTATAAACGTCGAAAAGAATATTATGAATGTAAAAAATGAATTGAGTATGGCCATCAGCCAACAAGTAAATACGGTTACCGAACGAGTAATTATGACTCGCAACGTAAGCAGTGAAGTCGAGTTAGAACCTTTTAGTTGTGATAATAGGAGAGTACACCCAATGCAATTCCTAAATAGAGTGAGGGAGTTTAACAAATTTAATACCAGTAGTTGGGAAGTACAGCTGTTAAAGATTTTAAAATGTTTCAAGGGTAGTTTGGAGATAAGGCCCAGGTACACAAAACAGAGTGGGGGTGTTTCGAAAGTTTTGAAGCCGAATTCAGAAATAAATATTGGTCTGAAGAAGACCAAGAAGTGTTACGTAGCAGAATTATGGGAACTGGGAATTTTGGGGGACCCAATAATAACATAACCGGGTATGTAATGAAAATATTTAGTGAGGCGAAATACCTAGAACCGCCATTGCCATTCAGGTCCTTCGTGAGGCATATAAGTAAGCACTTGCCAAGGGAGGTGTAAATAACATTGATGACGCGGGAGGTAGCAACTATTAGCGAGTTAGAGAACATTTTAGATGTGTTTCAGAGCATACGAGACCGGGAAATGAGTCGACGTCATAACCAACAGAGTTCAAACCAGGAAGTGAACCACGCACAGCAGAGGGCCGCAACATGGACATGCATACCCCAGACGAGAACCAAATAATCGAGGCAACATGTGGAAGTGTACGGGGTGTTCTAACAAGAATTATGCAACTCAGAGTTTCTGTTTTAGATGTAGGAGAGAGAGACCGGGTCCGTGACATGGAATACCACCCGAACATAACAACCAAACATACCAATGAAGAGGAGATGGCCAAGTAGGAGCGCCAAGAGGTAACGAACAGGTGAACCGGAGTGGAGGTGGGTACAACCCCGGGGTGGCGAGCACATCGGCGGTAAACTAATAGAGACAATGGAGAACCGGACCCGACCGTTGTCGACGGAGGATTCTGGGGTCCAAGTAAATGACAGCTACCAAAACAACATCATTATAACAGATTTGTCTGAGGAGTTAATGGAGGAAGAAGATGTTGAAGCAATTAGACGGGAGAATGGATTAACAGAGGTGAAGGTCAACATTGAAGGTAAGGCAATAAAAACTTTAATTGATACCGGTAGTGAAGTCTCGGTTATTTCCAAACACACATTAGATGAATTGAAAGAATTAGACAAAAATATTCCATCTTTGCCAGTTGCGGGAGTGACTATTGTAGGTATTACGGGTGTCAGGAGTAAAAGAGTCACTAAACAAGTAACATTTGAATATGATAATTAACGGGGTAGGGTACGATAATACATTTCTCGTAGTACGCGGATTAAACCTTGAGGTTATTTTGGGGAATGATTTTTTGACTAAACATAAGGCGGTGATTGATTTTCAGAAACGGGTATTAGAGTTAAACGATGTAATAGAACCAGTTCAGGTTAATTTTGAGCGGGTAGTAGATGCAGTAAGAATTTCGGGTATAAGGGTGATATATAATCGGGTTAATGAACAAGAAGTGGAAATTAGTATGAATGTATGTAATGAGAGTGAAATAAAGGGTGATGAAAGTGTAGAGCGGATATGGGCTGAGAGGGCACTTAAATTTTGTAGTGAGGGTGGCGTAGTGGGGAGTTCTCAACGTGAATCGTTGTGGCGGGTAGTAGAGAATTTTAGAGGAGTGTTTGCCGATATACCAGGGAGGGCAAGAAACTATGAATGTGAGTTGAAAGTACGGGAACACACGCCTTTTGTACAGAGAAGTTATCCAGTGCCGTTTTCTAAGCGAAAAGCAGTTCAGATAGAATTAGACCGAATGATGGAGGGAGATATAATAGAGAGATCCGTGTCACCCTATTCAAACCCTTTAGTTATCGTTATTAAGAAAGATGGTAGAGTGCGGTTATGTTTAGATGCGCGCAGAATAAATCAGATTATTATTCCTGATTGGGAGTCACCCGAACCCATGGACGAAATTTTTCAGAAATTCAGCGGAGTTAAATATATGACTTCATTAGATTTAACCGCGGGTTACTGGCAGGTCCCGTTAGAGAAAGAGAGTAGGAAATACACTGCTTTTTTGTTTAATGGTAAAAATTACCAATTCAAACGACTACCCTTCGGACTCAACACTAGTGTGGCTAGTTTTATAAAATGTTTAGATGATATTTTGCAACCGAGGGACTTAAAGTTTTTAACAGTGTACATAGATGATATTTTAATAGCTTCAAGAACATTACAAGAACATACTGAACATTTGGAATATGTACTAGATAGGTTACAAAGAGGGGGTTTAACTGTAAACTGGGAGAAATCAAAATTTTTACAACAAGAGATACATTTTTTGGGTTTCATTATTTCACCTGACGGAATTCGAGCTAACCCCAAAAAAGTAGAAGCAATAATGAGATTCACTGAACCTAAAAATATTAAACAATTGCAGAGTTTTTTGGGCTTATGTAACTTTTATAGGAAGTTTCAGAAAAATTATGCGCAGGTAACCTCTAAATTAAGCGTGGTATTACAAAAGAATAAACAGTGGAGATGGGGCGAGGCGGAAAGAGTTACTTTTAACAAAATTAAAGAGAAGTTTATAGATATGATAATGATGAACCATCCAGATTTTCAGCAAAAATTTTATTTACAGACGGATGCCAGCAACATAGCCCTCAGCGCAGAACTATACCAGGAGGGTGAGGATAAGGAACACCGGACAATAGCTTTTGCCAGCCGGACTTTGTTAGCAGTGGAGAGGAACTATACGACCACGGAGAAGGAGTTGTTGAGTATCGTTTTTGCAGTGAAAAAATTCTGTACATACCTTCTAGGGAACCAGACCGTCATTAGGACAGATCACAAGGCATTATCATTTTTAAACACTTGCAAATTGACTCATAGCAGATTAACCAGTTGGGTGTTAGCATTACAAGAATATCACTTTTCATGGGAGTACATTAAGGTGACAGATAACAAAGTACCAGCCACTCTTTCCAGGGTAGATGTTATAGACAACAAAACAGGGAGGGATCTCAAAGAAATAGAGATTTTTCGATTAACAAGGGAAGATAGAATTTTTGGTGAGGAATTAAGGGAGATAAAAAACCTACGAAGATCAGAAAATAAATTAGGTAAAGTAATCGCTAGTTTAGAAGCAGGTGTAAATGGGTCTGAATATAATACGCATTTCCAAATATATCAGGGAATTTTGTTCAAGAAAGTAGAAGGGGGTGAATGTGATTGGAGGTTAATGGTACCTGAAGGGTTAATAGATAAAGTTATTTGGGATTGTCATGTAAGATATGGGCATTTTGGGGCGGAAAAGTGTACGAATGTGTTAAAGAATCTTGTGTTTTTAAGAATATGGAGAGGCGAGTTAGAAGAGTACTAAAGGTATGCGATTTGTGTCAAAGGTCAAAAGTAGTGAATTATAGGGTCGAAGGGGAGATGAATTTTATAAAAGTAGAGAGACCGTTTGACTTAGTGGCTGTAGATTTGTATGGGCCATTGCCTAAGGGTAGAGGTGGAGTAGTGTATGTTTTTGTTGTTTTGGACCCTTTTTTAAGTTTGTTAGGTTGTATAGCGTGAAGAGAGCTACAAGCTGGGTGCTGAGTGAAAAGATCACCAAGGATTACATGATTAATGTAGGTAAGCCGAAAATAATATTATCCGATCACGGACCCCAATTCATCAGCGGTAAGTGGAGACAGACTCTTGGCTGGGAAGGCATCATACCCAAGCATACGGCAGTATACCATCCACAGTCGAACCAGGCAGAGCAGGTGATGAGAGAAATCGGTAGGATATTTTGGGCGTATTGTCACGCCAAACACACGGAATGGCCATTGTACGTGAAGAAGGTGGAAGACTGGTTAAATAGTACTACCCACGAATCTACCGGGTTTACGCCATATGAACTAATAAAGGGAACCAGGCCACCTAGAATATTAGAACAACTTTTCGAATATCCACCGGAAGAACAGACCATCGACAGAAATGTAAAAATTCAGCTGGTGAACGAGAGTCTACTCACCAAAGGGGAGAGAAGAAAACGGCGACATGACGAAAAGGGTAAGTGGACTAAGTATGAGGTAGGACAATTAGTGTTGGTAAGGAGACATGATTTGTCGAGTGCTCAAGAGAAAGAAATAAAAAAGTTTTTCCTGTTATACGAAGGGCCCTATGAAATAGTGGAAGTAAAGATGAATAATGCTTATGTACTACGCAACCAAACAACGCAGGAGATAGTGGGTACACAGAATGCTACAAACTTGAAATTATATTGGTCAAAGTAAGAATTTTAATTTTAATGTGTTTTAATTTATTTTCAGAAGGGATCCTCCCCCATTTTTGGGCGGTCACGACCTTACCAATCCTGACCGTGGGTTTCGGCACTTTGGAGGCGGACCATGGTTGGCGGAACTTCCTTCGGGTGGTGAAAACAACGATGGTCCGGCTCCACAAAATTGGTATAAATTAGAAATTTAACTATATTATTGAACGGGGAGGGGGACCCCTAAGGTACGTGGTCACAATGTTTTTCACTCAAGGTGCACAACACCACGTACCAACATGGCCTAAGAGTGTATGTAAATAATTTTAGTGAGGCAGGGTGTTCAAATAAAATTTACTAGTGTCGTCTATGAAAATGATGAATAGAAGTTCCTAATTGACTTGTAATAAAAAAATGTAACAAGATAAAAAGTTTATGGAGTTCGAAACTAAACCTAAAATTGAAATGTTTGTAATTTTATTCAGATGCAGATTAAATGTTTATTTTAATGGAGTGAGAGAGTGAATCCTTTTTATTAAATGGTCAATTATTTTATTAAATGTAATTAAAGATTCAATCATTAGTTGATGTTAGCCTATGTAAGTAGGAATAGAATAATTTACGGGAATAAGTAAATGTTTTGTTGTACTCACTATTTTATGTTAATAAAAGTCAAAGTAGGAAAGTTAAGGAAGCAAATGAATGGTGCTAGAGGACATAACCAATTTCATGTAAGGAAAATTGTGAATTTCAAATGTAACTATGTCACTGTCACGTATATGTATTTTACTTGTGATTCCCCAACTTTTCGGGCAGTCACGGCCTCACCGAACCCTGACCGTGGAATTGGTTTAGCTTTGACAGCTACGGCCAGGGCTCATTGCGTCACGTTCTGCCTTAACTGGCCATAGCTGTTATCGTTGTGAGAGGTGAATTTAGAAATTGACAGGGGGGTAACTTTGGGGAATCACCAAACTATGGAACAGCGGCTATCACCCTGTTCGCGTAGGAACAGTAAAACAGGTGATAGACCCGCATTAAGGTTATAAGGTCTACTCGATCGTCGTAGGTACAGTGGAAACAAAATAAGTACAAGACACCAATTAAGTCACTAATCACACCTTTAATTGTTATAGTAAAACAGTTCGTAATTAACAACACAGTGTCTACAACAAATCAAATGAAATTGTTTATACGCAATAAAATGTCCACTAATATTAAAACTCAACTGTATTACAATTATACCGTCCGAATATAAAACGCAACACTTCACTAAATAACTACTTGAACGTACACCGTAATAACTCGAACCACTCTGTAAATATATCGCACTAATACTCTCGAACCGCACAGTCAAAAATCTCGCATTGAACTGAAAACTAAGGCCGCGACGCGATGTATTTATAGTTACGCTCACACACCAGAAGCTTCCAAACTGCGTCTTATCTCTCGCGAACTACGTAAATTGCTACGGCCTTGACACAGTCCGAGCGCCCGAGCGGAGCCTGGCACAGTCGAGAAAATTCTCGCAAAATGCGTCTAGTAGCACGTACACCACACGCTTACATCGAGATCTTTCTGGCGCATTCGATAAACGCGTAGATTGTTCTGTGCTGTCGTAGCACTGCCCCCTCCTTAAGCCTGTTCGTCCCGAACTGGCAAAGCGTCTCTAAATTTCTATTTAGCCAGGCGATCTAGGTGGACGACCTTGAACTTTCGCTGTCCTTCCTGTTGAATCCGATAAACAACATCGTTAATCCTTTTTTTTACAGTGTAGGGTCCTTCCCAGTTAGACTGAAGCTTAGGTGAGCGACCACGACGGCGCTTTGGATTGAACAACCAGACCTGATCTCCTTCTTGGAAACCCACACTATTGCTGCGAATGTCATACCGAGTTTTCATTTTATCACTGGCAATCTTCAGCCGTCTTCTTACCAAACGATTCATTTCTCGCAGTTGATTTTCTAATTGCGAGGAATAGTTCTTTGGCTCTTGTGACTGAGTCTCAGGTGATCCAAACATCAAGTCCCCAGGAAGACGAATCTCCCGCCCAAACACCAATTTTGCTGGAGTCATGCCGGTTGTGTCATGTACTGATGACCTATACGCCATAAGGAATAGTGGTATACGTTGGTCCCAGTCTGTTTGGTTCTCGTCAACAACTTTCGAAAGATGCTGCTCGAGTGTCCTGTTGAATCTCTCAACCGTCCCGTCCGACTGAGGATGCAGAGGCGTTGTCCTGGTCTTTCGAATTCCAAGTAGACGGCATAATTCTTTAAACACTCCTGATTCGAAATTTCTCCCTTGATCCGTATGGATTTCCATAGGGGCTCCATAACGGCAACAGAAGTTGTGAACGAACTGCTTTGCCACAGTGGTAACCTCCTGATTTGGAATTGCGTAGGCTTCCACCCACTTAGTAAAGTAGTCACCTACAACCATGATGTACCGGTTTCCATCGTCAGTAACTGGGAATGGTCCAGCAATGTCTATGGCAATTCTCTCGAAAGGTTGTCCAACATTATACTGTCTCATTTTTCCCCTGCTTCTGGTTTGTGGGCCCTTGCTTGCAGCACATATTTCACACGTCCGAACCCATTCCTCTACGTCGTGGCGAAGATGAAGCCAATAGAATCGCTTCCGTATTTTGTCAAGGGTTTTGTTAACGCCAAGATGGCCTCCAGATGTTCCATCATGCATCTCCTTCAAAACAGACTGCACTTTACTTCGGGGAACTATCAACTGCATGACCATGTCTCGTCCATCTGCACTTTCCCAAGCCCTTTTCAGCAATCCGTTTTCTAAGGTGAGAGATTCCCATTGTGCCCAGTAGCCCTTCAGCACTTCGGAACCGTGGCAGATATCTTGCCTATCCGGGCGGCGACCTTCTTCTTTTGCTGTCAAGATCGGTCCAATGTCTTCATCAGTCATCTGTTCTTGTCGAAAGTCTTGTGTTGTCCAGCCATCAGCCAGGAAATCTACAGTGATGGCTTGAACATGTTCGCTTGAGTTTTGTTCTTCCTTTCTGTGGCAATGTCGGCAGTCTTCCGGGCATGGTCTTCGTGATAAGCCATCTGCATTACCGTGCAGGCGCCCCTGCCGATGTTGTACCTTGAAGTTGTACTCTTGCAGACGTTCAAGCCACCTTGCCAACTGTCCTTCCGGATTTTTAAATCTCAAGAGCCATGCAAGTGCAGCATGGTCGGTACGTAGTGAAAACTCTCTCCCATAGAGGCATTTATGGAAGTGCTCCAAAGCTCTGACAATTGCCAACAACTCTCTTCTTGTAACACAATAATTTCTCTCTGGTTTAGAAAGCGTCTTGCTGTAATACGCTATTACTCGTTCTTCACCGTTCTGCACTTGAGACAAAACTGCTCCTAGACCAGTATTGCTTGCGTCTGTGTCTACGATGTACTTCCCTTCGGAAGCTGGAAAAGCGAGAATTGGCTGCGAACATAATGCAGTCTTCAACGTTGTAAATGCTTGTTCACACTCTCTCGACCATTGGAAGTTTCGTTTATTTTCCGTTAGCTCATGTCGTGGTTTAGCAATAGTAGCGAAGCCTTTCACAAAACGTCGGTAATATGAGCATAACCCCAGGAAACTCCGAACTTCGTGTTTATTCTTCGGAACTGGCCAGTCTCTTACGGTGTCTACTTTATTAGGATCCATGCTAACGCCCGCTGCCGAAACCAGATGGCCCAAATACTGTACTTCCTTCTGGAATAGAGAACACTTCTTCGGGCTCAGCTTCAGTTGTGCACCGTGAATTCTAGTTAGAACTTCCTTAAGGTTTTCCAAATGATCTTCGAAAGTCTTCCCGATCACTATGACATCGTCTAAGTAAACAAGGCAAGTTTTCCACGTCAGGCCTCGGAGTATCAGGTCCATCAATCTCTCAAATGTTGCCGGTGCATTACAGAGTCCAAATGGCATGACGTTAAATTGGAATAAGCCATTTGGGGTCGAGAAAGCGGTCTTTTCCTTGTCTTCTTGATGAAGACCCACTTGCCAATATCCACTCTTCAGGTCCAATGTGGAAAACCACTGTGCTCCGGACAACGTGTCGAGTGTATCGTCAACGCGAGGTAATGGATAGCAGTCTTTCTTTGTAACGTCATTTAACCTCCGGTAGTCTACACAGAAACGCAATCCACCATCCTTCTTCGTTACCAGCACTACAGGAGAAGACCAAGCACTTGACGAAGGTTCAATTACTCCCTCCTTCAACATGTCCTGTACTAACCGAGACATCTCCTCTTGTTTAGATAATGGAGGCCTTCGAGGAGGTTGGCGTATCGGTGTTGTGTCCCCGGTATTGATGCGATGTTGCACAAGAGAGGTTCTTCCCAGTGACTGTCCCCGAACTGCAAAACAATCTTTGAATTCTTGTAAAAACTGTCCGAGTTCTTTTACCTCACCACTTGAGAGGTCGTTAGAAGATATGTCATATTCCGTATGCGTTCATAACGTCCACACCAAGAATTGCTTCATCCACAATGTCTGCAACAAGTACTTGATGATTAAACTCAAGTCTACCGAGGCGTAGGTGTATCTCCACTTTTCCATACACTTTTACAGGCCGTCCAGTAGCTGTTCGCAAGCTGCAAGAGCACCAGATTGGCTTGAGATCTTACACCACGTCGGGGCGCACAATAGAAACTGTTGCGCCTGTGTCAACTGTAATCGAGGTTGGCCTTTCTTGAACAAATCTGGTAACTACCAAGCTCCCGGTGTTTTTCTGAAGCGTAGAAATTGCATATTCTCTAGGGGCTTCGTTCCTCCAGTTAGTCAGCACACGCCCCGTTGCACCGACTATTGCTCGTTTCCCTGCTGCTGAATTCTAACCCGACAATCTCGTTGTAGATGTCCAGGTTTCCCACATCGATAACACTTCGGTCTTCCATCCTTTCTTATTTTATTCTGTGGCGCCGACCGTCGAGTCTCTGTTCCTTGTTCTTCTTCCTCATCGTCTGTGCCGTCGCTCGCGATCTTTTAGCTCGCGCACTTTATGACTTGTCCAACCAGACGCTGATTTGGCAGCCTCAAATTGCAAAGCATGTACCAGGGCGTCCGCACTGTTCTGGTGTCTTGCCATTCGTAATACTTGCTGTAGTTCGTTATCTCGGACACCGGCAGTAAATGTCTGCATCGCAAAACGCGTTCGAAAATCTTCTGGCGCTTCAGGATAGGCCAGTCTAATTAGTCTGTCGATACTTGCTTCAAACTCTTGAAGACTTTCCCCGGAATGCTGTCATCTTGCTCTCAACTGGGTGCAGTACACATCTCGCAAATGTTTATCACCATACCGTAATTCCAGAGCTTTTATCAACTCGGCATAGGTGTTCTGGCTGTCAGGTGGCACTTTCTGTAGTAGTTCTGCCGCGGGTCCTTTTAATGCTAGAACAAGTGAAACAGCCTTGTCTTTTTCTGTCCAATTATTTGCGCATGCAGCAGCTTCAAATTGGCGGAGGTACGTTGCCCAGTGAGTGCTTCCGTCAAAGGTTGGAGCTTTGACATGAACTGTCCCTACTGTAGGCAAAGTGACTTTCTCTGTTAACTTATTTTCTGTGTATTTTTCTGTCTTGATCACTGGTACAGTCTGTTCAGAAATTTGTTTTGGTTGAATCTTCATGCACTGTTCAACTTCAATTTTAATTTGTTCTCTTATGTTTGCCATTGAGTTTTCTACTGCAGATATTTTTGTTGACATAACTTCTTCCACAGTCAAGACAGATTTTTCTAGTTCAGCTATTTTTAATGTCATTGATTCTTGTACCTCCGATATTTTAGTTACTTGCTTATTAAGCTCACCTCGTAGGAGACCCAACTCTGCAGCGGTTTGTTCTTGTGTCTGCTTTTGCTGCTGTATTAACTCCTTGATGTCCTCTGTTTCACGTTTACGTCGTTCCTCTACTTCTTCCTTTTCTTGTCTTCGGTCTTCTTTTTGTCTTTCTTCTGTTTCTAGCATTAGTGCTTTCTGACGTTCCTCAGCTTCTTCTCTTTCTTGTATACATTCTTCTTTTTGTCGTCTTTCTGTCTGCAACAGCAGCGCCTGTAAATTTTCCATCATCTGACTGGCATCCATTGTTTATCGATTAATTACAAATCACAGACGTCTTGTACAAAGCGTCCCCTGTTTCCACTGTTTACCGTTCTATCCCACTTCTGACACCACTGTTACGACGGTCTACTCGATCGTCGTAGGTACAGTGGAAACAAAATAAGTACAAGACACCAATTAAGTCACTAATCACACCTTTAATTGTTATAGTAAAACAGTTCGTAATTAACAATACAGTGTCTACAACAAATCAAATGAAATTGTTCATACGCAATAAAATGTCCACTAATATTAAAGCTCAACTGTATTACAATTATACCGTCCGAATATAAAACGCAACACTTCACTAAATAACTACTTGAACGTACACCGTAATAACTCGAACCGCTCTGTAAATATATCGCACTAATACTCTCGAACCGCACAGTCAAAAATCTCTCATTGAACTGAAAACTAAGGCCGCGACACGATGTATTTATAGTTACGCTCACACACCAGAAGCTTCCAAACTGCGTCTTATCTCTCGTGAGCTACGTAAATTGCTACGGCCTTGACACAGTCCGAGCGCCCGAGCGGAGCCTGGCACAGTCGAGAAAATTCTCGCAAAATGCATCTAGTAGCACGTACACCACACGCTTACATCGAGATCTTTCTGGCGCATTCGATAAACGCGTAGATTGTTCTGTGCTGTCGTAGCAATATGTAAAATAGGATATTTTGATATCTGGCAATTTAACATGTAAGGCCGAAGCAAGGACAGGAGATGTCAAAATTCCTCCTCAAATTCAGTCCTTGTGGAAGCAACTGGACGCCACAGTCCAGGGGGAGCCATAGTGTGTGTGGTAGGGAGGTTACTCAGGGGAGTAATGAATTAAAACCTTAAACTGACGTAAACTGAATGAGCTGATAGGCTGATCAAACGATTTTATGTTGAATCAAGAGATATTATGCCCAAGGGCAGATTATTACAGTATATGATTTGTACGAAAGTAGTTGACTGAAATTAACGATTTTTATCATATGTTTTGCTTTCTATGATATTTTATAGATGACTACTGGTTTTTGAAAAGATTATTTTTAGGGGAGAAGGAATTTATTATGTTATTATTTTACTATGTTAGAGTGTAAGTATTATAAACATATGTCATGTATTTTATATTGTATAATTTTGAAGTGTATCTAGGGTAAGGTCATTCACCTGATCCAGAGAGATCAGCTGATGATTGGGGTTAGATATGTAATATATGCCTCATAATTGATTTGTAGTTTTTTTTTTATATAAGTAAAGGATGGAATAATAAATTTTAATAACAAGATAATTCTTTTTGGAAAAAAAAAATCGTTGCAGTAAAGAAGTTTATGTTAAATTTTGAGGTTCACTATCAGTAGAAAAGAGGTCAGCTGATTCAGGATGTATATCTTATGTTATCTTTGTAATCAATTGTAGCTATTTTTGAATTTATGGTAGAAGTAGGTTGTTTATTATAGTTTATTATAATAAATTTGTTTATTATTGTATTGTTTATTATATTATTATATTATATTGTTTATTTGTTTATTATAAGTATGAGTAATATAAGAAGAATAAAGTAAATGTATTTGAAAGATTTTGGACAATTTTGAAAAAATTTAAAATTTGCAATGAAATTAAGGAATGGAAAGAAATAAAGTAGGTTAACGTGGATGTGGGTTTCGATAATAGACCTAGATTGTTTTCACTAGTGGAATAAAATTTAATTAATTGAATTTAATTTGAAATAGTATCAGAAAAAATTTTGTTGTTTGGAAAGGGAGAATTACTTTGTGTAGAAGCAATTATAGAATGCTTGTGAAGTTTATTTTAATACAAATGGAGGTAGTATGTAGTCGGTAATGAAAATGTGTATGCACCCAGTATATTGCTAAAGGCAAGCCAGTATGAATGTAAGGGGGAACATATCGGTTGAGCATCTGGTATGGTATAAGGCCAGGTTTTGATTTTTTGACGGAATGATACAAGGTTAGGTGGTACTATGGTGAGTACCTGCCCGATTTTATGATGTTGGGATCTCGCACAGAGAAGTCCAGTAATCTCGTTCAGGTGCAGCCATAGTCGCCGAGCTAGGGGGATAGTTTACCCATGAAGTGTTTAGAAATTAAAGGGGGGTTGTTGGCACCATATCCTCACCGAGGTTAGCAATGAGAGTTTTTCTGTTTCGGCAGAAAACCTCTCATTGGGGGGGTATTGTAACGGTACAGACCGATGGGGTTTTGTAAGTGAAATCTTTTCAATATTATTTGCAACTAAGAAATTACGGTGAATAGACTGTAGCGTCGAGACGGGTGTGAATTGGCATTGGAATGTGCAGATTGCAAAGAGGGAGTGCCCGCGCTTTCAACCGTGCACTCGGACGGCCAACTTTCCCAAAGTTTGGTCACGTATTAAGAAATTCTTTCGCTGTGTGCGCGCAAAAATCCAGGGTGTCCACATTCTGGAAAGTCAGGGAGAGTCAGGGAAAGTCAGGGAAAAAAAGTTGGTCAGGGAAAGTCAGGGAAATAAACAAAAAATCTGGAAAGTCAGGGAAATATTCCCCGATGACAAACTTGAGGGTAATTTTTTACTCTAGTCTGCCGCAACCCGTGAAAAATCTGAAAAGTCAGGGAAATCTTCCCTGATGATGGATTTGAGGGGAATGTTGAATGCTCTAGTCTGCCGTAACCCAGACTATTGTAGCATTTTTTCCAGGTATTTTTCACAAGAAGTGCACAACAATTATATATTTTTTGTTGTGCCCTTGTGTCCTTTTTTCAACCGATTTAGCTAATTCTTTTTCTATTTTAAGTTTTTTTAGGCTGCTGACTTAAACTCATTACAATGGGTAACAAGAAATGTTTGTTTAATAAACTTTGGCTGGACAGTAAAGTGTTTCCGGAATTTAGTGGTTGGTTGGACTTGGTGGTTAGTGATGCAAATTCGGCTTATTGTCAAGTGTGTCTCAAATCTTTTAAACTAAGCAATATGGGGAAACAAGCAATTGTTTCTCATGCTAAGGGACCAACTCATGTAAAAAACATGAGAGCAAAGGCTTCCCAGCCGGCAATTTCTTTTTTTACTACTCCATCTCCATTAAAAGATGTGCAGCCAACACCTTCAACTTCAGCTACAAAAGAATTATTAGTAGTGCCAGGAACAAGTCAAACAAGTTTAAAGAGTTTCAGTGTGAATGAAGATGATGTTACGTCAGCCGAAGCAATATGGGCTCTCCACGTCATCACTGGGAAAATGTCTCTCAACTCTTGTGATGAAACCTCTGCAGCCTTCAACAATATGTTTCCAGACAGTAAAATCACTCGGAGCTTTTCTATGGGCAAGACTAAGGCTTCCTATGTAATAAATCATGGGTTAGCCCCATATTTTCAAGAAATGTTGCAAAATAACATGAAACAGTGTTCTGACTATGTTGTTTGTTTTGACGAATCTCTGAACAAATTTGTTCAAAGAGGACAAATGGACTTGTGTGTAAGGTTTTGGGAAGTAAACCTTCAGAAAGTTTCAACACGATATTGGAATAGTGTATTTTTAGGCAGGGCAACTGCAGATCACTTGTTAGATCGGTTTATTCAAGGGCTCTCCTTACCTTTAGGAAATATTTTGCAAATCTCAATGGACGGGCCGAATGTTAACCTCAGTTTTATAAAAAAACTCGAGAGCCATTTGCAAGTCTTAAATCCAGAGGGAAAGTCCCTTCTTGATATTGGCATATGCAGTTTGCATACAGTTAATGGAGCCCTGAAGACTGGGATCTCCAAAACTGGTTGGGAACTTTTTCACTTTTTTAGATCTCTCTACAGTCTTTTCAAAGATAGCCCAGCTTGGCGAGCAAAATACTCAGATATTACAACCAGCACCTCTTTCCCTTTTAAGTTCACAGCAGTAAGATGGCTGGAAAATGGTCGCTGTGTAGATCAAGCTCTCAAAATATTTGATCATGTCGATAAATTTGTAAAAGAATACAACGAAAAATACAACAAAAACCTGCAATACCTTAGAGAAGCTATGAAAAATCCATTTTTTAAGGCAAACTAAGTGCTTTCAGAAGCATATTATCAGACGTTGAGCCGTTCCTGAGAAGGTTCCAAAGTCAGAAGCCTATGGTCCCTTATCTCTTTACTTCACTTGAACAACTTATGAAAAAACTAATGATGAGATTTGTAAAATATGAAAAAATAGCTGAAGCAAGTACTACTCAAAAATTAATGAACTTGGACTTGCAAGACAGTGCCAATCTGGTTTCAGTAGAAAAGGTGGACGTTGGTTATGCTGCAGAAAGCTTAATGAAACAAATTAAATGCTCAGAAAAAGAGAAACTTGTTTTTAAAAATGAGTTCAAAATTGTTTTTAAAAATGAGTTCAAAAATCTCCTTACCACCATGATAGAAAAACTCAGAGAGAAAAGTCCTTTGAAATCACATTTAGCACGAGGCCTCACTGCCTTAGACCCTAAAATGATAATGCTCAAACCCAGTTTGGCAATAAAAAGGATTGATGTTGTTCTAGAAAACCTGCACAGCCATAGAAGAATATGTGATAAAAGTGCTGAAAAGGCCAAACGACAGTAATCTTTGCTAACTGAAGAAGCTAACGATTTCATTTCCAAAACATCTGATGACATGGGATTGGACGAATTTTACTACGGCCTTTTAGGAGAAGATAAGAAATATGAAGAGCTCTGGTTTGTAATGAAGCTGTGTTTCATTTTGTCCCATGGTAATGCATCAGTTGAATCTGGCTTTTCTGTCAATAAGCATTTACTAGTTGAAAATCTTCTAGAAGAATCCCTTGTGTCCCAAAGAGTTATTTGTGATAGCATAAAGCATCTAGGTGGTTTGAGGAATGTGACTATCAACAGAAGTATGCTTACCTCGGTCAGATCTTCAAGAAGAAGATATCAATCATATTTGGAAAAGAAAAAAGAAATGCAGTCAGAAGAGGAAAAAAGAAAATAGAGAAAAGGAAAATTGAATTACAGTTGAAAGAGTTGGAAGAAAAAAGAAAAAGTTGAAACTTGAAAGAGAAATGGAGGATGTAGAAATTGGGGAAAAGAAAAAACTGCTGGAGAACATGAAGAGATCACACTAGGAGTGCATATTTTTCTTTTTCATTCTCATCCTGTCGGACTGGTTCATTTTCAATTTTGAAAGCTATAGCTGATTATTATAATTATTTGTTACCATGTAAGTTGTTCTATTAATTAGTCCATTTTATCTTGTTCATATATTATTTTATTAAGTTCTAGTGAAAATACTCTCATTCTTACGTTACCTAAGGTAATACTGGAAATATTTATTTTTAAAATGCCATCAATGTATTTGTATTTTTCAATAAACAAATAATAAAAAATAAATAAAATAAAAGAGGAAGAAAAAAGAAAGTGGAGAGAGAATTAGGCCAGCTATGGGGAAGGTGGAGGCTGGGTTTTCTTTTTTCTTCCTTGTAAAATATAATGCTCAAAGAATTAACATACTATGCATTTTAGTGAGTCAGGGAAATTTCTGTAAGTAGGTCAGGGAAAGTCAGGGAAAATTAAAACGGAATTTCTGTGGACACCCTGAAATCTCCGCAGTCTACTAAGAGTCCTCTGCCCGGCCGGGTTAGAACACACAGGCTCGTGAGCCTAAAACTTTGTGATTGAATAACAAAACACGGAGTTATACAAAACGTGTGAGTTCAGTTTAACAATAACTTAAAATGAATTAGAGGTATGAACAATTACAATTTGGTGACGCAAAAAATAAAAGGTTCGAGAAATAATGTGATACAATAGTGCAACTGTAATAAATCGTTAGTACTCAAAATTAACAGTGAGAAATATTCGGACAAAAGTGAACAAAATTTGTGGAGATCAAGTGACCTGCAGGGACGCCGATACCACGTAACCGTATATCAAACAAATTAATTATGAGAATTTAAATAAAAAAGCGCTTAATTAAATATGGTATGTGTGTGAATGAGAGAATGTGCAGATACTGGGCTGCCTTATCTATAGATATAAGAAAGAAATATTTAAGCTAACTAGAGTAGGAAAGCTATATTAAATTTCCGATGTAACATTAGTATCAGTATTTGTTCAAAGAAAAGATAAAGAGGGAAAGTAAGAAATTTGAAAAGAGAGAATATAAAGAAATGTATTAAAAAGAATAAATCCATTACATTATTTCACTTGATATATATATATATATATGTGTGTGTGTGTGTGAGAATAATCATTTCAAGTACCTGATTTCATTTTCTATGCTGGTAAATTCGCTATACGAAATAGGGTTACACCACTAGACGATCAGGCCAGAGAGTGACAAATAAAAGGTAAGTGGGAGTTTGTGATCATTTTATAATTAATAAAAACAGTATAAAACACGACAATGGTTATTTGCTGCATCAGTCATAAATGCATTAGTTTGATTTTTAAGTCATAGGTCAGAGTACAAGGTATGAATGAAACTGTGAACAGTGCACAGACTATTTATATAGCTGACAAGAGATTTTATAGAATGTATTTATTGTGTCATATTATTAATTTCCCTTTTTTGATGATTGTGCCTCATTGTGAAGATATAAACATCACTGGTTGGTTTCTTCATATCTTCCTATGGAGAGTCATATAAAGAAACAACTCCGATTTTTAACATTTCACTGTTAAAACCTTGAGAAATGTACCAACAATGCAAATGCTGTCTCTTTTCATTTCTGTTTTGTGTATGTTTCTTTGTGACTGACAAAGCTTTTTGTAACAGTGAAACATTTCAAATCAGTGTCCTGTGTGTGTGTGTGTGTGTGTGTGTGAACTCTGTGTATTTGGAACTTAGCTGATGTTCCCTATAATAATTCTTAGTTTTTATCTACAATTAATTTTAGACTTAAGCCACTCGTTCCCACCAGCTGAGTATTAGGTTTGGTTTTAATATACAGTAGGCTCTTGGCTATCCGACCCGCTACTCAAAAAAAAAAAAAAATTTTTTTTTTGAGTACGGTACATATGCAGTATTTCCAATCCGATTACTAGCGCCTTCAAACGTCATGTGAGCAATCCCGCCACGCGGGTGAAGGCGCTTACACGTGAATCACCAGTTACCAATACAGTACGCCAATTGATTCATGTTGTGACAGGAAAGTTTCGTGTTCCTACTTGAGTGTGTAACAGGTGCATCAGTCAGTCTGTATCCAGAAGTCAGTCCGTGCGGTTCAGTCGTTCGTGGATTGTTAATTTGTTATAAAGTGTGTATACAGTATTGTTGGTGGCTTTTATTTTTAAGTGAAATATGGGTGACAAACGAAAGAAAGTGGTAGTAACTTTGGAAGAAAAACTGCAAGCAATAAAAAGAATGGATTCTGGTGAGTCGGTAAACAAAATTGCACTGGAGTTAGGAGTTGGAAATACTACTGTGGGTGATTGGCGAAGAAATCGCGCAGAGATTGAAAAATGGTGTTCTAAGCAAGCAAGTGGCAGTGGCGTGAAAGTTAGAAAAACTATGCAAAAAGGAAAACATGTGGAAGTTGAAGAGGCTTTATATCTGTGGTATGAAAATGTGAGGGGGAAAGGATTGACGGTTTCAGGCCCCTTGCTCCAAGAAAAAGCAATTCAGTTTAAAAAACAGATCGAAGGAGATGATGGTGAGTTTACTGCCAGTGACGGGTGGCTTGATCGCTGGAAGAAACGTTTTGGTGTTCGTCAGATGATGATTAGTGGTGAAGCATTGTCTGCTAATAAGGACGCTGTCCCTGACTTTAAAAAACACTTTTTTGACCTGCTTGATAAGGAAGGTATTTCCGGAGAACAAGTGTACAACTGTGATGAGACGGGTTTGAATTACCGTATGTTGCCGTCTAAAACACTAGCGTCTAAACAGGAAAAGGCCACACCAGGGTTCAAGAAGAGCAAGGACTGCGTTACAGTTTTAGCTTGTAGTAACGCAACCGGAAACCACAAGTTGAGACTGACCTTGATTGGAAAATCTCGCAAGCCTAGGGCTTTTAAAAATCTTAAAGATTTAAGTTCATTGCCCCTGCATTATACCCATCAAAAAAAGCCGTGGATGAATGGAGAAATTTTCAAAAATTGGTTTGAATAGGAATTTGTGCCACAAGTTGAAAAACATTTAGCTGAAAACAATTTAACAAGGAAAGCAATCCTAGTTTTGGATAATGCTCCTTCACATCCAGCAAATGACCAATTAAAAGATGGAGACATAAAAGCTTTGTTCTTGCCTGCAAATGTTACATCTATATGTCAGCCAATGGATCAGGGAGTGCTCCAAGCTTTGAAAAAGAAATATCGACGTAGGCTACTAAGCTATATCATCGCGACAATTGATAATACAGAAGTTGCGATGGCACTACAGTCAGTAGACATGCTTGACGTCATCAGATGGGTGTCCGAGGCATGGGATGAAATTCCATCTTTAACACTTGTGCGATCGTGGAAAATTTTGCTGGATCACAGAGCCAGTGATAAGTGAGAAGAGGTAGAACAGCAATGTGATGTGGAAAAAGCAACTGATAACACTGCGCTTGTATCGCTGTTAGAAAAAGTTCCCGGATGTGAGGAAGGTTCATTGGAAGACATCACAGAATGGTTGGCAAAGGATGAAATCGAAGAAATTGCAGACGAAGATATTGTAGCGATGGTATTAAATGAACAGCCGATTGAAGAGGAACAAGGTGATGAACCCTCCGATCGTATAACCCACTCCGGAAGCCTGAAGGCGATCGAGACGGCAGTGGAATAGATTGGCCAGCAAGAAGAAGCAACACCAGCAGACATCATATGTTTACGTAAGTGGAAGAATATAGCGGCGAGGAAATTAATGCGAGGAAAGAAGCAGGTCTCAATTACAGACTTTTTCAAACCTTAGACAATGTAAGTTTCACTTGTTATTTCATTATACAGTACGTAGTTTTAGGTTATTATAATTTGATTTATATTAACAACTAATTTGGTTGGAAGCTTTCGTATAAATTAAAACTCGTAGTAAAACTCGTTCAACTTATTGTTAACTACACATTTTGTTTCGTCCTTCAAATAAAGGTTTTGTGAAAGATACTGTAGTTGCGAATTCTTATTTAATTTCTTTCTAATTCATTTATTACTGTACGTCATTTATAAGGACAAACTGATATGACGTACGCATCCAAATAGCAACAAGTACATTCAACGCAATAGGGTGGCGGTCATTGACCTTACAGAGGCTGGTATGCCTACGGCTCCGGTGTATCCGACTTTTTTGCTATCCGACCTGGCCGACCGCCACATTAGGTCGGATAGTTGAGAGTCTACTGTAATTCACATGTGCATACAGTGTGATATGGTGTTTTGGTGTGGGTGAAATGTTGATTGCAATCTTGTAATATATTAAAGTCTCCTGTTCATGTGGAACATAATAAAGATATATGTTAAAGTGCTGTTTTGCATGAAACATTCAGATCACTGACTTCTTGGCTTCTATGCATGTGAGGAATACACAGCAAATTCAGTATTTCCCTATGCTTTGTCATTCATCTTTTAAGAAATTAAATTTACTGTTATTTATTGACACAGGTTTACAGTTGGCAACATTTAAAAAGTGCTCCGTACATAGTAGTGGTAGTGGTGGTAGAGATGGTAGAGAATGTTCAGTATGGAGATTCTCTATGGATGAGACAAAGCTCTCTAATGCCACCTGGTGTGAAGCTTGCTTATCACAGACTTGACCTGCTCACTCCTGATCAGTTTAATCTTTGCAGAAATTTCAGACAGCTGTCATCATATGGTGAGTAAATAAATGCAAAACATGTAGTAATTTTAAGTTAAGAATTTTTAGGCGATTTGTTGAATTATTAAGCAGTTATAAATGGAAGAGTTATAAGTCTCTTTTTTTAGTAGCATATAAAGAAATGGGTGTAAGCAGTGAGAAACAACCTTTACATATTGTACTGTAGCTCCAACATTAGAAGTAAGAAATACTTTTGTTGCCAATATGAATAAAATGTCACATAAGTTTCATTTAAGATGATGGTGAGACCATTATAAACAGGTATAAAACTGTGGATGACTTTAGTCTGTAAATTTCATGACAAGACTGTGCTAGTTTTTTTTGTAGATGCAATATTTTTCACTTTAACTCGTTTTTAAAAATATGAATTTCAGTCCTGGGTGTACTGATGTAATAATAATAATATTAGTAATGTAACAGTACCAAAATATGGTAGTTACATACTATAAATAAATATGACGTCAAGTATGATAAGAGACATGGGAACATATTTAAATGAACAAAGATAAGTATATAAGTTGTGTATCTACAAAACTAATAATAGAAGAATCCAACAATGAAGACGAGAATGTGAATATGTCAACCTTAATTATAAAACGTAAAAAGAAAATGACACAAGACCAAAACAAAATACTAATAAATAGACCCAATAGGATCCAGCAGTGAGGGGAATCAATGAAAATAATATCCAGCAGTGAGGGGAATCAACGAGACAAGGATCATCAAGCTACAACGACAATGGAAATAAAATGAAAACAGCGACTACCATGAAATTTGGAATTAAGATGAAAACAGCGACTACCATGAAATTTGGAATTAAGAAGAAAGAAGAAGGACCAAGAAGAAGGATGAAGAGAAACCAAAGACGTAAGGAATCAATGAACCATATATATTTTAAAGAAGAAACAGTCAGTGACAAAAGAAATAACTATAAGTGTGACATGAAAACCAGTGTGATCATTTAAAGAAACACAAACAATAAAAGTGTACTTAATACAAATGTGAAACCGGTGAATAACTGATTATTTCAACTGAAAACCACACAAACAATTACAGTGAGGAAGTTTACAGTGTGAAAAAATAGGTTAATTTCATGATGAGGCAACAAAGGTTAAAAAATAGTCAAATAAACACAAACAATGAGTGTGACTGATTTAACAAAGTTGTGACCAACACACATAGTTATAAGACCACCAGATCAGAACATATAAAACAATCATATTATTGTTTATATCAAAAAACTGACAACAAATAGAGAATATTTGTTAAGTGTCAAACATGACAGGAATTTAGATTCCACAATTGACCAGAGAAAAACATTGTAAGTAATATAAGAAAGATTTGTATTAGTGTATTAGAAGGAGTTGTAAAGATTTGTAACAAATTAGTGAAGGTATTATGTTAATATACCATAATGGAGTCAGTTTAGGTGTAGGTAGATACTGCACTAAAACCGATGATACATTGTTACAATACCCACAAGGAAGTAACCTATTATAACAGAAAATGATACATATTAGTATAAATATATGATCATCAAGTAAATATAAAGAAACAATATAATGTATAAGACAAAACAATGTAAACAAAACAAGTCAGACATAGTGACACAGTCAAAGACAGAAATAAGACAATGTACCAATTTAGTTAAGCAAACTACAGTATTAAAACTAATGTAAATGTTTATCAGAATAGTACCAGTAGTGAAAGGAATATATGATAATACTTTGAGAACAAGTTTTGAACATGTTAAGAACAGTATTATGACTGAATTATTGTAAACAAAATAACCATGTATATATGACCAAATGTAAGCTAAACCAGTGTATAGCAAGTTAGTTAAAGAAAATACTGTACTAAATATTGAGAACAAGGTATTACAATTATTACCAGTAGCAAGAGGAAATATCAGAGCTACTTTGAGAACAAATAATGACCACTAAAACAATCATATTGTACATAAACATTTGAAAACCAAATGTCCAATGTGAAAAAGGACAGAGGTAAACAAACAATGACCAACCAGTTGTTATGAAAAATATAACTAGTAAACCTATGTAAAAGTAATTGGAAACATTACTAAAAGTTAGATTGATATCCAATGCTACTTTAGGAATACAATCCAAATAGGACAATAACACTTTTGTTATTATATTAAACAAAATAAATACCTATAATGTCATGACACAACATAGACAGAGCCACTACTGAATAATTAGGAGGTTCTGAGTTTATTAAAAGATGACCATTGAATATAACAGATTAATTATTGTGTATGTACACTAATTATAACAATTAAATAATATAATCTGTGTAATAAAAATAGAAAACAAGATGAAAAGTTGTATAAGCATTATGTGAGAGGTTTAAAATGGTGTAAATACTGAATTGACCACGGTAATACACCAATATTATAGTAAAAAAGTATGTAAATAGTCATTGTTAGTAATACTAGGTAATAATATGTTCATTTTAGATAAGGATATTTAATAATAAGCATGTTTGTGAAAAATCCAACATGGACGCTGAGTAACACCATAGCGAAAATTGTGTAGGAAATAGTTTTTCACAAATTGTAACTTAAACCAAATGAGATATAGACTCGAAGTGTTTAAATAAGAAATGTTATATTAGATTTAAGAAAAATCTGGTAATACGAACTTATAAAGATAAGACGTACCAAAAATAATAAATAAAATCAATATAATAATATCGATAGTGAACAGAAAATAAGCGTGTTTGGACTTATTTTAATAAGCAAAACGCCCTGAGTTCAGTGATATAAACCGATTAACGATAGGACGTATAATAAGGAAGTTGTGATAGTTTTTAACTTTCGAACTAAAAATTTGTACCGTTGATGACGTGAAAAAGTCTCCAACCCAAAATCGATTTTGACTAAAAATTAAATATTTTAATAAAATAAAGGCCTTTTGGGTCAGAGACTATCAAAAACCAACCAATGGAATGAATGAAGTTCATCAGACGAGCGAGAGATGCTCTCGAGGTACATGACAGTCTACGATCGAACACCTAAGGAACAAGCCACGCCACTCCAGACCAGAAAAAGTATATTTTTAAATTAGTGCGCGACATGTTTTACTCAAGTACAATATACATACACTAACCTAATACTACACATTTACTAACGAGTGCAACAGTGCGGATTTGTGTTATTTTTATCAACTAGATCAGTGTACAATATCGATCTATTTGCGAGTGAATTTTTTAATTAAGAAACAGGGAGTACAATTTCAATTAAACAATACTTAAAAGAAAAATAAGAGTTTAGCCAATTTCGAATTTTCGATACTACGCAAGTCATTATGCAGCGTATCGGAAATCAACAACTAAGTTATCAGAATTTAAAGGAGATTTAACACAACATTATTAAAATATTATAAAAAATATTTTAATAAATTATAACGATGTAAAAAATAATGCTTAAAGATAATTATTGATAAATACGAGTGCATTTAGACGCTTACTTGATAAAACGTATTTGTTGAATATTTCGTTATTTCAGAATTTATTTTATTAATTGTATCAAACATAATTCTGATAATCCTATGTTAAAACTTATTCAAAAATAATATGTTTACCTGTATAGCATAAGTAATATTAGTTAATAAGACAAACTTATCCTTATAAAAATAACGGTCATTCTTAACCTCAGAAACCATTACGGTAGCTTGTTATGATGACATTACCGAATTGTTCTCAATTAACATGCAAATTAAAGTACATTGCAAACATGAGTTTTTTTTTATTAGAAATTTTTCTCTTGTGAACAAATTATTTTAAAACTAATTATTAACTAAAAGTAATACTTGTTAAATGCTGTACAAGTCATACAGCCTAACCACAATACTAAAGTAAAGATGCGTGCGCATACCGGCGTACGATAATTTTTGTAAACATCAGAAATATGATACCAATTTTAAATTTTATATTTTGTTCAATTATCAGTTAATATTGTTAATCCTAAATAATTAATTATAGTACATCTTGAGTCTGGTATCATGATATCTCCAAGAACATTAACGGAATATGGTATATACTGAATTAGAACAACATAACCTGTACAGTAAAATTATTGTAACAACAACAGGTATACCAGAGCCTTGAGAGATCAGATAGAGTTTCATTTGAAGTTTTATTTTGTAATCAGCAATTGAAAGGGTTGTTAATTGTTGTTTTGTTTGTTAAAAATATTCTCACTTAATAACTTGTTAATAAACCTATAATTTTTATTACCATAACAAGAGTATCATTTTATTAAAAGTAGATTCATTCATTATTTTTAATCAGTTCTGACAGGTGGCGGAAGAATTCAAAAGGTATTAGTATAAATCAATATACTTATCAGATATTGCTGCATTTATTACTGTGTGTGAAAACATGTTAAATATTCAAATTGAATATTTTTTCTATTGTGTTTGAAGTGAATGTATTTCAGACGGAACGCCACAAGATAGAATTTGAATTTCAACAGTGGTAAGTAAATCAGATACACCACAAGTGCGCGGACTATATTTTAATAAGAAGAGTGAATTATTACGGCGTACTTACAACAGCAAAACATTAACACCAGTGACAGTTACGATTGCAAATTACACCTTTTATAACCAACATTATAGTAGGCACCGGTGCGTGTCTACAACCACACGAAAACACCTAACATCAATACAACAAGAAATACATAACTTAAACTTGTAATTTTATTATATTACAAGTTGGCTAGCCCAGCAGTGTGGCTTTAAGGAGAAACACAAGACAGCAAAATATACACAGTATTACTTGTAACTATATTATATAAAAAATATATATTGATATAACAGTAATAATAACTGATGTAACTAAGTACGTGCAGAACCCAATCAACGATTGTCTAATTAACAATCATCTTTGCCAGATGAGTTGGGTTATCTACATTTTGTCTACTTTTACTAATTCTGTGTTGTAGAGCGATGTTAACCTGATGTCAACTTCATGGTTGTGCTCATTTGAGCACATATCTTTAAATTAATTTTAATCTAATAGGAATGCTTTTAAACTTTCATGGTGTAACGGTTAAAACATTTACAAACCATACAAGACAAGAATATACTACTGTTACTTACCCCGTTGACTACGATCTTTTTACGCACTTACCGTAAACACTGAGAATCCCAAAGCCCTCAAGGTCGCCATGATATTTTGTGGTTCAATATCAAAACCATTACACTCTTCCCATTAAATAATTTAGATAATTTAATTCCCTTAGTTCAAAACTCACAGGTTTGTTTAGGCGAGCCTTTTGGTACAGAATAGGTTATGGTATACAGGCGTAATAATTACACTAACACTTGGTTATTGTAGCACAGACATCTGATTTTATTTTCTTTATATGCGTTATGAGAAAGTTTTCTGTCTTTGACATAAAATTTAATTCATAACAAACTATGTTAAACGAAAACCATATGTGATATAATTAAACAATAAAACAATTATTAAAGATGATCATCAAGCATAAATAAAAATCTAATTCGCAAACCAGTACTTTTCTCTTCCTCTTTCTACTCTATAATCTCTCTCTTCATACTTTCACACGCTCTCTCACTCTCTTTACATATCTTTGTGAGATCTCATTTTAATTGACTTTTATGTTTTTAAGAAAAATATAGATTGATATTAAATTTTGGCCAGTCGATCTTGTTACTTATCTATGTCGTAGTCGTCTCCGAGTCATTGCACCACCACTGGACACTCACTTTTTCAATAAAATGCCGAAATGTCTAGTTTCCAAAATGTTGGATTATGTCACCTCCACTGATTCATGAATTTAAACAGTTTTTTAAAACTTAATCACAATTTTAAATATAACTTTGGGGCAGGCATACCGTACTTGCCCGCATACGCCTCCCGACACTATTACAATGCAACTGTACTGTCTGATGGTGAGCTGGCGACTGCTATCTTAACTGGTGTGGTGACGCTCCTTCTGTGTTTTTTGCGCATTGGAGAACTAGTTTCAAGCGGATTACCACCCGTCTCCTGCCCTCAAGCATCGAAACTTCTCGTCGTTTCTTGTCACCGGAAGTTCGCTGTAGCATTGAAAACACGTGGTGCTCTTGTTAGTCACCTACAGCTGTTGACTGTAAGCCACATGTGTGTTCTGTGATTCACCTATGCTTTGTTATGTCTTCCAACACATCTCTAACAATAGGTTTTATAAAATTATTACATACATTTGGGTACACCAATTTTGTCCCGTTACAATGGCTGTTTTAGCAATCATGTTAAACATTGGGGGGGGGTCTTTGAGTTGTAATCCATTTATATAAAAGGCCAAATGTTTGTTGTTCTATGGGGAAGTGCAGGTTGTAACAACACGAAACCAAATATCAAGCAATTCAAGACACACTGAAAATGACTTCCACAGCTATAGTCAAAATGTTTAGCCATTTTAACCCCTCCAGTGGTGTACTGATCCTGTGTGAGGTAGTCCTGAATGCCAAGCTGTGACTTCTCACTAAACTACATGTGTAACAATATTCAATAAAAAATTTAATACTCAAGACAAATACATGAAACGTTCAGCTTTCCTTAAAACACAACTATATAGTACACTTGCCAATGTTATTTCCTTATTTCTTTTATAAATTTATAAAAATATTTTTTGAACATAAATTTGTCAACACACAAAATAACAATTTTTGTCTTCACATGAAAAAAATCTGTACAAAACCTAAATTCATAACATCTATTATTTTTTTGACAAATCTATGTAATTTTTAATTGTTAATCATAAGTTTAGTTTTTATTAATATTATATATAATATTAACCTCACTCATTTTTGAATGACTATTTAACTGAAATAACTTTAACAAATCACTATAGTGTGCTAGACAAATTGTCTCTCAAAAATGTCAACAGTAACAACCTATTGAATTGCATGTTAAACCAATGTGTCTTATATAGAGAAGATACAATTTCAAGCAGTAACAAGCAATGTTGTATGTTAATAAATTCCTGAACTACAAGCAGAGAAAATTGGCGGCTGATTGAGTCAGCAATGACACTTTAACAAAGACCGTGCAATTGGCCTGTAGCAGTGAAACAGTTAATGATGGACCATGACTGGCTTTGTAGCACAGAAAGATCAAAATATCAAATAGCATTCTAAATATCACTATTGCATTAACAACTCGGAACACTAGGTTTTTTATAAGTAAAAGCATAAAGTTTTACCTTACAGCCTAAACCGGTTTTCTCCTTTATAAGGCTTCTTCAGAGGCTGCCGTTGGTAGCGCTGTCCGTCTTGTTGTAGGCGACGGAATCGAGTTTCGAAAGATCGATGCTGTGTGTGTGGGGTGAGATATGTTCGAATAATGCGTGCGATTTGAAATGTGTCTGTTCGTTTAGGATGTTGTTTTTATTTGTTTTTGTGTGTTTGTATATTTCCAATTGTTCTAGAGTGTCTAGTTTTTGGCCTTTTGTGTGTACGTGTAGAATGTTCATATAATTGTCGATGTTACTGTCATCATCGGCATTGTCAACATCGACAATAACATGAACATTCTACACGTACACACAAAAGGCCGAAAACTAGACACTCTAGAACAATTGGAAATATACAAACACACAAAAACAAATAAAAACGATGTACTGTTTGCTATTTATTGATATAATAAATATATAAATACAAATACCTAAGGGAATTCACTTTTGACACACTTTCTAAATAACTTCTTCGGGCGCCATCTTGTTTTGCCAACTGCAAAGAAAAATTACCAAGGTTCGAGTCAGCGAACTGGGAAGTGCAGAACTGGTTATTTGAAATTAAACATATTTGTTACTCTTATACTCATCTTTTTCTTTATTCTCTTAAAACAATTCAATTGCATTTAAATAAACAACAGAAAATTTTAGATGCTGTTACAACCCCATCATGAATGAAATATCCCTTCTCACTTTAAATTTTGATATCATTTTAAACAAAATTATCATGATTACTTATTCGTATATACTAGTATTACCTTGATTGCAATAGACATATTTAAAATAACATAGAAATAGTTATACCCTATTTTATCACAAACCAGGGCCTCTTAATTTTATTACATGATTATTACACACGCCCTTTTACTCTCTCACGATACATATTTAAAA
This sequence comes from Magicicada septendecula, assembly GCA_034769895.1. Classification (NCBI taxonomy): domain Eukaryota; kingdom Metazoa; phylum Arthropoda; class Insecta; order Hemiptera; family Cicadidae; genus Magicicada; species Magicicada septendecula. Next base: position 180,639,696 of record CM068376.1, on the reverse strand, counting down.
ATTCCCTTATGAGCTCATTTAAATTTTAATTTTTTAAAAGGTTTCAATTTTGAATGGTTATAAAATTTTACTTTAAATTTTTTCTTTTCCTAATGTATGAATATAATAGAATAAGATAATTGATTCTCTTATCTGCCATTTCGTCCCTAAAATTCAGTCCAGCCTCCGTCCGTTCTCTATTTCTTTCACCACGCTGCACATTTCGTTCTTTTCCGTAATTTTCGCCGGGTCACTCGTAACTGTCCTTCATTTCACTTCATAACTGTAAAACTTATTAATTTGAATTAAATTCACATTTTATTATACGGGCGACACAAAAAACTTCGCCCAAACCGGCTAGCCGGCGAACGCACAAAACGACTCGCGTCTGATGTGTTCGGATGTTATTGTCCGACTGGGAATAGGCCACCGGCGCTATTTTATAAAGTTGCCGTGGTTGTATGATCAATTCCCATTGTCTTTATGTTTGTATCACTACGCCAGCAGACTGTTTTGTTACATAACGGCATTCCACAACGGGGATCGTCTCTGACGTAATATGGTCTGATGTTCGTTACATAATTTGTTTACTCGGTTTTGTGTGTCATTTGTTGACCTTGGCACAGTTTTGTCGGTTGTTTCACTCGTTTTATAAAATATTACTGAATAATGGTCACGTATAATGTCACCAGCAGTGCTGCCACTGTCGCTATTGTCGCAACCACTGAATTTACCTCTCGTTTATACATTTTGTCCCAATCATTGAAAAATTGTTATTTGTTTTATGAAAAAAAATACAACTGCTTTATTACCCCAAACATAGGCCCGTTACAATACCCCCTCAATGAGATATTTTATGCCGAAGCATAAAAAATTCATTGACACATTCATACTTGCTAAAGGGATCAGCCAGGATATTTCGCCACAACCCCCTGTGTGGTTTACAAAAAAAAATTATAATTAACTCACCCTTGGTCTGGTGACTGTGACCGCACCTGAAAGACAATACTGGACTTCTCTATCGAGATCCCAACACCATAGAGTCAGACAGATACTTAACGCCCCTGCTCTGACGTGCAGGCCAGCTCAGGTCCGCCGCCACAGCATCACCAAACACTGAAACAACAAATCAAATATAAACTAGTGGCCTTATACAACACCATATCCCCAACTGATCTATTTCCCCCTAGCGGTGCTGGTTTGCGCTAAGAAGCACTGGTTTTGTTTTTTACTTATTTCTAACATATCAGAATACCTAACAACACAATATAACATAAGAAACCATAGTACATTCGCAATTCACATTGTTATTATTATCTTAAAATAAACAATTTGTATTTAAAATGTTACACACTTTACATCATTCAATTTGCATATAAAATCACAAAAATTGCATTCTAATCTCAATTTAACTTTTATTAATTCGTTTCTCAAAAATTTATTTATTTTTTTATTTATTTTTTTTTAATCTTCGTTTTACACATCATTTCATTTATTATTCCCTTTCATTAATTTGGGTGATTCTACGTTATTCATTATAATTCACTTTATCAACTTGGCATTTACTCATAATCTTACCCCTTTTATTACTCTAACGCTCCCCTACAAAATCTTTAACTAGTATGACACCCCACTATCAAAAAATCTACTAACCCTTCTCTATCTCTAACTATTTACTACTTTAACCAATTCGCCACCTTCTCTCAATATATAAAAAAAAATACTCTCTAACCCTTTGTACTTAGGATATGTGTTTCCCCCCCCCAAAAAACTCAATTCCCTTATTTGGTTCCTGGATTCTACCTAAGGCATCCCCTTCCCCACTAAATCGGTACCTAATCCCGTCCCAACTTATCATTATGTTGCGGACTCCCACATTACACTACCCCCTATTACAAAATTGCCATCCCCAAAATCTCAATCTCATTACCTTACTTCAACTTCAACAAATTAACATCATCAATTATAAACAACAATATATCACTCAAAACTCTACATAAATTCTCCATTACTACTGTGTCTCCACTTATACTCAAATTCTCTATTACATGTATTTCATCTCTCATTCTCTTTAATACCCCAATATCTTTCAACTTGGACTGACTTAAACGTTTTACTCAAACAATTACTATCACCCAACTTCTATCTTTTGCAACCCATTGAAAATTTTAACTATCACAACTTTATTTCATGTTATTTTAAAATCTGTAAACACATTGAAAACATATTATATTTTTATAATCCTTATTCCTAACAAACTACATGCAATTAACACAATAAGATATAATAAACACAATATAGGAAGTATGTAGTGCATCTATTTTTCAAATCAAAACAAAATTATTTAGTAGCGAGTTATCATTATTAAAATACAACAAATTTCTAATTCGTTATCCCCCTGGATAACTTCCCTGCCACACACACTATGACCCCCCCTGGACTGTGGCGTCCAGTTGCGTCCACAAGGACTGAAATTTTGGAGGAATTTGACATCTCCGTGTCCTTGCTTCTGCGTTACATTTTAAAAGGTACAGATATCAACATATCTTTGTCCATAGTTATGCGCCCTTAATGCGGGTCTACCACCTGGCTCTGCTGTTCCTCCTCGAACAGAGTGGCAGCCGCTGTTCCCTAGTTTGGTGATTCCCCTTAATTTCACCCCCATCAATTTCAAAATACACCTTGACAACGATAACAGCTATGGCCAGTATGGTCAGCGCGTAATCGTAATGTGCCCCAACCATAGCTGTTAAAGCTAAACCAATTCCACGGTCAGGGTTTGGTGAGGCCGTGACCGCCCGAAAAGTTGGGGAATCACAAGTAAAATATCTTTTGTAACACTAAACTTAATAATTTATACTTAAATGACATTATTAGTTTGGATGGTGTTTAACCCCCTTTATATGTAAGCTTAACCATCATGAACATAAAATATTAAATACAAAATTTACAACCTCCCACCATTGCAGTTCCACACTACACTGTCAATGTCACTTCTTTGGGCACCAATCTACCCACCAAAATTATCCCCACATCTTGTATTGATAACAAGTTTTTATTTTATTACACATCTTTTCAAAACGTTCCCATACTCACTGATACTAAAACTTGACAATCATATTTGGTCACTTAATTCTAAAATTTATTTAAATTTAAAATTATAAACATCCAAAATTGTTTTGGTATTTTTTTTTTTTTCAAAAATCTATTTACATTGAAGGCTGACTCTATTTTAACTTTCAACACGTCTAGGAAGGTCGCAGTCGCCTGAAATGCCGGGTCTTGCCGCAAAAAGGATTGGCACCCGGTAGATCCACCACGTGAATTCACGTCCCCCCTCTGAAACACACTACTCCCCCCTCCTACCATTTTTTCAAACCCGCTTTCTACCTTGCGCCAACCCCTCTTGCCCCAAAACTCGTCCTTTCGGACTACACAGAACTATAACCAATGGCTAATTTCAGTTTTGCCATTGGTTCTGAAACTTTTAAATTTGTATGCTCTGCCTTTTACTTAATTGCAGCCTTCATTATATACAACACTCTAAAGCAGTACAGGCACGTGACAGGTACACCGAGACCGCTGCACCTGGAGTGTATTAAAAAAAATTTAATTTGTGTCACGTACCTGTTGGGGTCCCCCTCCCCGTTCAAATATGTAGTTAAGTTTTCTACTTTATACCAATTTTGGTGGAGCCGGACCATCGTTGTTTTCACCGCCCGAAAGAAGATCCGCCAACCATGGCCCGCCTCCGAGTTCCGAATTCCACGGCCAGGACTGGTAAGATCGTGACCGCCCGAAAATGGGGGAGGATCCCTTCTGTAAACATACAACAATATTAGAAAACTTATTATAAACATAATTAAAGTGACCGATATAATTTTAAATTCGTCGCATTTTGAGTACCTACTATTTCCTGCGTCGCTGGGTTCCTCAGCACATACGCATTCTGCATTTTTATTTCTACAATTTCATAAGGTCCTTCATACAACAAGAAAAACTTCTTTATTTCTCTATCTTGAGCACTGGACAAATCATGCCTTTTTACTAACACTAACTGACCTACCTCATACTTGGTCCATTTACCCTTGGCATCATGTTTTTGTTTTCTTCGCTCTCCTCTCGTGAGTAAGTTCTCATTTGCCAATCTAATTTTCATGTTCCTGTCCAAAACCTGACCTTCTGGTGGGTATTTGAAAAGTTGTTCCAATATCCTGGGCGGCCTTGTTCCCCTGATCAACTCATGCGGTGTAAATCCCGTGGACTCATGGGTGGTACAATTCAGCCACTCCTCTACTTTCTTTACGTAGGATGGCCATTCTGTGTGTTTGGCGTGACAGTACGCCCGAAATATCCTGCCAATCTCTCTCATCACCCGTTCTGCTTGGTTCGACTGAGGATGGTACACTGCCGTATGCTTGGGTATGATACCTTCCCATCCAAGAGTTTGTCGCCACTTGCCACTTATAAACTGTGGACCATGGTCAGATAATATAATTTTCGGTTTTCCAACATTGACCATGTAGTCTTTTACTATTTTCTCACCGAGCACTTTACTCGTTGCTCTCTTAATGCTATATAACTTCACAAATTTTGAAAAGGTGTCTAGAACTACAAATACATATAACACACCACCTCTACCTCTGGGTAATGGTCCATACAAATCAACCGCAACTAGATCGAAAGGTTTATCTACTTTTATGTAATTCATCTCCCCCTCTACTTTATAATTCACTACTTTCGATTTTTGATATAAATCACACACTCTCAACACTTTTCTAACTCTCTTCTCCATATTTTTAAATATACATGACTCTTTCAAAACATTAGCACATTTTCTCGCCCCAAAATGACCATACCTTATATGACAATCCCAAACAATTTTATCTATTGATCCCTCGGGTATAACTAACCACCAATCACGCTCCCCACCATCTACTTTTTTAAACAAAATACCTTGATACATTTGAAATCGCTCATTATATTCAGATCCCTCTACCTCTGTCTCTAAACTAACAATTATTCTACCCAATTTACTATCAGATCTTTGCATGTTTTTAATATCACTCAATTCCTCACCAAAAATTCTATCTTCTCTAGTTAGTCTAAAGATTTCTATTTCTTTAAGGTCCCTACCAGTTTTATTGTCTATAACATCTACTCTAGAAAGTGTATCTGGTACCTTATTATCTGACCCCTTTATGTATTCCCATGAAAAGTTATATTCTTATAAGGCTAATACCCACCTGGTTAATCTGCTATGTGTCAGCTTACATGAATTAAGGAATGACAATGCCTTGTGGTCCGTCCGGATTATCGTGGTATTACCTAGGATGTAGGTCCGGAATTTACCCACGGCGAACACAATACTTAGAAGTTCTTTTTCAGTTGTATAATTTTTCTCAGCCGACAGCAGCGATCTACTGGCGAAGGCGATCGTTAGGTGTTCCTTGTCGCAACCCTCCTGGTAGAGCTCCGCCCCTAGCGCTACATTGCTGGCGTCGGTCTGCAAATAAAATGTCTTATTAAAATCGGGATGATTCATCATGATCATGTGACTAAACTTTCTCTTAATTTCATTAAACGCAGTTCGTTCCGTATCGCCCCATCTCCACTGCTTATTCTTCTGCAGTACAGCACTCAGTTTGGATGTTGTGTGTGCGTAGTTCTCCTGAAATTTCCTGTAAAAATTGCACAGGCCTAAGAAACTTTGTAATTGCTTAATGTTTTTAGGTTCGGGGAATCGCATTATGGCTTCTACTTTGTCAGGGTTGGCTAATATCACCGCCTGTGTAATAATAAATCCTAAGAAATGTATTTCTGTCTGCAGAAACTTAGACTTGTCCCAATTCACTGTTAAACCCCCTCTTTGCAGCTTATCTAATACATATTCTATGTGTTCTAAATGTTCAGTGAATGTTCTAGAAGCTATCAAGATATCATCGACATATACAGTTAAAAAGTTTAAATCCTTAGGTTGTAAAATATTATCTAAACATTTAATAAAACTGGCAACACTGGTGTTTAATCCAAAAGGTAAGCGTTTGAACTGGTAATTCTTACCGTTAAAAAGAAAAGCTGTGTATTTCCTGCTCTCTGTTGCTAAAGGCACCTGCCAGTATCCAGCGGTCAGGTCTAAAGACGTCATGTATTTGACTCCGCTGAACTTCTGTAAAATCTCATTTATGGGTTCCGGAGATTCCCTGTCAGGTATAATAATTTGATTAATTTTCCAAGCATCTAAACAAAACCTTACCTTTCCATCCTTTTTTATCACTACTACCAAAGGGTTTGAGTAGGGTGATACTGAGCGTTCAATTATGCCTCCCTGCATCATCCGGTCTAGTTCCTCCTGTACAGCCCTTCGCTTCGAAAACAGCACCGGGTAGCTCCTCTGCATGTATGGTGCGTGGTCTCGGACTTTCAGCTCGCAGATGTAGTCCTTCGCTTTCCCTGGTGATTCATCAAACACCTCTCTGAACCGCTCCACAACTGCCCACAACACCTCTCGCTGAGTATTTCCTACAACTGTATCTTCACTAAAAAATTTGTCGGCTCTATCTGCCCACACACTCTCATTACACTCATGCATTTCTCTCTCCTCATTTTCTACAATCTCACTCTCTCGACATATTTATTTTAGTTTCTATCTCTCTATCGCCTATCTGCTTATGTAACATTTTTATTCCCGTGACTTTAGCTTCATTTACCACTTTATTAAACTATATTCTGACTGGTTTATTCCCCTTTTCAAACTTTACTATTTGTCTATTGAAATCTATTACAGCTCCGTTTCTCTCCAGAAAATCATTTCCCAATATTACCTCTAAACTCAACCCTTTAACTACTAGGAAAGTGTTTTCAAATTCAACTTCATTTATAAAAATATTTAATTGTACTTGTCTGGTTATTCTCTTACTTCTCACCCCAGTTACCCCCACTACTGTAACCCCCGCAACTGGTAAGGACGGTATATTCTTATTTATCTCTTTTAATTCACCCATAACATTTTCAGAAATTACTGAGATCTCGCTACCGGTATCAATTAAAGTTTTATAATTCTTACCTTCAATGTTAATTGTCACCTCGGTCAATCCTGTTCTGCGTTCCATCACCTTGTTCTCCTCTTCTTCCAACAATTCTTTTGCCATGTCCACCTTGATAACGTTGTTCGCATATTCGTTGATTACTTGGACCCGGTTCTCCGTTGACAATGGTTGGGCCCGCTTCTCCATTGTCCTCCTTAGTTTTCCGTGGATGGACCTGCTACAGCTGGATGATTTCCTCCCCTTCCTCTATTGTAATGTCCTCCTCCTCTCGGCGCTCCTCTATAAAATTCTCTTCCCCTCGACTGTTGATTTGGTGGTGGGTTCATTCTCTCGTTCCTGGCACACTCCCTGGTTCGATGACATCTAAAACAATTCGTTCGATTAGCATAGTTATCAGTTTCACAGTCTCTACACCTCCAACTCTCGCCCCTATTATCGAAACTTCCTCCCCGCGCTCCACGGTGAAAATTGTGCATTCCCCTTGGTTGATTATGATTCCCATTTATATGTGATACTGGTGTGTTTATCCGCCTACTCATATCCCGTTCTCTTATATTCTGAAATATGTCTTAAGATTTTCTCTAATTCCGTGATTTCTACAATCTCTCGAGTCATTAATGTAATTTGTATTTCTCTCAGTAAGTGCTTGCTTATGTGACGGACGAATGACCCAAACGGTAACGGTGGCTCTAAATATTTTGCCTCATTATATAGTCGCATTACATACATAGTTACGTTACCCCCTTGGTTCCCAAAATTACCTGGTCCCATAATTTTACTCCGTAATATCTCTTGTTCCTCCTCCGACCAATATTTCTCTCTAAAAGCCGTTTCAAAACACTGATAATTTACCCAGTCTACTTTATGCACCTCCGCCCATACCGCGGAATTCCCTCTAAAACATTTCATGATTTTTAACAATTGTACCTCCACTTCTACAAAATTGATTAAATTCTCTGACTCTATTCAAAAACTGCATAGGGTGTACCCCCCTGTTTTCGTAATTAAATAACTCCAAATCAATATCGCTATTCATATCTTTGGCGATGACTATGTGTTCAGTAACTCTATTAAGTTTTTCGTTTATAGCTATATTCAATTCATCTTTAACATTAACTATACTCTGCTCAATTGACACAAATTTGTTGTTATTTAAATATTCAAATTGTTTATTATTTTTAATGAAGAAATTTGTGTTAGTGGTTGAAAACACAATCAGAATGATCACAGTTGCACACCACTATATAAAAATTATCCCGATTAGCGCTTTCAAGCCTCACAGCCCATCGTCAGATCGGAATAGGCAAAAATTATTTTAAAACAAATACTTCACCCCTCTCCCCCACCCTGCTCACACACAGCAAGCTATAATATGAATGACCCTTCCCCCCCCCAAACCCTGTCCCACGCCATCTGTACAGTTACATATTTTTCTAGCAAATTCCTTGTGTTTCAGTGTTGTGTGTGTGTGTGTGTGTGTGTGTTGTGTGTGTGTGTGTGTGTGTGTGTGTGTGTGTGTGTGTGTGTGTGTGTGTGTGTGTCCTTTTAAACTTACCCTACTTCCTCTCCACACACGTGGGTCAGTCACACACCCTTATTTTAAACCATCCAATAGTACTATGCAATATAATTCTTAATCTTATCTATCTGTCCTCTATCATTTACTTCTTAATCAAGTAATTAATTATTATTTTATCTATTTTTATCTATAGTATTATTTTAGTATCTATAGTACTATTTTTATCATTTATTATTTTTATCTATAGTATTTACTGTATTTTGTATAGCTTGTATCTCTGTTTTGCAATTACTTTCTACCTCCTTACTAACATTTTTTACTATTGCTATTTGTGATTCTAATTCACTGCTACGGTTATCTATAACATGTATTGTATTAGTTACGCACTGCATCTCACTTTCAATACTCTCAACTTTATCATCTACCTTACTTACAAAATTTTCTAATTTGTCATTTACTGTAATTATTTGTTGTCCCATCTCTTTCTGATTGGATTCTAACATATTTGTTTTACTGTCTACCACACACACATACTCTCTCAATTCATCTGTCTCCCTTTTTGTTTCACTACGTATTTCATTCATTCGGTCATCAATGCTACACAGTGAATTAGTTAATACATCAAACTTGGCATCATTCATGTCAAAACAACTATTCATTACATTGAATTTGGTCTCAAAATTACTATTCATTTTCTCGAATTGACTGAGCATAATACTCATCATATCATTATTATTCTCTTTCTTAACTGAGGTCGGCGTTGACTGACTCGTTACGCCTTCCATTATTCTCGATTCAGTCTCGCTTAAATTGCTATTTATTTGACTGTCAGTTTGACTATCAGTGAAACTGACTTCACGGTTAATATTTTCATTAGTATTCATCATTTTTATTTAATTCTTACTTATTTATAATACACATCTATCAATCATATTATAACCTTACTACTTATGTTTACACATTTTTTAGTTACCTTAAACAACCATTCTGCTCTCCCAAGTAGGCTGTATTTATATAATTATATTATATAAATGTCCCTGTTCACAAGCCAATTGTACTGTTTGCTATTTATTGATATAATAAATATATAAATACAAATACCTAAGGGAATTCACTTTTGACACACTTTCTAAATAACTTCTTCGGGCGCCATCTTGTTTTGCCAACTGCAAAGAAAAATTACCAAGGTTCGAGTCAGCGAACTGGGAAGTGCAGAACTGGTTATTTGAAATTAAACATATTTGTTACTCTTATACTCATCTTTTTCTTTATTCTCTTAAAACAATTCAATTGCATTTAAATAAACAACAGAAAATTTTAGATGCTGTTACAACCCCATCATGAATGAAATATCCCTTCTCACTTTAAATTTTGATATCATTTTAAACAAAATTATCATGATTACTTATTCGTATATACTAGTATTACCTTGATTACAATAGACATATTTAAAATAACATAGAAATAGTTATACCCTATTTTATCACAAACCAGCGCCTCTTAATTTTATTACATGATTATTACACACGCCCTTTTACTCTCTCACGATACATATTTAAAAATTCCCTTATGAGCTCATTTAAATTTTAATTTTTTAAAAGGTTTCAATTTTGAATGGTTATAAAATTTTACTTTAAATTTTTTCTTTTCCTAATGTATGAATATAATAGAATAAGATAATTGATTCTCTTATCTGCCATTTCGTCCCTAAAATTCAGTCCAGCCTCCGTCCGTTCTCTATTTCTTTCACCACGCTGCACATTTCGTTCTTTTCCGTAATTTTCGCCGGGTCACTCGTAACTGTCCTTCATTTCACTTCATAACTGTAAAACTTATTAATTTGAATTAAATTCACATTTTATTATACGGGCGACACAAAAAACTTCGCCCAAACCGGCTAGCCGGCGAACGCACAAAACGACTCGCGTCTGATGTGTTCGGATGTTATTGTCCGACTGGGAATAGGCCACCGGCGCTATTTTATAAAGTCGCCGTGGTTGTATGATCAATTCCCATTGTCTTTATGTTTGTATCACTACGCCAGCAGACTGTTTTGTTACATAACGGCATTCCACAACGGGGATCGTCTCTGACGTAATATGGTCTGATGTTCGTTACATAATTTGTTTACTCGGTTTTGTGTGTCATTTGTTGACCTTGGCACAGTTTTGTCGGTTGTTTCACTCGTTTTATAAAATATTACTGAATAATGGTCACGTATAATGTCACCAGCAGTGCTGCCACTGTCGCTATTGTCGCAACCACTGAATTTACCTCTCGTTTATACATTTTGTCCCAATCATTGAAAAATTGTTATTTGTTTTATGAAAAAAAATACAACTGCTTTATTACCCCAAACATAGGCCCGTTACAACGACATCCTAAACGAACAGACACATTTCAAATCGCACACATTATTCGAACATATCTCACCCCAAACACACAGCATCGATCTTTCGAAACTCGATTCCGTCGCCTACAACAAGACGGACAGCGCTACCAACGGCAGCCTCTGAAGAAGCCTTATAAAGGAGAAAACCGGTTTAGGCTGTAAGGTAAAACTTTATGCATTTACTTATAAAAAACCTAGTGTTCCGAGTTGTTAATGCAATAGTGATATTTAGTTAAGTAACGGACACATCATGGACAACAAAATCCAAGAAATAGCATTCATTAAACAAAAACATGCCGTATAGTTTGGTGGCAAGTTGTTAATTTGTTGTAAACTTAATTTTGTTCAGAGATTTGTTTTACAATTTTATGAAATATGGTTGTATAGAATATGTAGGAATATAAAATTACACATTTTCTTGAATCCATTGAGATTGGATTCATGTAAGTGGGGAGAAGAGTCAAGAGCTGAAGAGCCTTGCAAAAGTGAATCCATGTGACAATTTAAAACATAAAACAGACAGATTGCAGCTTAAATGTAGCCAAATTAAACAACACATTGTAATTTTTTTGATACACTGAAACATTTTAGTTGTCAGTATAACTCAGATGTAAAGACAAAGAAAATTTAAATTTAATTTCTGTCATAATGAAGAAAAATAATGCGACTGTATATTAAACTGGTGCATGAATTATGTTTTAGATACAGGAAGCTTGTACCTGTCACCATGGTGTTTTCAGTCACCATTCAAGTATTTGTCTTCAGAAAACAATGTATCTCATATAAGTATTCAGAGTTACATGGCATACTTGAAGGACAATACTAAGTTACTAGCCAATCCTGGATTGAAGGCCAATGTCCGTAGTGATGTTATATCTGTTGCACATATCCTTCCATACTGGAAGGAAAGATACCGTTTTGAAAGCAGTATTAAAAAATATATTGTTCGCAGGTAAGACTTAGCATTACCATTTTTGCTCAATAATGGATTAATAAATTTTTTTAGATCTGCTTGTTAAGTAGTTGTGAGATTCACTACTTACATATATGTACATACATACATGTCATAGTAACAATCTGTGCACATTGTGTGTATGTCTGTCACTTTTTTTACTTGTGTCACATGGTAGATAATAATACATAGAATGTGTAATAGATAATAATTATATAAAACGTGTATATAGAATAATTTAAATTAGATACACAAATTCTATTATGTTAATATTAAACTACAATAAGTTGTAACTATTTTATGTAAGAACGCTCAAAACAGATGTACTCTTATATTTTACAGTTACGTAAACAAGAAGAAACAAAAATAGAGACTGTTTTCCTTGTAACACACACACACACACACACACACACACACACACACACACACACACACACACACACACACACACACACACACACACACACACACACACACACACACACACACACACACACACACACACACACACACACACACACACACACACACACACACACACACACACACACACTATTAAGAAGGCTAAAAGTATAAATGTATATAAAAATAAATGAAAGTATTAACAGATTAGCTAGAATTGGGTAAAGGAGTGAATCAGGGCTGCTGTCTGTTGCCAATCCTTTTTTACTTTATACAGAGGATGTGTGAAGTAATATTTTGGAGAATGAAGGAGGGATAAGAATAGGACGACAAAAAGTAAACTGTATTAGAATTACTGATCATACGGTAAGTTTAAGTAATGAGAGTAATGCGCTGCAAAAGGAAGTTAAGTTGGAAGAAATATGGGATGAAGATACATGTTGGAAAAGCAGTACTCATGTGATGATATAATAAAAATAAATATTCTTAAATATATTAGGCATATTGCATATCGTAATCTAACATTTTGCAACTGCATATGTTGTATCAAAATTAAATGAACTTTTAATGTGCTCTAAGAAAGTCAATAGTTCATTGTTGAATCTGAATCTGTAATATTGCAGTTGTAATTCTTTTCTATTCTTTTCCTGACTGATAAATAGTACTGTTATTAATCCATAAGCTTGTGTCTGTTTTATTATCAGTTATATTCATTACAAATTTGAAGAAAAGAGAGATTTGTACATAGGATCAGACTGTAATATACTGGTTGTGTTTGTAACAGGGACTTACTTATTAATCTGGATCCACTTGAACCAGATTAATTACCATTTATAAGACACTAGTTAAACAGCAGATATATTTGCTTTTATGAGTTTAAACTATGCACTTATTATGTGTGATGTTTATAGGTATGTTGCAACTGCGAGTGGAGCAATTGTAATGTATCCAGGCGGAGTGACTGATCATAAGTTAGACCCATTGAAACGTGCTTGGTATCTGAGGGCAGTTCAGAACCAGGGTGCACTGGTGTTCACAGCACCTTATTTGGATTCTGGTGGTGCTGGCTATATTGTCACACTCAGTACTACAATTGGAAGCAATCCAGTTATACTGCTGTTGTTGCAATAGATTTTACATTAGGTATGAAAACTGTTAGCAAAGGGCAGGTGCACAATGTATCTGTTAGCATCGTGTATATAATGTAACAGATGGATCATCAGTACATTTTGGTTGGTGAAATAGTATTAATCTATTACCAGCTATAACATGTCCATTTGATATTAATGAAGGTGTTTTTTTTTCAACCGTGTCAAAAACAGATCTTCACCTTGTTTGTTGGTTATAGTGTGCAAAGTAATGATGGTATATGGATTTAGATATTATTTATTGCATAAGGACTCCTTTTTGTACCACCAAAGTTAGCTAGGAGTTTCAGGCGTGGTGGGCTGTCTATGTGATGTATTTGGCACACCAGAAAGGAATTGTGGCTATTGTTATGCTTCTGCTACCCATTATACCCCAGAATGTTATCCCAAGTACACATTTCCACTGGCTCAGTTGACCTTTACACAAGAGATCTGGCTGTTAAATTATCTGTACCTGTTAATTTTGTTTGTTTGTTTGTCTAGTTCTACCTACATCATCTCTTACTAACAATGTTCCTCTGTTCATGTTAAGATGTCAGATGTAAATAGACATGATGAAGTTTAAATTAAACTTAGATTAAATCCGATGTGGTTAAAGTGAACAATTTTAAAATAGAAAATTCATTTTCTTTCATAATATCTATCAAGAGTATTGGGATCAGGCCCAGATCTGTGGTCTGCAAAACACTACAGTGTGGAAGGGCACCCACACCCTTAGGGGTTTGAAGTGCCAGTAATTTATCTGCAAGAAAATTTAAATGCTGGATTTAAAGAATTAAATAGAAAATTATGTATTTCGGAAATATACTACAAAAATTGTTCCAATCTCTGAAACCAGGAATTTGATACAGGTTTGCCAGTGGTGATTTGTGACATTATTGTGCGTAGATTATCTATATTTATGTTTTGTACTTTGTTATATTACTTAAGAAAATCTTTGTAACATTTTGTGTTTTGTAACAAACTCACTGAATATTTGTGGAGCTAATTGAAACAAATAGTGTGGCTGAAAAAAATTAAAACAACGTTTACAGACATGGACAACTTCCAGTTTTTGTTTTTGATTGTAAGCCTGTCAAAAATACTATGTGAACTTAATATTGTCCATAGCTTTTCCTAGGAAAAAGAGTAAATCTTGTAAAGGTGGTAAAAACTCTTCAAGAGATCAAAGAAATATTGAAACAGATAGGAAAAGAATTAGCTGTTGCTACAAAATGGAAAGTAAAGCTTTATTCTTACAGAAGTGTCAATAAAAAATATATATTTTTTTAATAAGTTGACAGACGATTGTAGATTTTCCAACTCTGATACTTGCATCAATGTGAATGTTTTATTGCTTTTGTGGTTGTTACTGACAACAAAATAGCACCATTTTCACTGCTGGAAAAGTGGCTGAAGGTTTTCATGTATTGTTTCCCCAAAGTTCTTCTTCAACTTTTGTATCATAAAATTTTGACCAGAGCTTGAAAACTCTGAAGAAACTATGTAAAAGACATTGGTTCATCTCTACTATTGGAACTTGATGTGCATTTGCATGAGGTTAGCCAAATTTAAAAGCTTATTTTCGCTTGTGAGTTAACAACTCTCATTTATATTGAATGTGACACCAGTGCTTGAAGTTATCCTAAAGTATTAATCGCTCTGGCAGTATTCCTGACTTCACTTATAACGGATGCATCTGGCAAGAGATTATTCTTGATATTATAGCCAATGAACGTTGGAAGTTCAGTGGAGAAGGAGAGAGTCAATGATATGGAAATGTTAAGTCATCAACACTTGAAACCTCAACTTTGGATACATCACTGATAAAAGAATTTTAAGATATTAGGTCAAGGAGGAGGGATTTCTTTTAAAGGATTTGTGATATTCTTTGTAATTTCTATGATACAGTTTATACTTACCTTACAAGTCTCTCGGCAAAATTATTCTAATATCTTGTAACCATCTAAATATTTTGAAAACGACTTACCAAACTTACCACGTGTCTACTTATCCCGATTCTGACGTCTTTTCACTTCTCACTCACCTTAACTCGAACAGAAGATCCAAATTTCTTACAGGTCGCCACCAACATCTTTAAAGGCAGATGTGGAAACCTTATTACACTTTACCCTTTTTTGAATTTAATTAATTTAATTCCCTTGGTTCATTAATTTACCCAGGTTCGTTTTAGGCGAGTTTCTCCATACGGGACAGGTTATGGTTACGGTGAAATAATTATACTTAACACATGTTTCTATTGATAATAAATCTTATTTTATTCTACTCAAAAAATTAACTTCTTTCTTTACTTCCTTAACGACATCAAAAATACAAAATATAAAAGTCTATTAGCAAATATTTTGAATTGGCAAACCAGTACTTCAATTTGGTATGTATACTCTCTCTCTCTCTCTCTCTCTCTCTCTCTCTCTCTCTCTCTCTCTCTCTCTCTCTCTCTCTCTCTCTCTCTCTCTCTCTCTCTCTCTCTCTTTTGTGAGATCTCATAATTTTAGATTTGGGCCCCAACTTTTACTTCGCTGAATGAATGATCAATTGTTAATGCATTTTATTTAAATTTTGACTTATTCTGATTTTTTAATGTTACTTATCTGGATCGGATATCCATGAGGTTTCACCACCACGTGTTATTCACTTTTTACGTAGCACACTTAAAACTTTGGTTCTGAACTGTTATACATTTTACACTATTGTTGTTTGTTCATAATTATCTTATTTGCTGCTGTTTTAGATCAAATCACATAATATTTTAGTCGGCCGATTTTAAATTTGCTCGAGCACTTTGTTACATGACCGCGCGGTCCGGGTGGATCTAGTCGACTGACGCCAGCTAAGCTGTCGGGGTGACGCTCTGCATCCGCTGTGTAACTCGCTACATGGCCACCAACCGGATGTCTTTTTCATACCTTGTTCTCTCATTGGTTTCTCGCTCTCGCGAAATCTTGCGAGAGACCGGAAAGCTATTGTGCATTGCCAACGTGTGGTTGATTTTACGCAGCGTAGCCACGCGCTGATATTCTGACTCACGCATTCTTTGCCACCACTCCCAAGTCATACCTGCCACTGACTGTTACCGAATAGTACAAAGACTGGTTTATTATTTAACATGATTAAAAATTGGTGTACCCCTTTTGCCCCGTTACAATCTGAGCTGATTGTAATGTTGTTGCACAGTGTTGTAAAGTGGATTCTGAAGGCTTGATGATTTTACTGATCAATTTGTTCATTGTAGCAGTAAACATTATTAGTAGTGATGTTTTTGTTGTGTTCATTTCCCCCTGAAAATACCATAAGTTAGTTGCATAGTAGAATGTGTAAAACACTGAGTAATTACCTGTCTGTGTGTGGAGTGGTGGTGGTGGTATGTGTGTGTGTGTGTGTGGAGGGGGGTGCACATGTGTGTGCACACACATACGTATATACTTTTTTGTTAAACGAGCTTTATTGGTTTTGTGCAGAAGGTCCAAAATTTCTAGATCTGTGTCTCATTGGGATGGTAAGTCCTGTTAAAAGTTCCGTGTATTTCTACAGATTTATAAATATTCAAGTGTTGTCTTGAAAAATTGTGAATCCAGCACACAGATTGTAAAGGAGAAATTGTTTTCATTTTGAATTAACAGTGAAATTACTGTCAGGTTTGAATGTAACGTGATAAACTAGACTGCAGAAAGTTAGTGCAGAGAAATATGAGCAGCATTTTCATTTAAACTTCATTAAGAAATATTGTCTGAACTGGGAGTACCAATATCAGTACTAACTTATTGATGAATTTACCAATGACAATATTATCAGACTTTGATTGTATCATTATCCATAGCATTTTATGATTCCTTAGTGCATGCCTTTTAGTTCAGGTATGAGTATTTTATCTGATGTGCATAAAGTTCAAAACTAATTTCTTATCACAGAAATGTAGTGAATACTAGGTCTGTATATAAATATTCACATGCATGTCAGCAAAGTATAACACAAAGAGAATACAGTGGCTAGCTGTGATAGGAAAGTAACAAACATACTCATTGTGTAGATAAAATTATGATTTGAAGATGCAATTGTTTATTGCTTTCACAGGATATTTGTATAACCTGCTGCTCTCGTTAATACCATTCTGTTCTTCAGACGGTAAAGGACAAAAAAATAATGTAAAATGTTTTCTAATGGATGACAAAGGATATCTGATTGTTCACCCTAGTTTAATTGACCCAAAAGGGAAAGGGCCTGCTGAAGAACAACACATCACTCACAAAGAATCATTGTTGGCAAATGATATTCTTAACCACAAAGTAAGTTTAATACTGTAAGTTATTTAATTTATGTTACGAGGTGAAGATTATTACATGTTTATTTTACTTCTATTTTTAAGTAATTGCAATTAACAATTAAGTAATTTTAATTATTATAGGGAAAGCCAGCAAATTTAACCAAACTCACACTGTTTTTCAGAAAACATACATACATAATAAATAACAATATTGGTTTGAATTTATTTAACTTCACAAATAAGTTCATCAGGATTTGAATGTTTATTGGAAAACAGTGAATTTGATAAACTTGTGGGCTTTCCCTATAATAATCTTTAATACAATCATTCATTATATGAAATATTTCATTATTTATAAGTTTCTTATTCAGATGTTGACTTCATATACTGTTTTTACCCCATTATAAGTTGACTCTGAATTTAAGATGACCTGCAGTGTGGAAGGTGTTCAAAATATAAAAACCAGTTTGTAAAAAAAAAAAATCATGAAATTATCTTGTAAAAGATATACATTTTGTTATTTAGTGTTGTTATACAGATCATTTATGAAAAAATATAACTAAAATTAATAGATACACTTGCATAATATTAAATTTCTGCACAGAATCAAACTCAGTTTATAAAATGTGTAAAAAATATAAACACACTGAAATTGTACTGTTCATTTATTTTCATTCTTAACAGTAATCTCATTCTCATCATATGTATCATTTATGTCTCAATTCTCCCATAAAATATAATCTTCATATCCATTCACAGCATTAGATAAAAATATTTTTTTTAAATCTGTGTATTATAGCTTTTTGTTTTCTGTGATGCCAATGTGTCTCTATCTATTTATGTAACTGTACAACTTCAGGCTTTTTAATATTGCCATTAGGAGTAAAAATATATTTGGCACTATGTACCAGTAATCAGTGACAGTGTATCCTCTTCAAATTGTTTTTGAATGATATATTTTCTGGTATATCTAAAACCTCTTTTTGGCTCCTACATAATTTTCTTGTTTTTAGTATTTTTTAGTTTGTGTTTTGTAAAAATCCAGCAACAAAAGTTAGCTTCTGATACAGTAAAACACACGATTTGTGCCACTGTGGATATGTCCTGACAGCAAATGACCCGTTTAACTGTGACAGCATGTAATTTAACACTAAATGATATCTCAATAATACAATATTCAGATACATTCACAAACAAACAGATGTAAACTTAACAAATAGAATACCTGTGATTCAGGAATTTTCATAGGCCTGCTAACTAGAACTAATGTGAACGAGTTAATAATATAAGTTTTTTGATACAGTCGGAATTACTGTATAGATCACATTTTTTGGACTCGTAAACTATGTCATGTTTTCAGTTTGTGTATCTTGAGAACCGTAGAGAAATTTACCTTTTGACAAACAAAAGAACAATATGTGTCACAGTTTGTGATTCTTCACATGGTTTATGTTTCACTTTTACATTTTCATCATAGCTGTATCAGTTTTTTCATCAAATGACTCATCAACCTGGTTCCAGATATTTTAACACTGCGGGGGACATCTCAGTGGTAAAAATGGGAATTAATACTGTTACTTAACAAAAATATATAGCCTAACATAAAGTGTTTTGTATATTCGGTGACACTGAACTGCTGTAATTTAACAGAAACGTGCCTAAGAGTAAAATGGTAGTCAACAGTCAACAGTTCTTTCGATAGTATCCATACTGTTGAGTACAAATTCAGCCATTTGTATATGAATATAGGACAACTTTATATTTTAACATATCAAAAATTGGAAAAATGTCGTCTTGTATTGTGGTACATATAGTAAATTGAGATTAGTTTTATTTTCATTGTAAGTTAGCATATACAGAACACTTACACTGTGTTTATTTGTAGGGTCTGGTTAAGAAGTTGGTGTGCAATGATTTTGCAACTGGCACAGTTCAGCGTTACTACCAGTTCAACACTAGCATGAATAGTGTCATAACCAACATGATCTCAGGAGACCAATGTGTACGATATCAGTTGATAGCAGTACATGGGACAAACTTGTTTCTCGGAATAGTCAATACAACATGTGACCTTGTGACTGCATTTTGTCCTTGTAATACGGTTTGTATATTGTATTGTGCATTGTTCTTATAGAATCATTTAATGATTAGAAAAAGCTAGGAATCTGATAAGTGAAGGTTTTTACGTAGGCAGGCAGCTGCTAAATTGCATTAAAAAGAATTCTCCCTTCTGAGTAGATATAAAAATGTCTTTAACGATGAACAAGAGAGGGAGATATGGACTAACATTAAAAGCATTATGTCATTTAGCTTTTGTTTATGCGGAAACTAACCACAACCTACACCGTTTCAATAAAATCAACAGCTGTAGCTGGGGTAGAATGGCCTAGATCTTTTTTATCGCGTCATAATTTGCCCTTAAGGGTGCCAGAAAAAAATGTTAGCCACATCATGGGGTACAACATTTTCTTTTGAAAATTTATGTGATCTGCAAAATAAGTACAAGTTCCCTTCGCACTGCATTTTTAATCAAGACGAAACTGCAGTTCGAATAGTGCATGGAAAATTACCAAAGACAGTGGCTCCAACAGGCAAACATAATGTTAGCAAGGCTATGAGCGCAGAGAAAGGTGAAACAATATCAGTGGCATGTTGTATGAGTGCGTCTGGGTATACCTGCTGCATTTGTATTTAAAGGGAAAAGGGAGAACCGGTTTCTACTCATAACGCTGCAGCCGGATCCATCATGTTTCTAAACGGGATACATGACGACTACTGTATTTGTTGAGTAGTTGAAACATTTCAAGAAACATGTAAATCCCACTGCAGAAAGTCTGGTGTTGTTGATATTGGATAATCATTCCTCTTATGCCTCTTTAGAAGCAGTTACTTTTGCTAGGAGTAACAATATTCATATGCTGTCACTTCCTCGACACAGCAGTAACAGAACCCAGCTTCTCGATCACGTTTTCTATAAACTAATTAAGACAGCATACGACCAAATATGCGACAAATGGTGTTTGACTCATACAGGAGACACTGGTTCTAAGTATGAAATTGCTGAGCTATTTTCTAAGGCCATTTGTAAATGGCGACTGTTGATCATGCTGTAACAGTATTTAAAACTTGTGGAATTGTACCAATTGCTTCACAAGTTTTTACTGAGGAAGACTTCCTCCCCTCCGAGGTGTAACAGGACAAAAGCCTGTTTTCATATTTATGGTACAGAAGGTATTATTTTATTGTATTTTGCACACATGTGTATGGGCAGGACAATTTTCCCTTTGTTTAACGAAAACAACGCAGTTACATTGGTGCGGAGCGATTCCAAGGCCAAGGGCGTACGTGCGAAATCAAACACATTCGATGGTTGCATGAGTCGACACGAGCTCTTAATGTATTTTTCATTGGTCAACAATGCGAGGCGTCATTAAAAATATGAATGATGTAACAACAATAACGCATAAACCAGGGCGTTTCCTACTTCGAGACAAAAGACGATGACGTTGATGCACACGCACTTACGCAAAATGTGCATTGCATCCACCCCAGTCTTCATAATACAGCCAAGGCGTCAACACGTTATAGAAATTCGCCGGCAACTAATGCCAGCAAAAGTGATTTAAAACATAAAAAACGTAAATTATAAAGCAACAGTAAATACAAACATGACTTAAAATCAGTGAATAACAGTTTTAAAAATGCAAAATTAGAGTCAGTGCTACAGAAAGAGAAAACCAAAGTAACCAGGAGATCTCGGCCGAACATCGATCAACAAATGTGAAACTCTCGACCAGCACTTCAAGTCTACATATATTCAGGAAAGTCAAAATTGCAATCAAATTCATTTTAAAACAATTGAGCTCAAAACTAACAATATTTAAAACAAAAATGTATCTCGAATAATTTTGTAATGAGAGAGAGTGAGAGAGAAAGCGTGTGTGAAATAATGCCAGCAACCAAACTGAGGCGTTGGTTTGCGTCAATTATAACAGTATAAGCCAAATGGAAACACTTAAGTAAGTCAATAGCTGCAAAGCAATAAAATTATCTAGTTGATTAAAAATATAACAAAATTTTAAAGTCATGACTACAGAATATAAATATAAGGAGGTGACCGCCATTTTGTTTTGGTCACGGTGAGGCGGCCATTGTCATGTATTACGATTTACATTTGCAAATTAGAAATAATAAAAAGTAAGTTGATTTCCAATCATATCGATGTTGGTACTTTCATTTCAAGACCCAACTCAGTCTCTATTTGCGCTTAATGCGAACTCTGGACCCACAAGAAAAAAATATGATTACGCAGACATATGCACAGAAAATTATGGTAAGTACAGTAATTATGGTATGATTATCATAATAAATAAATACACAAAAATAACTAATAAATCTGTATAGGAACAAATGGTGCCCGAACTGGTGACTATATAAAAAATATTTTTATATAATAAGCCCGAATATAGAGACGGAGTGGGTATTGAAGTGAGAAGTATTACAATTGTAGGTTATGTTGTGACGTTTGTAGAAAGCAACAGTTCATTAACATTTTTTAACAATGGCAAACAATAATGAAATAAGCATAACAGAATCAGAAATAATGGGTGAAAGTATTCACTCGACACCAGCCACAACAAAAAGAGTTGAGGAGAATGACGTAATAAAAATGATGAGATTACTTTTTGATGAAAAATTTAACGAACAGAGTATTAAGTTTGATGAGCAAAATACAAGATTAGATAAGTTAAATGATAAGTCTAACCAATTTAATGAGAAATTAGATGAGATAAAAAACGAAATTGAAGAACGGAACGATAATTTTGATAAACATTTTGAGGAGTTAAACATGAAAATGAATAAAGTAGATGACAATTCTAAGAGTAAAGTAATAGACAAGTTGAACATAAATAAAGACAAGGTAAGTAGTGGTAAGAATTATGATAATAAAAATAAAAATATGATATTAGAAAATGATTATGTGAACATTGGTAGTGATAATGAGATTTTATGGAGAATAGAATATGACGATAATGGAATGTTAGTGTGTGATGAGTTAGATAGAAAGAGGAGAGAAAGTATAATTGTAGGGGGATTGCAGGGGGTAAATTTTTCCCTTAACGGTGTAGTTGGGGGTGAAGTACATGTGTTGAGGAAGGACGAGAGTGCCTTCAATGTATATTTGGGAGACGATAGGTCTACAAATAAAGTTGTCCCTAGGTTTTTTAGTGCACTTCACAGGTGGTGCAGTAATGGTGAGTTAGTGTCCCCTCCATATTCTGAGAGTGAGAGGTATATTAAGAGAGAGAGTGTAGCGTGGTGTTGTTGTGAGAACTATTGTGAGAAAAAGAGAGAAATAGAGATTTTTAAGATAAATAGAAACTATGAAGAATTTATGGAAAGATTAGGTGGAGAGAAAAGTAATAAAAATAAGAACTTACCTTGTAGTGAAGCTGATATAGTAGTAGGAGATGACGATGAAAATAATGACTTTATAACGTACCTAGTGGTGACTAATTATACTGAAGGTGACAGAACCATACCCGATCATGAATTATATGAGTTTGCAGAAAATAATAAAAATTTGAATAGTTGGTACATTTATAATGATAATATAAGGTATCCAATAATAAATAAGTTGTATAGACCTAAGATAAGATTATTGTTTGATGATGGAGGATAGATATTTTATTGTGTTCATGAACATTTAATTATGTGGACAGTGTTTTTGAAATGGACTGTTTTATGAACTGATTTATGGTAAATGATGAAATGATAATTTGGATTGTATATTTTTGTGTATTAATGTCAGTGTATTTGTGTATTCTTGATGTTGTGTATTTTATGTATTTTTTATGTAAACCATGTACTGTAGAATTTTAAATAATTGAAGAAAGTTTGATAATGAATTGAAATAATTATGAGATTTAGATTCTAATGGATAATAAATGATTAAACATGTAATATATTTGGATATTGAGATGTATTGTTATTAGTAGGTGAGGGATGAATTTTCTAATGCAATTGTCAATGATCGCAGTAATGTAAAGTGTTAAAAAGGGATAGAGCCTGGGTGATAATTATTAAAATAAAGGCATTTGAGTTAGTTAAGCAGAGTTATTGGGAGTTAGTGAGAATAAGAAGTTGAGATACAGAGAATATACAAAGAGGGTGTTAGATATTTAGGGACACAGTAGTTAGTGATAATATGTAGAGAGGTGAGTAATGTGAATGGTAAATATATTTATTGATGATGATATTTTGTAGTAAGGGTAGTGGTGTAAGGAGTGACCAGCGTGCGGCGTTGTGGCAAGTGTTAGAGTAGTTTAAGGGAGTGTTTGCCGATATTTGGTGGAGGGCAAATGGTTAGGTATGTATATGGCCAGGTAGGGAACACACATCCTAGTACAAAGACGAGCGGTGCCAGAGGTAAGTGGAATTAGTGAAGGGGGTTGTTATGAAGAGATTGGTGTCATAATATGTAAATCTGGTTGTTAGTAGTGGTTGTTAGAAAAAAGGGGTAGTAAGGTTAGATAGATAAATGCCAAAATAAGATAGAGATAAGAGTGAATAGTAGAGAGTCACCCAAACTAGACAAGTATTGATGAAAAGGTTAGAAAAAAGAAAATTCATAGTAGAAAGGGGATGTAACAGAAAGGTGAATAATAAATTTGAAATTTTTTTATAGAATCTAATGATATAACAAATGTTAAATATAGAGAGTTGATAATGATAATGTTATAAAGTTTTGATACAAGTTTTGTAAATGTGAACTATGTAATGTAAATGTAACAATGTTAATGTTTGATGTTCCATGTTTTATTATGTTTTTATTATGTTGATGCCAATAGTGTGTTTGGTTAGGAGGTCGTTACAGGGGTAGCGACGATAACAAATGTTGACATGTTGAAAAGATAAGGTTAGAAATGGTTTTGAATAAAAAATATAGTTTGATTCTATTGCAAAAAAAAATAAGTGTCATTAAAGAGGAGTAAAGAAAATTTTAAAATATTTGAAGTGTTTGCCATAGTAGTTATATTTTTTTAATTTTATACAATAAAGATGAATAGTAGTTGTTGCGTCTGAATATTAAAAATTGTTTTATGTGTTATGCTTAGTATGAGAATATGTTTTCTTGTGGTGAGGGAAATAAGTTAATATTAACTGGAGTCAGAAAATTTTGATAAGTAGAGGAATGTCAGAAGTGGGAATGAATCTTCTATCCTAAATCTTGTTTGTTTTGTTATTAGAGGATTTCAAGTTAAGCAAACCAATGGATCTAAGGGGAGCCATATCAGTTGCGGATATGGGAATAGATAAGGTCACTATTTTAAATTTGTGTATTTAATGTTTCAGAGTTTGATGGTGTTGTGATGGCGGTCCTGAGCTGGCCGGTGCGTCAGAGCAGGAGCGTTAAGTGCCTCATGGCCTTATGGTGTTGGGATCTCGAGAGAGAAGTCCAGTAAGGTCAGGCAGGTACGATCATCATCGGACCAAGGGTAAGTGATTGTATTTTTTTATATTAACACTACAGGGGGTTATGGCAACATATCTGGGCTGATCCCTTTAGGAAGTGTGAATGGGTCAATGAAAGTTTTTATGCTTCGGCATAAAACCTTTCATTGAGGGGGTTTTGTAACAGGATAAAAGCCTGTTTTCATATTTATGGTACAAAAGGTATTATTTTATTGTATTTTGCACACATGTGTATGGGTAGGACAATTTTCCCTTTGTTTAACGAAAACGACACAGTTACATCGGTGCGGGGCGATTCCAAGGCCAAGGGCATACGTGCGAAATCAAACACATTCGATGGTTGCATGAGTCGACACGAGCTCTTAATGTATTTTTCATTGGTCAACAATGCGAGGCGTCATTAAAAATATGAATGACGTAACAACAATAACGCATAAACCAGGGCGTTCCTACTTTGAGACAAAAGACAATGACGTCGATGCACACGCACTTACGCAAAATGTGCATTGCATCCACCCCAGTCTTCATAATACAGCCAAGGCGTCAACACGCTATAGAAATTCGCCGGCAACTAATGCCAGCAAAAGTGATTTAAAACATAAAAAATGTAAATTATAAAGCAACAGTAAATACAAACATGACTTAAAATCAGTGAATAACAGTTTTAAAAATGCAAAATTAGAGTCGGTGCTACAGAAAGAGAAAACCAAAGTAACCAGGAGATCTCGGCCGAACATCGATCAACAAATGTGAAACTCTCGACCAGCACTTCAAGTCTACATATATTCAGGAAAGTCAAAATTGCAATCAAATTCATTTTAAAACAATTGAGCTCAAAACTAACAATTTTTAAAACATAAATGTATCTCGGTGTTTACAAAAATAATTTTGTAATTAGAGCGAGAGAAAGCGTGTGTGAAATAATGCCGGCAACCAAACTGAGGCGTTGGTTTGCGTCAATTATAACAGTATAAGCCAAATGGAAACACTTAAGTAAGTCAATAGCTGCAAAGCAATAAAATTATCTAGTTGATTAAAAATATAACAAAATTTTAAAGTCATGACTACTGAATATAAATATAAGGAGGTGACCGCCATTTTGTTTTGGTCACGGTGAGGCAGCCATTGTCATGTATTACGATTTACATTTGCAAATTAGAAATAATAAAAAGTAAGTTGATTTCCAATCATATCGATGTTGGTACTTTCATTTCAAGACCCAACTCAGTCTCTATTTGCGCTTAATGCGAACTCTGGACCCACAAGAAACAAATATGATTACGCAGACATGTGCACAGAAAATTATGGTAAGTACGGTAATTATGGTATGATTATCATAATAAATAAATACACAAAAATAACTAATAAATCTAGAAAAAGAGCCTTTAATTAATTTACAAACTGTGAATAAAGATGTCGCACTCATCCACACAGGAGAAACTTGGCAAGAAAATCCAGAGAAAATACACGGTAATGAAATGGGCAGAAGTGTTACATCTTATGATATCAGTCTTCAGCAGCCATCAACTTCAACTGGTCTCCAAGGTACAGTATCGGAATTGCACGTGATGACTCTAGATGACAGCAGTGATGATGACTGTAATCCTACACCACCTGCAGCTCCATGTTATAATCCAGTTTCAGTTGTTCATGTTTTGCATGCTGAAATTCACCCTATTTCTAAATGCAGTAAGCAGTGAAAGAGATGTAGGGGTGGCAAGTCTTTAGTTTTAACTGGAACCCCAAATATAAAAATGCTGTAGGCTAGAGGAAACAAAAAACTAAACACTGAAGTCAGGAAAGCAAGAAAATCATTAGTTATGAGTGACAAGAAAGATAGCAGAGATTCTTCATGAAAAGAAAAAAATATCTCTACCGGCACCAAAAAATAAAGAAGAATTTAGTCATAATAAAGAAGAAGTGCTGTGTCCCGTCTGCAATGTCAAGTACTATGACCCGCCAAATGAGGACTGGATTCAGTGCAGTCAGTGTTTATCATAGTGGCATAAGTTGTGTAGTTTTTATGATCAAGGAGATTTTATCTGTGCCTATTGCCTTTAGTATTAGCCTTAACTATTGTGTTTAAGAGTTGTCAAATGTTTTTAACGTCATTTTTTAATACAGTATTTACTATTTTTTAATGTTTTGTTGTTCGTAACATTTTTCTATTTTAATTACATTGTAATAAATATCCAATTTATGATAATCTCTTACTGGTATCATATCATGATATTAATTTCTTATTGTTAATGAACATAAAATATTGTTATGACGGTCTACTGATCGTCATATAGTACAGTGGAAGACAAAATACAAGACACCAATAAAGTCACTAATCATCAGCTTTAATTATCACAGTTAAACAGTTTGTAATCAACAAGATAGTCTCTTACAACAGATCAAATAAAAACTGTTCACATGCAATAATAATGTCAACTAATATACTACTACTACTACTACTACTACTCTCCAGCACTACAGCCCATGGTGAGCCTTGGCCTCCGCTACGACCCGTCTCCACTCATCTCTGTCCACTGCCTTCAGTCTCCAGTTCCTAATGCCCATCTTTCTTAGATCTTCTTCCACATCCTGCTGCTATCTTCTTCGAGGCCTTCCTCTTCTTCTTTTGCCCAGTATCGTTCCACTTAATATAGTTTTGGGCATCCTCGTAACATTCATACGGAATACGTGTCCCAGCCATCTAATTCTAGCTGATTTTATGTGTCTCACCACGTCTTGTCCACCAATCAACTCATTTATTTCACCGTTATTTCTGATCCTATACGTATTCCCTTCCTTCACCAGTCCAAATATCTGTCTAAAAATTCTTCTTTCAAAAATTCTTAGTGCACTTATAACCTTATTTATGAGAGTCCATGTCTCGGATGCATAAGTAACAACAGGTCTGATCAGTGTTTTGTCAACTAATATAGTCTTGCACAATTATAAAACACATGACACTTTACCACAATACTTCGAACCGCACTGGAATAAATTGCCACTAAAACTGAAACTAATCGTCGCTGAAGTCTTGTACCCTGCTGAGATTCCAGCATATTCCATAATACGCGTCTACTAGAAAACACTAGAGCGTAATTGGTTGCAGCATTGAACACAGCGCGTGCGGACCGGTATGGTCTTGAAAAGTCTCATTGCGGTCGCGTGACAAGTGTTACATAATTGTCCTTCATCTCAAAGTAGCAGAAATATGTACGCACACACATATTACAGCTGGAATAGCCGAGAAACACGTAGAATGTTCTGTAATGGCGTACACTTTTTCCACATTATGTAACACTGCTCCCTCCTTAAGCCTGTTCGTCCTGAACTGGCAAACTGTCTCTGAAGTAATACTTAGCCAGGCGATCTAGGTGGACGACCTTGAACTTTCGCTGTCCTTCCTGTTGAAGCCTATAACAACATTGTTGATTCTTTTTTTTTTCACAGTGTAAGGTCCTTCCCAGTTAGTCTGAAGTTTAGGTGAGCGACCACGATGGCGCTTCGGGTTGAACAACCAAACCTGATCTCCTTCTTCGAAACCCACAAAATTACAGCGAGTGTCATACCAAGTTTTCATTTTATCACTGGCTATCTTCAGCCATCCTCTCATCAAGTGATTCATTTCTCGCAGTTGGTTTTCTGATTGCGAGGAATAGTTCTGTCGCTCTTGGGAAAGTCTCAGGTGATCCTAACATCAAGTCCCCAGGAATCTCCCTCCCAAACACCAATTTTGCTGGAGTCATACCGGTTGTGTCATGTACTGATGACCTATACGTCATGAGGTATAGTTGGTCCCAGTCTGTTTGGTTCTCGTCAACAACTTTCAAAAGATGCTGCTCAAGTGTCCTATTGAACCTCTCAACCATCCTGTCTGACTGAGGATGGAGAGGCGTTGTCCTGGTCTTTCGAATTCCGAGTAGACGGCATAATTCTTTAAACACTCCTGACTCAAAATTCTTCCCTTGATCCGTACGGATTTCCATAGGGGCTCCATAACGGCAACAGAAGTTGTAAACTAACCCCTTTGCCACAGTGGTAACCTCCTGATTTGGAATTGTGTAGGCTTCCACCCACTTAGTAAAGTTGTCACCTATAACCATGATGTACCGGTTTCCATTGTCAGTAACTGGGTATGATCCAGAAATGTCTATGCCAATTCTCTCGAAAGGGAGTCCAACGTTATACTGGCTTATTTTTCCCCTGCTTCTGGTTTATGGGCCCTTGCTTGCAGTACATATGCATCCCATACCTCTACATCGTGGCGAAGATGAAGGAACTAGATTCACTTCCGTATATTGTCAGGGGTTTTGTTAACGCCAAGATGGCCTCCAGACGTTCCATCATGCATCTCCTTCAAAACAGACTGCACTTTACTGCGGGGAACTATCAACTGCATGACCACGTCCATATGCACTTTCCCAAGCCCTTTTCAGGAATCCGTTCTCTAAGGTAAGAGATTCACATTATGCTCAGTAGCCCTTCAGGACTTTGGAATCATGGCAGATATCTTGCTGATCCAGGCGGCTACCTTCCTCTTTTGCTGTCAAGAGCGGCCCAGTGTCTTCATCAGTCATCTGTTCTTGTCGACAATCTTGTGTTGTCCTGCGGTTTGCCAGGAAATCTACAGTGATGGCTTGAACAGTTTTGCTTGCGTTTTGTTCTTCCTTTCTATGGCAATGTCGGCAGTCTTCCGGGCATGGTCTTCATGATAAGCCATTTGCATTACCATGCAGGTGTCCCTGCCAATGTTGTACTTTGAAGTTGTACTCTTGGTGACGTTTGAGCCACCTTGCCAACTCCCCTTCTGGATTTTTAAATCTCAAGAGCCATGCAAGCGCAGCATGGTCACTGTGCAGTGAAAACTCCCTTCCTTAGAGGTATTTATGGAAGTGCTCCAAAGCTCGAAAGATTGCCAGCAACTCCTTGTTTTGCAATAATTTCTGTCTGGTTTAGAAAGCATCTTTCTGTAATACGCTATTACTCATTCTTCACTGTTTTGCATTTGAGACAAAACTGCTCCTAGACCAGTAGTGTTTGCATCTGTGTCTACGATGTACTTCCCTTCGGAAGCTGGGAAAGTGAGAATTGGCTGCGAACATAATGCAATTTTCAATGTCCTAAATGCTTGATCACACTCTCATGACCACTGGAAGTTTCATTTATCTCCCATTAGCTCATATAGTGGTTTAGCAATTGTAGCAAAGCCTTTCATAAAACGTCTGTAATATGAGCATAACCCCAGGAAACTCTGAACTTCATGTTTACTCTTCAGAACTGGCCAGTCTCTTACGGTGTCTACTTTATTAGGATCCATGCTAACACCTGCTGCCAAAACCAGATGGCCCAGATACTTTACTTCGTTCTGGAATAGTTCTTCGGGGTCAGCTTCAGTTGGGCACCATGAATTCTAGTTAGAGCCTACGTAAGGTTTTCAAAATGGTCTTTGAAGGTCTTCCCGATGACTATGACATTGTCTAAATAAACAAGGCAAGTGTTAGGCCTCGAAGTACCAGATCCATCAGTCTTCCGAATGTTGCCGGTGCATTACAGAGTCCAAATGGCATGACATTAAATTGGAATAAGCCACTTGGGGTCGAGAAAGCGGTCTTTTCCTTATCTTCTTGATGAAGACCCACTTGCCAATATCCACTCTTTAGGTCCAATGTGGAAAACCACTGGCTCCAGACAGCGTGTTGAGTGTATCATCAACGCGAGGTAATGGATAGCAGTCTTTCTTTGTAACGTCATTCAACCTCCGGTAGTCTATGCAGTAATGCAATCCACCATCCTTCTTCGCTACCAGCATTACCGGAGAAGACCAAGCACTTGCTGAAGGCTTGATTATTCCCTCTGTCAACATGTCCTGTACTAACCAAGACATTTCCTCTTGCTTAGATAATTGAGGCCTTCGAGGAGGTTGGTGTATCGGTGTTGTGTTCTTGGTATGGATGCGATGTCGTACAACAGAGGTTCTTCCCAATGACTGTCCCCGAACTGCAAAAGAATCTTTAAATTCATGTAAAAACCACCTGGGTTCTTTTACCTCACCACTTAAGAGGTCGTTAGAAGATCTGTTTAATAATTCCTGCAGTTCCTCTGGTAATTCGGAATTATCCGTAGTACTGCATCTTCTTTGCATCATTCCGGCTACCCAGGCCACAGGAGTCAATTTGCCTAGAGCGTATTGCTTGATCCAAAATATTCGCCACTCTAATAGGTACATTTCCGGTTTCGTCAGGTTTTACTGAACGTCTGGCAATTAGTATGCCCGGTGTGCTGACTACTTGGGGCTCGAATATAGAGCACTGGTTGCCCCTAGTATCTACCTCGGTTCTAACCATGATAATCTTTTCAGAGTTTGGTGGAACAGTTACGGCCACTTGATTTATCATGTCCATAGATTTTTCTGATATATTCATTGTGGAGAGCATTACCTCTTCTTTTCAGATTCTCAAGACATTGTTTTTGAAGTCGACTATAAATCCATATGTGTTTATAATGTCCACACCAAGAATTGCTTCAGCCACAATGTCTGAAACAAGTACTTGATGATCAGACTCAAGTCGACCAAGGCGTAGGTGTATCTAAACTTGTACAAACACTTACAGGCCGTCCAGTAGCTGATCTCAAGCTGCAAGAGCACCAGATTGGCTTAAGATTTTTCATCACGTTGGTGCGCACAATGGAAACTGTTGTGCCTGTGTCAACTGTAATCGAGGTTGGCCTTTCTTAAACGAATCCAGTAACCACCAAGCTCCCGCTGTTTTTCTGAAGTTTAGAAATTGCGTATTGTCTAGGGGCTTCATTCCTCCAGTTATTCAGTACACGCCCTGTTGTACCGACTACTGTTTGTTTCCCTGCTGCTGAACTCCAACCTGACAACGTTGTTGTAGATGTCCAGGTTTCCCACATCGATAACACTTCGGTCTTCCGTCTTTTCTTACTTTACTCAGTGGCGCCGCTCATTGGGTCTCTGTTCCTTGCGTCTTGCCACTTGTTGTAAGTGACATAATTGGTGTCCTGTATTTTGTTTTCCACTTACCATATGATGATCAATTAGACCGTCGTAACAATATATTGAAACAGAACGTTTGTTAAGAAAGTCTTATAGGGATAATACTGCTATAACGCATTCTCTGACGGCCATAGACATGTTATAAATTGATTTTGTCAAAATACCCATAATTTTATACTCTTTCATGTCAACTGCGATATTTGTGTATAAGTGCGCGTGTGATTCACATTTTATTTAATAACTTTGTTAATAATTGACAATTCTTTTTGAAACTTGGACAGGGTATTTTCAGTACTGAAGGCTACATTTTTCATATACTCAGTTCTCTAAAACTATAATTTTTATATGGTTTTTTTAAATGAAATCAATTCTTCTTTTAACTCGTTATCTGCAAGAGGGTAATAAAATTTGTAGATTAAATCTAAACAGGCCTTTGCAGAATCGGACAGAGTTTTAACTTGAAGTCTGTTATAGTGACCATCTATGACGTTGCTAGATTTTCTACCAATCAGAAGGTCTAAAATTTATTTGAGTCAGTACTCTGCCAAGTACGGATGGGACAGTTCACTTTGAGGTCTTGTCATAGAAGGACCTACTGACTGTCGCGAGTTTTTCGTGTCAGGACAAGTCTATTTCTATGTGACTTAGTACTTTGGTAGGCGATACGAGTTTATCATATTCGGATCCAATCGAAGAACTCAATTACAATTATAATAGATCTAATTTAGTGATTTTCGCGCAAAATGGAAGATTTACAGTTTAGGGCAGCAATACTGACCGCGGTGTTGCTGGGTTTTATGCGAGAACACTTCAAGAATCGGGAGTTTGTGTAAGTTCAATACACACAATTAAATAAATAAAGCAGATGGAGTGATTATTTATGTAAAAAGTAACCTACAGTATCAAACCATTAATGAACAATTTAATGATTTAAAAATCACTAGTCTGCTCATAGAATTAACAAATAAAAGTATTTTCAAAATTTCTGGACTATATCGTTGTCATGATTATGAGATTGACAAATTCATTAAAGATCATGAAAAATTTATCTTAAGTAACAAAACTGTTGCAAACCACATGATTTTGGGTGATGTTAACTTAGATCCCATTGAGTTTAATGAAAAAACTGAGGATTATTTCTACCAATTACTGCAAAGTGGTTATGAATCAATGATAAATACTTGTACTCATCCTATAAAGAATTATAAAGATGGAACTTGCATTGACCATATTTTCATGAAAGGAATATACACAGCAAAATCTGGTAAATTAATTGACTCAATCACAGACCACTACCCCGTTTTAATATCACTACATGGAAACAACATAAAATGCAAACTTACAGTATCTTTTGAAATAAACAAAAAAAGATTTTGGAGCTGTATGCTTCAGAACAATGGCAACAAGTCTGTAATACACCAAATAACAATGAAGCATTAGAATTGCTAATAAACAAGATTCAAACTATCAATGAACTTTCACACAAAACTAAGCCAAAAATTCAAAAACCAAGAAAGACCTGGATTACCCCTGCTCTCATTAATTCAGTTAATAACAAAAACAAATTATATAAAGCCTGGAAGAATAGTCAAGACGACTTGCTAAAAAAAGAGCTGTACTTAAATTACGAAAAATGACTTAAATCATTACTTAGGGCTGCTAAAAATAGGCATGAAGAAAAACAACTACAAAACACTGATTCTAAAAAAATGTGGAGATATGTTCATCTAAAATTGGATTGTAATACAAAAAATAGACAAATAAATGATATTTTGATTAATAATAAACTAAACAGCAATAATTGGACAAAGGCTAATTATTTAATGAATTTTTCAGCACAATAGTATCTAGGCTGAATGAAAGTGCGACTCCTACTATTCTGCAGCATGAAATACCAGATATATCAATTAATCAGCATACTATGTTTCTAACACCAACAAATGAGTCAGAAGTTTACCAAACTATTCGTGAACTCAAAAATAAACCTGGTGGGTGTGATGAAATTCATGCCTGTACAGTTAAGCTAGCTGCTCTGTTCATAACTCCTGCTTTGACTCACATTATTAATACTGCTATGATACAAGGTACATGTCCATATCAATTTAAGAAAGCTGTAATTTGTCCTATATATAAGGAAGGTGTAAAAAGTTTGGTTAACAATTATCGACCGATCGCACTGATATCAAATTTAGCTAAGATTTTTGAAAAAATTATTTTTACCAGATTATTTAAATTTGTAAAGAAACATAACCTGTTAAGTGCTAAACAATTTGGCTTTCTCAAGAAGAAAGGTACAGATGATGCTATAGCCCTACTTAGCAGATTTATTTATGAAAATCTAAATATTAGCATACCAAATGTTTTAACGTTTTTGGACTACTCCAAAGCTTTTGACACTGTCGATCATGGCATACTTATATCCAAATTACAGAATATGGGAATAAGAGGTGTAAGCTTATCCCTGATAGCCAGTTATTTACATGACAGGACACAAGTTGTAAAGGTGAATGGGACTAGAAGTCAGCCTATTAAAACAAATGTTGGAGTGCCCCAGGGCTCTATATTAGGACCTTTATTGTTTATTTTATATATCAATGACTTACTAGTGTTACAAGATGTATTAATAGCATATGCTGATGATACAGCAGTACCAATGTGTAACGTGTCAGAAATGGGTTATTTTATTTATTGCAAATAGTGGGTATTTTAATTTTATTTCATTTTCGGGGTTTTATAAAAAATATTGTGCAAATTTTAATTCCATTGTAACCGACAACGTGTTGACGGAACAGTTTCAGAACAAAGGCAAGACGCAGTATTCCGTTGTGAAATCTGTTGAAGTATGTACCACCCTAAGTTTTCTCAGAACTGTGCGTGAATGTGACGGCGCACGCACGTGCGACACAGGTATGCGCGCTGGAGTGACGCTCCTTCAGAAAACTCAAAATGGCCTAGAGAGGAATCGTTGCAGTTTCATTTACCATGAGGCCGGATACGAAAGATTTAAGGACCACCTCTTTCGTGACGTCAGACTAGCAATGCCGAATATCGTCGGCACTCACGACAGAAACCGTCACTATGTCGCATGTGCTTAGCCAATAAGCCACAACAACTCAACTGTGAACGGCGACGAAATCCGTTGGCTATGGACAGTAACTTCCTACCGCTCGCAAGAGACACCACCCAGTCTTTCACTGTTCTTGTCGGCCGACCCAGAGTCTAGTTAGGCTCTTTACAAAAATTCATATTTTACCGGTAATAAAGTGATATAACAATAACAAAGTATGTGACCGCGATAATCAAAGGGGTAGAACAGATTCATATATATTTTTTTCGGACATTAAAAAAAACAAGAAATCTAAAAGAACAATGGGTACGCGCGAAAACCACGTTGCCGGCGGACTTCTTTCTAACAAAAGTGTAAAGGCTGTGGGGATTAAAATGGTTTGGGGTTTTTAAAAAAAATAATTAAATTGAATATGTGAGAAAGGCAGGCTGGGCTGTTCATGTTTATGTGTGTGTGTGTTATATAGAAGGTAAGGTAGTTATGTTTTTGTATTAATCATCATCTAGGTTTAAGTCTGTCATTCAAAATTTAAAAGAAAAACCAGAGTATAGAATAACAAATTTTTTGATTTTACACGTGTTTAAGATGCTCAATAAACGTAAAAAATAAAAACCAGTATCTTTCAAATGATAAATGTTGATAATTACATTTTTTCAAAAACCTTATTTCATTTGATGTACTGTCAAGTTCGTCGAACGAATTGGGTTCGTCCCCACTATGCGATCCGGCCAGATCGAAGATTGAAGGTAAGTGGAAGTTTCAATATAGTTAATAATTAAATACCAAAGTAAATAAAGTTACAATTGTTGCCGTGACGCCAGGATGTAATATAACAAAAAAGGTTGTATTACACCGGCCTACATTTGACAGTACATTGAATGAAGTACGGTTGCGAAACAAAATTGTATTGATGTAAACTTACGTAATTATGATAGAAAGTTTGATTTTATATATGTTGTAATATCAGTTTTGAAGAAAGATTAATCATTGATAGTTGTTACGTAAGAAAAAATAGATCAAATAAAAATGTCTGAGAACACAGAAAAAAGCAGTGTAATAGATTCAGTTATGAGTGAGAGTGGCTTTGGTTCGATGAACCCGTCACCAAGTGTGAGCGAAGTAAGTCAGTCAAGGCCAACAGCTGAGTTGAGCGTGCAATCAATAGCTAACGACGACCTAACTGGGTCAATTATAGTAGATTACGCAGAAGCAAAATCTACCCCGGTATTGATCAAATCAGTTAAAACGAAAGAGAAAAAATTGTCATTAGATGACCTATTGGATTTTATGAAAGTCAATTTCGATAAACAAAATAATGACTTTAATAAACGTTTTGATGATAATGATGTAATTTTAAATGAGATGAAAAGTGATTTTAACAATAGATTAGATGAACAGAAAATTAAATGCGAACAGCAGAATGTTCAAAACGAAATTAATTTTAAAGAAATTAAAGACCAGAATACTCAGTTACAGCAGAGTATTAGCGTAAAATTTGATGGTTTAATAAATGATATACAAGAAAAGAATAAATGTCTTGAAAATGCCAATGAAATGATAAGAAATAATTTGAATAAAGTAGAACCGAGTACGAGTAATACAAATGAAAGTTGTAATGGCAATGTTGTATTAGATAAAGAATTAATAAATAATAATGATGTTGTTGAAAATAATGAGAATAATAATGTAATCGAAAATGTAGTATCTGAGAGTGATAATGAGAGTACTAATGAAGTTGTAGAATGTGATAATGAAATGTTAATGTGTATGTATGAGTTGGAGAGAGAGTGGAAAGAGGATATTGTGGCAGAGTGTAAATTTTCCCCTTATTTGTGATGAACCAAGGTGTTCGAAAATGTTATTATTGGAGGGCAAGAGACCCTATTTAATGGAAGATTTGAGTTATATCCTTTTGTTGTATAATGTTGTACCCTCTGTCTGTAATAATTTTGAGAGTGTGATATGGTATTGTGATGAGAGAGATTTACGTAGAGAATTGTATGTTAATAAAGAAACAGAATTGTATGAATTGAATAGAGAGTATGATGAGTGGAAGGTGAGGATAGAAGTATGTCGAAATAATAATGAGTTAATTGATAATACAAAAGTAAATAACCCGATAAGGAACATAATCACTGATGGCGACTTAACAAAAGTACTTGACGTTGACTTGTTTAATGATTATTATGGTAAAATAAATGAATTTGGTTTTTGTGGTTACAACACACAAAACAGTAATTTGTGTGTTAATGAAATGGAACAATGCTATATAAAACCAAGATTAATCTGGGACGATGGTGGGTAGGCTATAAAACAATAAAAGACAGTTATAAACATTTTGTTTTATGGTTTTGACATGGCAGATTTGGACAATGAAGTGCGGAAAAACTGAACAGTTAATAACAAAAGTTTGTAAATAAAAATGTAGTAAATTTATTTGTGTGCCTAGTAGAATGTTAAGTAAACAAGTATGCAGGTAATTGTGGCAACAATAATGATAGTAATATTTTGCAATTTAATAAATATCAGAATTAATTTTGAGAACAGTAATTGACTAATTATAATTGCTT
This sequence comes from Magicicada septendecula, assembly GCA_034769895.1. Lineage (NCBI taxonomy): Eukaryota > Metazoa > Arthropoda > Insecta > Hemiptera > Cicadidae > Magicicada > Magicicada septendecula. The sequence goes on along the minus strand of CM068376.1, from coordinate 180,601,866 downwards.
GGTAGCTATGTAGTTTGTATTTTCAATAATTGGTATTTTAATTTAATTAAAACAATTTGATATGTTTTAAATATTTTGATTGATTATTTAAATGTTATATAATTAAATTTTCTGAGGAATCTAAATTATTTTTACGAGATGAATTTGGTAATTAAATGATAAATTGTTTGATTTAAACTAACATTTGTGTTAAATGCTTCAGAGGTGAGGTGAAAGTATTGGTATGGTGAATATGTTTTGTGTATATCAATTTAAATGGACTGTAAGTATAGAACTTTTACAGTACGAATCATGTAAAATGAAAATGTTTACAGGTGTAACTCAGATGAAAAAATTTTTTATTCTATAATGAGATGATTTGAAATATTTGTGTTAAATAAGAATGATAATTAAAATTTTAATAATAACTGAAAGATGATATATAATAATTATTAATAATAAATTTGGAAATTTTTGTGTGTGGATGGGAGGTGTCTCAGATGAGCCACGAATTTCATTTTATAACATGAAAAATTGCTAACTCAAATTTTGATCCAATAAAATGCTTGTGTTCTGTTTAAATAACTAGATGCTCAGACATTCAATATAAGGTGTTCATGCTATATTTTTAAATGTAATATTTTAGTGTAGTAGGTTAGATATAAGAGTTGATAGAAAGTATATGTTTTACATAATTTGTGTATTTTTGAAACGAAGTAAATAATTAAACCGACTGGCAGGCGGTTAACATAAACTATCAGAATCAGAAAGAGGGGAAACAAGGATATGAGAAGTAAGGATAAATAAATATATATATTTCATGTAATTTGTTCAATTTTGAGATGTGTTTTCATTATGTTAGGAATATCAGCTGATCAGCAATGAAAGGTCACTGTTATATTGGTTGTAAATGTTCCAGGTAATTGATGTTTAATGCAATGTTTCAGTGTATTACAGATGCTATTTAAAGTGAGAAGTAAAGTAATAATTTGTGAAAGCTAGTAAAAGATAGTTTTGAGGGTGATGAATATTTTGTGGGACATATAGATCAGTCCAAGTTGAAGTCAAAGTTAAAGGGGTAGTAGAGAGAAAATATTGTTTTGAGTTAATGTAATGTTGTTTTGAGTTAATGTAATGTTGTTTTGAGTTAATGTATGTTATAGAGTTTTGAGAAGTATTGATGTTGACACAGTAGTCATGGGAAATATATGTAGAATATTGAGTGATATATATTATGTATATATATTTTATGTTATTTATAAATGATGTTATTTTGTTGTATTTGAAGTGAGGTAATAAGATTGAGATTTTGGGGATGGCAATTTTGTAGTAGGGGGTAGTGTAATGTAGGAGTCCGCAACAAGGTTGGGACGGGATGGGACCGATTTAGTGGGAAGGGGTCGCCTCAGGTAGAATCCAGGGACCAGATAATGGGAAATGAGTTTTTTTGGGGGGGAAAACACGTATCCTAAGTACAAAGGGTTAGAGAGTATTTTTATATATATTGAGAGAAGGTGGCGATTTGAGTTTAATGATAAGTTGGATTTAGAGAGTGTTTGACAGATGTTTTAATAGAGATGGGTGTCATATTAGTTAAAGTTGATGAATACTAGAGCCAGGGGGAGAAAGATTATATATGTATACAGATCAAGTGGTAAATTAAATTGTTATAAGTATTTAAATCACCCACAGTAATGGAGAATAAGATTGTTAAATAAAGAAAGAGATTTATAGTAAGGATATAAAATTTTTATTTTGAACCCAGTGACAAAGTTTGATAGAATTTGGAAAAGTAGAGTTGGAAAATGTTTATGTGGATAATTTAAATTCAGAATAATTTGATGGTTATTCATAATAATATTTTGTTATTTTAAATGTTTTATTTTATTATATTTTGTGTTTCAAGTTAGATTGTTACAGATGTTAAATGTATTTTCAGATAAAACTTGTACATAACATATGTAGCTCAAGGTTGTGGACTTGACCTAGTTTCGATCAGCTGACAGCGAGGTCATATACATACTAAGCTTGTTTAGTAAGGAAGTCAATTCAACTTTTGTTTTCTGATCAAATTAAACAAATTTTAAATAATTTCTATATGTAAAGGAAACATTTTAATAACTTTAAATTTTTTTCTTTGAATTTTAAAATTTTTTGGAAAATATTTTTTTTGAAAAAAAAAAAAATCGATTTTTCGCCGGCCAGATCAGGGATATTTTAAACTTTGATTACATTATTATTTGTGTGCTAACCATGTTTATTATTATTGAATTATTTCATATTGAATTGTATTGTTAGACTTTAGGTAATCACATGTTAGGTTAAATATGTTCTTAATTATAAGAAATGTTGAAATTGATTTATTTTAACTAACAGAAATAACAGAAAAACCTAATGAAGAGAATAATTTAAAATATATACAAAATTTATGATTTGATTTTAAATGAAAACAACCAATGGGTTGTAACTTAAATAAATTTTAAAGAAGTTTTCAATTTATAACATATAATGTGAGTGTGTGTGAGCCCAGTATCTGCTAAAGGCAGCCCAGCTTGCATACAAGGGGAAACATATCGGTGGAGGATCTGGCATAGTCTAAGCCAGGGTGTTGGATTTTTGGGGGTAGCATGTTAGAAGGCGAGGTGCGCCATGGTGCGTGTCTGTTCGATTTTTCGGTGTTGGGATCTCTTACGGAGAAGTCCAGTGATCTCGTTCAGATACGTCCATGGTCACCGAGCCAGGGGGGTCGTGTACCCATGAAGAGTAAGAACTAAGAGGGGGTTGTTGGCACCAGTTCCTCACCGGTCCTCTTAGGGGTTCTATCAATGAGATTTCTTCTGTTTTGGACAGAAGAATTCTCATTGAGGGGGTATTGTAACGTGTCAGAAATGGGTTATTTTATTTATTGCAAATAGTGGGTATTTTAATTTTATTTCATTTTCGGGGTTTCATAAAAAATATTGTGCAAATTTTAATTCCATTGTAACCGACAACGTGTTGACGGAACAGTTTCAGAACAAAGGCAAGATGCAGTATTCCGTTGTGAAATCTGTTGAAGTATGTACCACCCTAAGTTTTCTCAGAAATGTGCGTGAATGTGACGGCGCATGCACGTGCGACACAGGTATGCGCGCTGGAGTGACGCTCCTTCAGAAAACTCAAAATGGCCTAGAGGGGAATCGTTGCAGTTTCATTTACCATGAGCCCGGATACAAAAGATTTAAGGACCACCTCTTTCATGACGTCAGACTAGCAATGCCGAATATCGTCGGCACTCACGACAGAAACCGTCACTATGTCGCATGTGCTTAGCCAATAAGCCACAACAACTCAACTGTGAACGGCGACGAAATCCGTTGGCTATGGACAGTAACTTCCTACTGCTCGCAAGAGACGCCACCCAGTCTTTCACTGTTCGTGTCGGCCGACCCAGAGTCTAGTTAGGCTCTTTACAAAAATTCATATGTTACCGGTAATAAAGTGATATAACAATAACAAAGTATGTGACCGCGATAATCAAAGGGGTAGAACAGATTCATATATATTTTTTTCGGACATTAAAAAAAACAAGAAATCTAAAAGAACAATGAGTACGCGCGAAAACCACGTTGCCGGCGGACTTCTTTCTAACAAAAGTGTAAAGGCTGTGGGGATTAAAATGGTTTGGGGTTTTTAAAAAAAATAATTAAATTGAATATGTGAGAAAGGCAGGCTGGGCTGTTCATGTTTATGTGTGTGTGTGTTATATAGAAGGTAAGGTAGTTATGTTTTTGTATTAATCATCATCTAGGTTTAAGTCTGTCATTCAAAATTTAAAAGAAAAACCAGAGTATAGAATAACAAATTTTTTGATTTTACACGTGTTTAAGATGCTCAATAAACGTAAAAAATAAAAACCAGTATCTTTCAAATGATAAATGTTGATAATTACATTTTTTCAAAAACCTTATTTCATTTGATGTACTGTCAAGTTCGTCGAACGAATTGGGTTCGTCCCCACTATGCGATCCGGCCAGATCGAAGATTGAAGGTAAGTGGAAGTTTCAATATAGTTAATAATTAAATACCAAAGTAAATAAAGTTACAAATGAAAGCAAAGACATGGCCTGAACTTGCAACAGATATGTCAACTAAATTAGATATTATATACTCTTGGCTCTATCACAATAATCTAGTACTCAACATAAGCAAGTCTGTTTTTATCACTTTTGGAAATTATAGAGACTCTGTTCCGCATGACTTTGAAATTAAGATAAATGGTCAAAAATTGAAAAGAGTTAAAACTAGTAAATATCTAGGAATAACATATGACTTTAACATGAAGTGGGATGTACATGTGGCTAACATTGTAAAAAAAAACCAAATACTTAGTCTACGTTTTTTACAGACTTAAACAAATTTTATCAAAAAAGCAACTACTACAAATATACTATGGACTATTCCATAGTGTGGCAGGGTATGCTATCATAGGCTGGAGGGGTCTATATAAATCATCTCTAGACGCATTGGATCGGCTGCAAAAGTGTATTCTTAAAATTATTGGAGTCAATGAACAAGATTCGAATAAACCATTAAAGATTAAACAGGTGTTTGTAGTGAATTCTATAGTTTATCAATACAATTGTAACGGTACAGAATTGTGCGCTACCCCAGTTTTAATTTTGTTTCATATTAATTCAGTTTTAATCTTTAAATTGTTAACTTTCACCTGTGAGGTGCCTCAGTACAACACAATGTTAGCATAAACAATGATGTCTAGACAACCAGACTAGACGTATTGCGTAACCGCCCCAGTAAGCAGCAGTCCTTGTGAATTACAGTATGCAGTTTGTCATCAGAGAGTTAACAACTAACAGGCAGTAGCAGCATACAGTGCAGAAAAAAGTTAAACGGTGGCCTCGGTTGTAAGCTAGGCCGAAACTATTACAATCGGCCTATCTATTAAAGTATTAAAACAGGTAATAAAAAGCGTATAAACAGTGTAGCGCGCGGCCAACCTAAAAGGTCAAGTGTTCGAAAAGTTACATCGGCCGACACAATTATTAAATGTGAAAAACGTGGTTTTAGTGACCAGTAAAACTTAGTACCAGTCCAAAGACAAAATTACTTTAATGAGCATCAATTGACTTTCAAAGTGAGGGATAAAACACGTGCATCATCAGTTGGAGTAGAGCAACAACCAGGATGAGTACTATATTATCAATTCAGAATTTTTAACTACATTAACATTTATATTTACAGACGTTTTCCTAAATCATGAGATCTCAAAGTGGGGTTTAAATAGACTGTGAAAGTCAAAGAACGAATGTGTGCGAGTGTGGGGTTAAATTACGTATTGGTTCATTAAAAATATAAATAGTTTGTCATAGGCTAGTTAAGCAAGAAATATTCATTTTGTTAATTTGTTTGATTTTATATGCTACTAATTCAACGAGTATTTTAATATACCAGAAAAGAAATAAGAAATTTAATTGTCATCAAAGTGAGACGGAGTAATTAATCATTCAATAAACCAGACGTTATTTGTTTAACTGTAAACAGTGTATTGATCTTTATACCGTGTATCTCAAATAATCCTTTCTGCAGCAGTTTCGTCTGTACGACTCTGGGAAGAACCCTAAGGTAAGAGTTAATTATTAATTTAAATTAAATTGAGTAGTTTCACAATGATCTAAAAAGTGAGTTTTTACAAAATCGAATCAACACACGGTATAAAAGTATTATATTGCCGCGACACCTATTAAGTATTGGTCAAAGAAGCTATGTGTATTATGCCATAAAATATTTTAATGAATTACCTAATGAACTGAAAAATCTAAGTGTAAATATAAAAGTGCTTAAAAAAAATCAAAGAAAAAATTAGGAACATTGTTATTGAATAATCAAAAAAACAGTCTATTATGATATGGACCTTTTTTCTCTTTTTTTTCATTTATTTATTGAATTGTATTATAGTACAAACTAAAATTTTGTTAAAATTGAAAAACAATTTATTTTTTAATATATTACTATGATCGGTGAGGTAAAACTCACAATTAGTATTAAGTATATAAATATTAATTCTAAGGACCAACCTATCTACGGGCATTTATGCCCCCTATAGGTCCTTTATTGTATAATTTTTATTATATGTAAAGGAAAATTGGTAATAAATATTATTATTATTATTATAAACTTTTCCTACCTCCAGATTTGGACTCTGTGTTGATAATTTCATCTAACCTATCTATAATATTTTGTTATACTGCAATATATATTGTGACAGTACAACCATTTACGGTACTGTGCATTGCCAAAATAATTTAAATAAATAATAAAAATAAATAAATATTGATTGATAAACATGATTCAGATTGCAAGCTGGATTGTTTAAAATATAGGGAACACATGTACCCTATATTATTACATGTACCCTATATGTTCAGGCATGTACACGCATATCTGGCCCACCTGTCGCTAGCGTTGTGTACATGTGTATTTTGTTTGTGTGTGTGAAGCCTGTCCATTCCTGAACAGAAACCATTCCTTTTCAAATATTGGTAGATTTTATGTTTATTTTAATTATAAGAAAATATGTATGATAATGTAAAATAAAAGAGCCCAAATTGTGTGTTTTATAAAAATGCACAAAGAGTTAAAAAACTGTTTGAAAGTGACATAAATTAAAACTACAATGAATTAAAAAGTTTACAGCTCTTCGAATAAGTATAATAAAGAAGTGCAAGTTACATATAATAAACGTGTGAAAAGTAGTGATCGATTGAGTATCGTGTAGTGTAAAACAGACTTTGTAATTCGCGAAGATAAGCGAAATAAGTGAATCGAACCAGAGTGGGGGTAAAGATGCTTCGACATACTCTGACAAGATGAAAATTGTTCAGACTTGAGCTTTTGAATGACCTGGCTATAAATACCAGGTGGCGCTAATAAAGTTCGTTCTTCTATATTCAACCGTTGCTGTAGGAGGCTATGTCAGTCAACTACGTGATCGTAAATCTACAGTAAGCGTCACCTGATGACTTGTGAGGCAGAACAGAGGTTCGATGGACACACCTACAACCCATGATGTGAGCAGAGCCAACAACAACTAAGAGAGACAAGCAGTGGAAGCCTGGAAGAGGACCAGAGGACGTGAGGAGATGAAAGACTGGAGCAAGGACTGGGAGAGGACACAAGGACACGAAGGACTGGGAAAGGACCCGAGGTCCAGAAGAGGACACACTGAAGTTGCCACATCAAATGAGGTGGTAACAAACCATAATAATAAATAGACAATTGAAAGACAATATTGAAACTAGAATGAGACATTCCAACTGTTGCTAACAGAATTTAAATTGTACATATAATGTAAAGTCTTATTGTAATTTAGAATAATGTCTCATGTTGAGAAAGTAATATTGGAATAACGTAAATGCTATGAGAGAGCAATGCTTGATTTTTAAAGTGAAGTAAAGTAGAATAATTAGTAGAGTCTTTAATTGCTAAAAGAATAATGCATATGCTATAAATTTAAAAGAGAATTAAAGCAAGTAAAAAAGTTAAAGAAATAATTGAAACAAAAGTAAATTCATTGTGAATTGATAAGCAATTGCAAAAGATGGCCACACTACATGAGTAAGCCAAGAGCAGAAATAGATAATTAAGAGTAGATAATAAGATTTGTGTATAAACTGTTTAAACATAAATTGTTCACATAAATCACATACATAATATCGCACAAGCGAGGAATAATGAATATTTTTTTGTATTGCCGGAATAAGTAAAGAGGTTGATAATTAAATAATGTAAACATTTAAAAACTTTATAACATTGCCTTGTTATTACAATTACACCCAAACCAAACAAGTAAAAGTTGTTATGTTATATAACTTATCACTCCAAAAGATTGGGGCTTCCCAAATTAAATAAATTTGGGGTAGTTACGTTATAATATGTGTGTGTGTGTGTGTGTGTGTGTGTGTGTGTGTGTGTGTGTGTTATATCATGAGTGGTATTTCTGTGCTGCATAATCCACCTTTCATTTCATACAGTAGTTTTTATAGTAAGTCACAAGTGTTTATATTTTATGGTTAACTGGATGGTTAACATTTTACATGTTGAATGAAGTTTTATGAAAATATTCATATAATGAATGTTTGTTTGTAGATTGATCGACATTGTTTGAACTGCAACCGTTTGGAACAGACAGAGTGCGAGTGCCCCTGTGAATGTCCTCTTGACACAGAATTTTGCGATGAACCAACTTATGTTCACAACAATCCATGTCCAAATTTTGCAGAGTCTTCACTCCATATACCTCAAAATGTGCTTGGAGTGCTAAGGAAGGTGAAAACGTGTTTTCAACCAAATTGTGAACAATATACCACTCACAGGTATGTTTCATGCATGCTTAGCAGTTAGCAAATAAAATTTAAATAACAGATAAGTGTTCATAGACTAATACCATACTGTATAGTACTATATCGTATGTAGATATTCTTGCAAACCCCCTCATTCTCACCTCATGTTCATACCATAAAATTTTTCTTTTCTATATCTTGAATTACTATTTCTATGTCATGTTTGTTCATGCATCTCCTCATTTGTTATATATGTTCTAAACTTTATACCCTGGAAGCTTGCTGGAAATTTCCATTCTGAAACAAAACAATGTACAGGACGACACGTTCTGCCATCTTGTAGCGACATTCTTGTATTACAATCGTCCCAAATCTTGTTGACCAAGTCCTTCTCGTTTTTTGTCAGTTGCCATTGTTATGGAGTCGAGTACGCTAGCTATGTCAACGCGTCTAAAACAACGTACAGTGATTGAATTTTTAACAGCTGAAAAAATGAATGCTTGAGACTACTCAATTATTTGAATTAATTATTAATATTTATAATATCTTATCTTACCTTCGGGTTCTCGTCCAAGGTCGTACAGATGAAAAATCAGCTACAGAAAGGATTATTTGAAATAAACGGTATAAAGATCAATACACAGTTTACATTTAAACAAATAACGTCTGGTTTAATTACTTCATCTTCCTTTGATAACAATTAAAGTTTTAATTTCTTTTAGTATATGTGTATAGAATCTTCATTAGTAACATATGAAATCCAACGAATTAATGATAAACATTTCTTAAACTACTACAACTTATTTATATTTTAATGAATCAGTGCGTTTATTTTTGTTTATTTATATTTTATCTTTCCCTGAGAGATCTCTTTTAATAAAGTGTCTGTAAATAAATATTACCGTATAGTGGTTAAAAATTCTGAAATAATAATATGATACTCATCCTGGTAGTGACTGCGCTTCAACTGGGGATGTGAGTTTTTTTATCCCTCACTTCGGAAATCGCTGTATAGTTTTATCTCTGCTGTTACTGATTGCAAAATCATTGTTCACGTCTAATAATGGTATCGGTCCACTTAACTTCATCGGTACGAGCACTGATCACTTTTTATTAGTTGACTGCTTTCTTAGTTTGTACGCACTCCTACAACTGTTTATGATGAGTTCACTGCTTTTAACTAAGTGTTCACTAGTTTGATTTAATATCTCCGTATGTTAATATTAAGTCGGCCGACGTGATTTTATCGCACTTAGATGTTTTTAGGTTGGCCGCGCTCTAAACTGTTTATACACTTTTCTGCATGTTTTATTACTTTGATAGATAGACCAAATTTGTTTTACGGCCTATCTTGCACCCGAGGCCACCGTTTTATTTAACCAGCTGCACTGTATGCTGCTGCTTACTGTCTGATGTTCATCTGCATACTGTCATTCACAAAGCCTGCTACTGGGGCAATTACGTAATACGTCTAGTCTAGTTGTCTAGACAGTTGTTTATGCTAACAGTGTGTTGCTGGTTAAACTGGGGCACCTCACAGGTGAAAGCTAACAATTGAAAATTAAAACTGAATTGATATAAAATAAAATTGAAACTGGGGTAGCACACAATTCTGTACCGTTACAATACCCCCCCAATGAGAGATTGGATGTCGAAGCATACAAACTCTCATTGCCTAAAACCTAAGAGGATCAGTGAGGATATGGCGCCACAACCCCCCCTGAACTCTTTACTAAAATCATGGGTACTTACCCCCCTAGTCTAGTGACTGTGACAGCACCCATCCGCTCTTATTGGACTTCTCTACTCGAGATCCCAACACCATAAGCTCGGACAGATACCCGCCACAGTATCACCCGACTTTAAAACATTCAGTTTAGGATTTAACAAAAAGGCCTTCCAATATACCGTATCCACAACTGATTCATTCCCTCTTAGTCGTACTGGTTCATTAACAAAGTACTGGTTCGTTTTTATATAATATAACCTAACTGTCTACTTACAACTAATTCATACAAGTATGATAATATTCCCTGTACAATGTTTCCCCTCCAAAATAATACATTGATTATACAAGCATTTTTTATTATTACTGTTGTTACTAATAAATTTCCTTAATTTTCCCCGTAAGTACCGTACATATTTTACTCATTATTTCTCCTCAGTTATTTATTTTACAAATACAGTCAAAATCCAAATCAAAATAAATTTAAATTATTAAAAATCATTTTTCCAATTAATTTAATCAAAATAATTTTGCATTGACAACATTCTCTCACATGAATATTGACTGTCTTACAATCAAAACATCAAGTCATTTCCTTATTATTTAACAAATTTACCTTCATTTCTTCACATCTGGCATTTCTTTTTATTTCATAATAAAATGCTCATGGCAATGATTCATTAGAGTACAACATTTTGTTATTGTCAACTCAGCATGACTGTAGACATTAGTCACAACACACAACACACCTGTTTACATTAACAATGGTCTGCCAGACTGTGTAACTGTCTTCTTTTCGGTAAATTATTTATTCAAATTAAATTAAAACTTCCACTTACCTTACGACTTTGATCTGGCCGGATCGCGTAGTGTAGGCAAACCCATTTCGTTCGACGAACTCTGACGATACATATAACGAAATAAGGCATTGAAAGAATTTAAGTCTCAATTGTATGGAAGAGAAATTAGATTTTTTTATTACTCAGAAATGTTGAAATGTTAAACCTTCGTGTTACATGTTGTACAACTCTTGCACCTTACTGACTATGGCTTACCTTATCATTGACAATTATACAACTTCATTCACACACAAACACAGAACAGCCCAGCATTGCACACTCAACACTCACATTCCGTTCTAAAACCCCCATTTACCCGATTGAATACATGATTTTAGATCACTAGAGTCAGCTGCATGGAACTAGTATCGTCAAGGTCACACTGCTTACTTACAGCGTTGCCACTAAGCAACAGTTTCCCTTTCTTCCGAAAAATGCTACACTAGGAAGTAAGCCTACTTAATGTAAAGAATATAACAAAGTGAGAAAGTTTGTAATACGTACATGCATTAGAGTACATTGTTACATTGTCAGTAATTCTTAATAATAATTACATCACAATTAATATATTGTTAATAATTAATTAACAATTAATTTCCGTATCTTATACATAACATTCAATTCGACGCGTCATCTATAGTTTGTTTGAACGAATTTTATACGCATCCTGTGTCTTAAGCTTGCCCCATTTAATTATTGAAGACACCGCACTATTCGTGACTCAGAAAAAATATTCTATTTTTATTTCCTGCGCTGCTTATTAATAATTAAGTAAAAAAATTAGAACTATACTATAAGATGTTACATGCACAAGTAGCATAAAAATAATGGTATGTATAAACGTGAAACGAATTGGATTTCTTAAGAAAATAAGGATAATTTTATAAACAACAAATACAAATGTCTCATGAAATAAATTTAAAATTCCTTATATATATATATATATTTTTTAACTTAAATCTTTAAATATAGAATTTAAATTTAAATTCTATATTTTATGCATTGTCCTTACTAATTTTATAATTAAAATTTTCCTTATTTTATGAACTATAGAATTCCTTATGACTATTATAAATAAGCAGTATGTTGAAAAACTCACCTTAAATAGGGTTAGTCACACAATTATCACTTTGCAAAGTGATAGCACAGAGCACATTCATAACACTCCTGAAGAAAACACGCACACACGGTTTTTTATGTTTCAATAAAAATAGAAAATACTACGCTTTGCTATAGACACGTTTACCACCTATATACACTTTTTAACACTCCTGCAGTATTCGTCTTCGGATTCACTGGACTCAGGTTCGCTGTCACTACTCACACGTAAGTGTATGATGAAGGGCTCCACTGTGGTGTCTCTCGTGCACTGCTTTGAGTAATCGGCTTTCTTGTAGTGCCTCCGCATGTCTTACGCACTTCTCCCAGTCTTCCTGAGTTATCCTGTCCAAAGCTTCGTGTGCAAGTTGTTCAATATCGGCCAATCTGAAAGTCGTATTCTTGTTTGCAACATACCGTTTAACTTGGGCCCATATCAGCTCGACAGAGATCAGCTCGAATTTTGCTTGCAGTGGGGTATTCCCCTCGGTCGTAATATTCTAGTACGGTCCTGCGGACTATTTGTTTATTAAAATCGTCCAGTTCAGTGTTTTTGTGTTCCCGTTTATACCCTTTCCTTGGAGAACTGAACACAACACTCACGCCTTGATCATATGCCGAAGCAACGGTATTGCTAATACGTTGCACCGACTGTTCAGAAATGCCACAAGCTTCCGCTGTCAATTTTCGAACTTGTGCAAAGTTTATGTTCCTCCTGGCTTCTTCATTATACGCAAGATTTTTAAAAAACTTGTAAACGTTTGCTATGATGACTTTACTTTGTTTTCTAATGTCCTCTCGGCCCGCACGTACACCACCGCTGCTTGTACTCGAACTAAATGTAGGATACTGTTCCTCAATATCACTCATAATAAATACAAATTATTGAAATAAACTAATACACACACTGTCTACAATAAAGACGTCAACCGTTCACATGAAACGCACAAAATATCTGTCAACAATACTAAGGACGATAAATATTTTGGATGTTTGTTGCTAATTCGTCTCTTCCTCACCTCGTCCACCCAACCTACTTGGAATGGGGTACTTTAACTGAAATGGGATTGGCTTTTGTCACAACAGCGACAATTTTGTTTACAGAAATTGCTCAGTCCTATTTATCTTTGTGCAACGGAAGAAAGGTAGTAGCGCGGGCAGTAAACATATACATTTTTGAGGGGATTGTAAAATGACAAAGGCATTCATAAAAGTGTCAGACAGCAATATTTACCGAAAAGACATACCGACAGGATATACACAATGTGCATACCAAATGTGTACATATACCTAACAGAACTTCCGAACCATATGGCTTAGGAATGACCGTGTAGAGAACAAAAACAGATTCATTTACAAAAGGGAAAAGACCGTGAGTATGAAAAAATTAAAGCGACAACAGCAGGCAAGGTCAGCGTTCTCAGACAACTGTCAGTCTGTAGGATAACCGCCCATGAAGAAAACAGTAAAACTTTAATAAGTAAGTGCACTGTACGGAAATCACAAAATAACTGACCTAATGGTACTTCGTAAAGTTAGGGTGTGTATTGCTAAAAGGTTTAGATTCTAACATAAGAAAACCAGCGCAGTATCAATAGTAGTTTCAGAGAACTGCAAATCGTAACAAAAAAAAAGCCAAAGAAACAGAAGAAACGCAAAGATAGAAATTCTGTAGATATTTACGCGACAACAAAAATATATGTTGCCGACTCACACAAATTTTTAGAGCTCAAATACTGGCGCCCAGAAATTTAACTGAGTAGTGTAATCCACAACTAATTATTCCTGATAAAACAAATTCATTTACGCGATACGCATAAATAAATTTGAAACGAAGAATATAATGTGGATGTATGAAATTTTGTTTTCGTAACACTGCTAAAACGCTACACACTGTACTACCCGGCAACAACGCTGGGCGAGGGGCGTGGAGGTGACAGGAGAAGCAGTGAAAGTGAGTGACCCTTGACGATACTACTTCCATGCAGCTGACTCTACCGGCAACGCGTTCTTCTGTGACCTCGTGGCCAGCCCGGGTAGATCGAAAATGTCTCGAAAAGGACGAAACTGAATCCCGAATTTAAATGTTAGTGTTCTACAACTCTCCTCCCATCCTGTCACTGTTTTTGAAAATAACTACTTCACTTTCATTATTGAATACTGATGAAATTATATGAGCGTATTTAGCTCGCGTGTCGGCGCCGACACAGTCAGTGACGAACTGGGCATGTGCTTTTTCTGAGAGGGCGGAACAGCGTATTCACGGCCACCTGCTTTGCTTCGTCGTTCATGCTCAGTTGTTGAGGCATATTCCGTTTATACATGGAATATGGGAGTTATATTCAGGATACCAGAGCACGATATTGGCTTCTGCTCTGCTGATGTCATTAACAGTAGGCGGGGCGTTAGCAGTATTTCCGGATGGTCTTTGAGAAGACGATGAATACTCTTGCGCTCTGGCCATCTTGAGTTTTAGTCAAGAGCGTCACTTGTGCTCGTGGTCGTACAGTTGCGTATGGGCGATGCCACACAAGTACGGATTTCTGAGAATTTTGAAGGAGGTAAATTCTTTGCTCGCCGCGTTACACAATAACAACTGCGTATCGCCTTTGTCTCAATCAATGTTTCAATCTCCACGTGTTGTGTTGTAATCGGATTGACAGTTGTAGCATAAATAAATTTCACAATATTTTCCTAAAACTCCCGCACAAAAACGAAATAAATAAAATATAAATGCCCCATACGGTAAAAATAAAAATACCCAAAAATTGACACGCTACAACTGGTGTTATAAACACTCTCAGTTTCAACATTCATGGTTACATCATATACTGACACATACTTACTTCAACTTGTAATTTCTATAAATCTTTTAGTTAACATATTTATCAATTACCATTTATTACAATTCAGACCAAATATACTTTTAATTCACCTTTTTAAATTACTTTAATAACTTCTACTAAAAACAATTTGGTTTAAGTTACTTTAGTTAAAACACTTGAGAAGCTAGTGATTTATTATAAAAAAATTATTAAAAATAATAGACACTCCTCACAACTCTTACCTTTCTCGGGCCCAAAGTTCTTAGCACGAAGTCGTGAAGAATAAGCGTGACTTAGGTTAACCTTATTCAATAAATCATACTCTCAATTGTATTCAGAAATAGTTGTATTTATTTACTCATTCTTTGACATTAAATTTTATTGTTGTACTCTTTCATTTCATCTCAAAACTAACATTGATCGTTTTTATCATTAAAAAAAAAAAAGTATGTCCACCAAACATAGTAGTTTATTTATTCTGATATACTGTGAAGATTCATTGTTTTGAATTGTCTTTCTCCGAGAGTTATTTTCCAAACCATATGAATAAATACTACATATTCTCTAATATTATTCTTTACTGAAAAAAAAACTATAAAGTTCTTAAAGTATTACTTAAATTCTATTTTTTGAGATGACCCAGCAATGCCCACACTCGACACTCACACAATTTTTTAATTCCCCATTTTAATTATTTACAACCCCTTTAAAAATGCCATAATTATATTGATCGAGGATTACCCAACCGGCGTCGTTCCTCCCGTTATCATGCGTCGCGTTGTACGTATATGTCCGAAAGTTTGTCTTTTTCCCTTCACCACATTTTATTTTAGATTCGTTCACTTCACTGGTTCAGTTCTGATTTACCGCTTCACTTTTTATACAATTGTTACGGGGTCTCACTGGTTAGGTCGGCCGACACTAGTTACGCTCAAGTAAAATGTTTATATGACCGCGCGCGGCCGATATTGTTAGTCGACTGGGCGGCAAACTTTATCTGACGATGTGACATTGGGCGGGCAGCACTGCCTTGCCTGCTAACGAATTTCATTGCCGTTCACAGCCTTCGTTGTCGAATCTTTAGTAGCTGTACATCTAACACACAGGATTTACGTGTGCTGTGCTTCGACGATATTTCACAGCCTTTACTTGCGTTTATGTAAAGTTATGCGCTCCGCAGATGTTGGTGTTTGTGCATTTGTGAGTGGACGTCACACAGACGCAAAGTTCTTAGAATCGTGACACAGTCGACAACATGACATTCCTTTATAAATATTTCAACACAGTGTGTAATGCTTTTATTGTTTAGGCTGCGAGTTAGATTCAAACAAGGACTGGACACCCATATGAAATGATTTGAAGTATTTTAAAAGATGAAAACCGAAATTAATAAAAAATAAAAAACCTTCTAATTCGCCCCATTACAATACCCCCCAATGAGAAGTCTTCTGTCGAAACAGAAGAAATCTCATTGCTAAGCCCCTAAGAGGACCGGTGAGGATATGGTGCCAACAACCCCCTTTTGTTCTTACACTTCATGGGTAAACGACCCCCCTGGCTTGGCGACTATGGACGCATCTGAACGAGATCACTGGACTTCTCTGTAAGAGATCCCAACACCGAAAAATCAAACAGACACGCACCAC
Source organism: Magicicada septendecula (assembly GCA_034769895.1). Classification (NCBI taxonomy): domain Eukaryota; kingdom Metazoa; phylum Arthropoda; class Insecta; order Hemiptera; family Cicadidae; genus Magicicada; species Magicicada septendecula. The sequence goes on along the minus strand of CM068376.1, from coordinate 180,585,414 downwards.
AGCGCGCCTCACCTTCTAACATGTTTCCCCAAAAAATCCAAATCCCTGGCTTATATCATGCCTGATCCTCAACCGATATGTTCCCCCTTACATGCAAACTGGGTCGCCTTTGGCAAATACTGGGCGCATACATACACCTATAATATTTTCTAAACAAACTCATCCTTTAAAATTTAAGTTCAAAATCAGATCGTATCAAAACAAAACAAAATCTCTTATCTAAATGGATTAAATCTCTTTGTTATTATTACTGAAAAAAAACAAATAAATTGAATATTTAATTAAAACATGAACTGCCTTATCTTAACATTTGATTATACCTATATCCTAAACAATATAATTCAATAACGCTATTAATACGCATAAACAATAATACAATCAGAATTAATACAAACATCAATTTGATGGCAGGCACCAAAACTTTTTTTTTTTTCTACCCCCCTTTTAATCCCTTAACCCCTGATACCCGTTACATCCTACTGTGTGCAGCACTAGACTTCTTGGCCCTTTACAGCCTCATCCTAGCCATAAACCACATCTCCCTCGTGACCTGTAACTAAGTCACCACCCATCCACACTCACTATTACCCCCCCTAGACTGTAGCGTCTAGTTGCTTTCACAAGGACTGATGCGGAAGGGGTGGACATTTTTTCTTTTATTCCACCCCATCCTTGCTTCGGCGTTACAATAAAATTCGGTATTACACCTACTAGTTTTTATTTATACACCCCTAATGGACTACCACCCCTATCTGGGTGAAAATAGACCTGTTCCAAAATTTGGTAGATTCACCAAAAAAATAACCCCCCTACTAAATCTAACAAACCACCGGGTTGACAAAATAAAACAAACCACAAGCCGGTTATATCAAGTAAAATTTATGATTTGCCACAATTAACTACTTTCACGGTCATGATCCGGTGAGGTCATGGCCGCACTTAGGTGGGGAATCTACAGTTAAACGTAAAACATAGATTGTCAATTGTAAAAGTTTACATGAATGGTCATATGAACATCTTATTTTCCCAAACACTATCTCAGCCCAAATATTTCCATCAGTTGTCAGTGTTAAATGAATATTTTAATCATTATTTACATCAATTAGCATTTAATTTATAATTCCAGTTTGAATTCGAATGAAAATAAAGTTAAGTTCATTATTACAAGTTCATTATTAAAAATCATCTTTTCAATTAATTTAATTTTACCAAATTAATTTAATTTTATTATCTCAAGACTCTAAATTATGGTAATTACCTCATTATTTCAATCTTATTTGTTCGAGACAACTTTATTTATTTAAATAACATTTTACAAAGGGCCAAAAAAATATTATCTACATTCCATCACATCTGATGTTTCTTTTGTTTCATAATAAAATCTGCTCTTGGCATTGATTCATCAAACTGCAACAGTTAGCAGTTTCAACACTTGGCTGTAGATATTAGTCAAAACATACAACACACCTGTTTACATAAACAGTTGTCTGCCAGACTTGTTTTCATAAACACAGTTATAAACATTCTCAGTTTCAGCATTCATGGATACATCATACTAACACCTGTACTTCACTTTTCAATTTTTATAAATCTTTTAGATAACATATTTGTCACAGTCTATTTATTACAATTCAAACCAAATATAATTTTAATTCACCTTTCAGTTATTATTACCTTTTAATTACAGTTTCTATTTACTACCATTATCTCAATTCATTTATATTATTGAATTAAACTCTTTTCACACCAGTAAACATTTTATTTTATCTAATTGGTATTGGAAGCTTTATACTTACAGTACATTGTTCCTCTACTAACACAAACACAAAATACACACCATACCCACACCAATATCTCCACGTAACCTCTGAAACATTTAACAACAATGTTATCTCATAAAACCATTTAGCTCCATTGGAAAATTCGATTATACAACCTTTAAATTAATCAGAATATTTAAACATCTCAAATTATTTGATTAAATCAATTATTGAAAATACAACATTTTAATTACTTTCACCCATTGCAATAACTACAACTCATTCATTATCTTCTTCCAAATTATTTTTGTTAGTTATTTAAGCTGCAAAATATTAATATTATTATTATCATCCCAACAATTTGTACTACATACATACATTGTTTATCTAACATTTTATAATACATACAATTAATTTCACTAAACATATATTTACAATTCTTCAGCATTAATTATTCAGTTATATCACACTTCAGTGTCCAAGGTTGCGAGGTCAAAACCATAAAACAATATATTTAAAAGTGTCCATTTGTGAATTTAAGGCTCAACCTCCATCGTCAAAATTTAGTCTGGGTTTCAAATAACAATTTTCAATTTTGTTTGCATTCCACATACGGTTATCTTGTGTATAGTAACCATAAAATTGAAGTTTATTCATTTTACCATAATAATCATATACCAGGTCAACATTATTTATTTCTGTCCAGTCGCCATTAGTAATTATATTCATTATCAAGTCAGTTAATTTTTCATCATAAGGTAAATTATTATTATTTAAACATGTATCATCAAAATAATCTTCACTCTCAATTTTAACAGGTCAGTACTTCAAATCATTTAACATCTCTTTCAACTCATTATAATTTCTCTGCAACCTATATAATTCTATTTCTTTATCAACACACAATTCTCCATCTAAATCTCTCTCATCATAACACCATATCATACTTTCAACATCATTCCACACAGAGGGTACTAATTTATACAAAAAAGGGAAACAATTCAAATCTTTCACTAATAAGGGTCTCTTGCCCTCCAATAATAACATTTTTGAACACCTTTGGTTCATCACAGATAAGGGGAAAATTTACCCTCTGCCCTACACATTCATCTACTCTTTCTTTCCATTCTTTTTCTAATTTATCAACACTAATTACTACTTCGTTACAATATATAACTTTCTCTCTCTCACTCACTATTTCACTATCGACTTTCAACGTATCACTCTCTGATACCACCCTTTCAATCACATTACCACTTTCAATATCATTGTTAACATTTGTTATCTTACTCTCTACTACCACATTTTTAATTATGTTCTCATTTTCTACATTATTGTTATCACTTGTTAATTTCTTACTATCATTATTACTCTTACTTTTGATCCGTTCTTCTACTGACTACTATTCTCTCAATATCAGGTTTCAATTTGTTACAACTATTATCGCATTTTATTTTTACTTCATCAATGTCAAATTTAAGTACATCAAATTTACAATTAAATTCGCTTTCAATTTCGGTCTTGATTTCATTCAATTTGTTATTCTGTGTATCTAATTTCTCATTTACACTACTTTTAAATTCTTGAATTTCGTTTTTCTGTTCATCAAATTTGTTATTGAAATGACTATTTTTTACCATGTTTTCAGACATGGTTTGTATCAGGTTAAATATATCATTTATTGAAAACTCTTTTTCTCTTGTTGTCGTTGGAGTAAATTGTGCTGCTACATTTTTGTCAGTGAAGCTGACTTCTTCATTATTCATTTCACTTTCCCTACTCGATTTTGGGGTTATTTGTATCCCCGAATCGTCTGTACTCTTTGTTTCATTTGCATTATTTTTTGTTTTATTTTCCTGACTCACGTTTGGAGTCGAGTGGGTTTCAACGTTATTCATAAAATTAGAATCGTCACAATTTTCGACACTAGTCGTTTCATTTATATTGTTTTCATTCTTTCCTGCCATTTTTAATTGTAAAATTACCACATTTATTTTATTATACTATATTTTAACACTTCTTATCTTACATACCTTAAGTATCCCTTAATTATTACTTATGTATAACCTCACTTTTCGTACTTTTTTACGTACGCCTAACCCACGCTTATTTTCACATTTAGGTGCGGTTTATTCAAAATTACATTTATAAACTCGAGTCCAAGTTCGCGGCGCCATTGAGAAGCTAGTGATTTATTATAAAAAAATTATTAAAAATAATAGACACTCCTCACAACTCTTACCTTTCTCGGGTCCAAAGTTCTTAGCACGAAGTCGTGAAGAATAAGCGTGACTTAGGTTAACCTTATTCAATAAATCATACTCTCAATTGTATTCAGAAATAGTTGTATTTATTTACTCATTCTTTGACATTAAATTTTATTGTTGTACTCTTTCATTTCATCTCAAAACTAACATTGATCGTTTTTATCATTTAAAAAAAAAACGTATGTCCACCAAACATAGTAGTTTATTTATTCTGATATACTGTGAAGATTCATTGTTTTGAATTGTCTTTCTCCGAGAGTTATTTTCCAAACCATATGAATAAATACTACATATTCTCTAATATTATTCTTTACTGAAAAAAAACTATAAAGTTCTTAAAGTATTACTTAAATTCTATTTTTTGAGACGACCCAGCAATGCCCACACTCGACACTCACACAATTTTTTAATTCCCCATTTTAATTATTTACAACCCCTTTAAAAATGCCATAATTATATTGATCGAGGATTACCCAACCGGCGTCGTTCCTCCCGTTATCATGCGTCGCGTTGTACGTATATGTCCGAAAGTTTGTCTTTTTCCCTTCACCACATTTTATTTTAGATTCGTTCACTTCACTGATTCAGTTCTGATTTACCGCTTCACTTTTTATACAATTGTTACGGGGTCTCACTGGTTAGGTCGGCCGACACTAGTTACGCTCAAGTAAAATGTTTATATGACCGCGCGCGGCCGATATTGTTAGTCGACTGGGCGGCAAACTTTATCTGACGATGTGACATTGGGCGGGCAGCACTGCCTTGCCTGCTAACGAATTTCATTGCCGTTCACAGCCTTCGTTGTCGAATCTTTAGTAGCTGTACATCTAACACACAGGATTTACGTGTGCTGTGCTTCGACGATATTTCACAGCCTTTACTTGCGTTTATGTAAAGTTATGCGCTCCGCAGATGTTGGTGTTTGTGCATTTGTGAGTGGACGTCACACAGACGCAAAGTTCTTAGAATCGTGACACAGTCGACAACATGACATTCCTTTATAAATATTGTAGCGGGTCAATTTTGGGTGTTTTTAATTTTTTACAGTATGGGGCATTTATATCTTTTATTTCTTTCATTTTGGGCGGGCTTGTCAAAAGTTATGAAAATTATTGTGCAACGTTATTTTCCGTGTAACAGACCAGTGTTGAGAAACAGCGTTTGGAACAAAGGCGATACGCACTTTCAGTTGTGTAATGCGGCAAAGGAATTTGCACCTCCACAAAATTCGCAGAACTCTGTACATGTGTGGCAGTGCGCACCTATGCGTACACCGAGCATGGGCGCCAACCCACGCGCTGGTAAAAAACTCAAGATGGCCAAAGCGCAAGAATATTCATCGTCTTCTCAAAGACCTTCCGGAAATACTGCTAAAGCCCCGCCTACTGTTAATGACATCAGCAGAGCAGAAGCCAATATTGTCCTCTGGTCACACACATATACCAGCTATAGTCCCTGCATAAACTGAATATGCCTCAGCAAATGAGCATGAACGACGACGCAAAGCAGGTGGCAGTGAACGGCAGCTTCCTACCGCCTATACACAGTCTACATATGGCCGCGGCGGCGGCCTCACGCTAGCCAAGACTCGCGGTTACAAAAAACTAAGTTTCAGCGAAAAAAGAGCAATCGGTGTGAATAAGTGGAGTGACATTATGAATGGTAGTAAATGAAGTGATCTAAGAAAGTTAAAAGTGCTCGTAACGGACAAATATTCAGATGCATCTATCCATCAGCACGTGGTGAACGGGACTCTAAGCGTTTCGTAACGTACCATGGTTATTCAATTTTAATTATTATTATTCACGAACTATTATCCAGTTTCAGAACATATTATTCAATTTAAGACTCGAGCAAAAAATAAGGGGAATATATATATTATACGGTGTGAATGAGTGAATGGCAGAATGGGCTGCTTTATAGTGAATATTTAAGTACAATAATTAATGCATTAATATTTCAATGTAAATATAATACCTAAATGTATAATTCACTCCTGGTCATAGGGTTCTTGTCAAAATATTTAAACTGATTTTCAAGTAATTAAAGTATGTAACTTCCAGATAAAATGTGTTAGTCTAAGTTATGTCGTCATTACCACGTTCTCATTTCTGTGTTGAAAAAATTCGTCTAACGTTCCGGAATCTGCTGAATTGTTAATTGGGTGGGGTCAGATTGCTAAATTGTCCGTTTTATTAAGGTAAAGTGTAAAGGTCTCCATATCTGTCCTTCAAAGATATAGGTGGCGACTCTGGGCTTCTGATGAAATTTCTGCAACAGGTAAGTCCTGGTAGTGGTTTTATTTATTTTATATTTTGGCTTATTTTTTAACGTTACATTTGGCTCTCGCTGCCAGGATTTTTGTTTAATTGTAATGTTGTACGAGATAGACCTATTTTAAGGCACAGAAAAACATGCCTATTTTAAGGCATTTGTTTTGTGGTAATGACAAATGTATAAAAATTTTATTGTACATAATTAAGTAGGTTAGGTTTATGTTATTGTGATTCACGATGTGTTAGGTGTTTGAGTATAGAAAAATAGTAGTTTCATATATAAAAGTGATACAAACGAACTTTAAAAATGTCTATAATACAAAGTAATGAGAGTGATTTTGCTTGGGATGAGTGGGAGAATGAATTTCGAAGTGTTGTGGGTGAGATGACAAACGAGGAATGGGGTAATTTAGACGATAGGTTAACACGAATGGAAGAGCAAGAGGAAGGAATATTCGCAGAAATTAATAAACATAGTGAGACGACCAACAATAAAGGTAAAATAGTTGAAATAACAGTGGTAGAGAATAAGACAGAAAATAGGCCTAATGATAACGAGAGTGTAGGGGTGGAAGAAAAAGAGTATACAGTATATGACCTATTCAACCTACTTAATGAGTTAAAAACAAAAATGGATAAGGGTTCTGATATGATAAATAAACATTTTAACGAGTGGGACAAAATAATGGATGAGGGTTTTAATAAACTAAAAAATGCTATTCATAAACCAGACGAGAAGCGGGAGGAGAATAGAGGTCAGTTAAAAGAGAGTACAGAAGTTGAATCAACACAGGTAAGTGGTAATAATGTCTTTGATAATAGTGAAGAAATAATTAACCAGGTGAGTGATAAAGATAATAGGTTAATCAATAATAGTGACAAATAGTGGAAGAAATAGTGTTGAATAGTGGAGATAATTATGATGGTTACAATTTTGAGGTAAGTGGTGATGTTGATATAATTAATTCCAGTGATGTAATAATGTTAAATAATAATAATGAAGTATTGGATAGCGGTGAGATAGAGATAGTGAGTGAGAGAGAGAAAGTAATAGATTGTAGAAGCGTAGTAATTAATGTTGATGAGTTAGATAATGAGTGGAAAGAGAGTTATATTGTGGGTATGAAACAGGGGGCAAATTTTTATAGGGTTAAATGTGAAGCAGAGAATTCACAAGTGTTGATGGAGGACAAGAGTTCCTCAATAATTTTTGTAGAAGACGAGAGTTCTTCAAAAGGTAAAATAAGTTTTTTGTGTTTATCTGGTAGGGCCAGATGGCGTTTAGATAATTTTATGGTATTGCCCTCTGCATGGAATGGGAGAGTTCAGTGTGGTTATGAGAGTTGTAACGAAAGAGAGAGAGAAATAAAAATTTTTGAGGTTAATAGAGGGTATGAAATGTTGGTGCAGGTGTTAGATATGGAGAGAGATGATGAAAGAGAGAGAGAGGAATACTTGAATAACACTGTTATAAATAATGACAAAACAATTGATTTGGTATTTAGAAAACCAACTGGCGGAGACTGGATAATATTAATTGATAGCGACAAGTTGTATGAAATAATAAATGGTATGATGAAGAATTTAGAAATAATGGTTTATGAAAGTGATAATAATAAACTAAAGATAAATAAAAATCATTTAGTCTATAAATATGTGAGGTATCTTTTTGACGATGGAGGCTAAAATATAAAACAGTAAAAGACAGTTAAATATTTTGTTTTATGGGTTTTGACTTAGCTGATTTGAATATTGAGATGTGATAACTAAATAAATAATGAATCAGATTTGTAAATAAATATGTAGGAAAGCCAATTGTGTGTTGTAAAGGGTTAAGTGAACAGTGTGTGTAGGCAATTAATTGTTGTAATAATAATATTTTGCAATTTAAAGAAATAATAACAATAATTTTGAAACAGTAATTGACTAAGAATAGTTGTTATGATGGTAATGCAATTTGTATTGTTAATAATTAATTTAATTAAAACAATTTGATACAGATTAAATATTTTGATTGCTTATTTAAATATTAATTCATTAAAATTTTTTTTATGAATTTAATTTATTTTACGAGATGGAAATTTGGTAATGAATGATAAATTATTTAATTTAAACTAATTTTGTGTAAAATGTTTCAGAGATGATGGTGATTATGTTTTGGGTGTATATCATGTTAAATGGATTGTAAGTAGAAAAATTTTATAATCATATGTAATAAAAATGTTCATAGGTGTGATTGAGATGTTAATTCAATAATGAGATTATTGGAAATAATTTTGTTTAATAAAAATGATAATTAAAAATTTTAATAATAAATGAAAAATGATATATAATGATTATTAATAATAAATTTTGAAAATTTTATGAAAGTCAAATGGTAAAAAGTTGTGAATTGGGTTAAATGGTTGTTGATGAAAATATTATGATAATGTATATAAAATTTTTTAATTAGTTAGTTAGTAAGTTGCTGTTGCGGGGGTGGCCTGTGCTCCCGTAAGTAGCGAAATGGGTTGGGGGTAACAGTGAGTGTTACCTCCATCGGAGGCCAAAATGGCGAAAATGTGCGGCACACCTTATCCGTGTAAATTAAAATTTACACCCTGCTAAATGACCGTGTCGCACATAGTAAGAATAATGAATGTAACAGGCAGTGAAATGCAAGTTTAGATTTCCCCGACTTTTCGGGCGATTACTGCCTTACCAGCACTAATCGTGGATTTGGCTAGCGGTCAGCTATGGTCATATCAAGTCCCTTGACCATAGCTGACTTGAAATTGGTACATTTAGAAATTCATTGGGGGGAGACAATTAGGGGGAAATCTCCGGAACTATGAAACAGCGGCTGCCACTCTGCCCGCGTGGGGGTAGCAAGACAGGTGGTAGACCCGCCTTAAGGGTGTATAATTATAACAAGAACATGATGATGTTCGTAACGTTTGAAACTTAATAGCGGAAGCAAAGACACGGAGAGGCAAAACCTGCTCCAAAATATACAGTCTTTGCCGAAGCGAAAAGGCGCCACAGTCTTACATAATTTGAAATAGTGTGTGTGGCTGGGAGGTGACGCAAAGGAGTCACGAATGTAAATTTTATAACATAACATTTTTTTATTCAAAGTTTGATCAAATAAAACTGCTTGTGCTCTGTTCAGGTAACTAGCTGCTTAGATATTTAAAAATAAGGTGTTCATTATGCGCTTTTAAATGTATTATTTTATTGTTGTATGTTAGGTATAGGTGTTGATAAAGTGGGTGTTTTCATGATATGTGTATACGTTAAAGTAAGCCAATAATTAAAAGCCTGGCAGGCAATTAATGCAAGAGAAGTGAGTATTGATTCATACATATATTTCATGTAGTTTGTTCAAATTTGAGATGTGTTTTCATTATGTTAGGGTATCAGCTGATCAGCAATACCATGTCACTGGTATATTGATTTGTAAATGTTACAAGTAATTAATGTCCAAGGTAATGTTTTAATGTATTACAGATATTTTAAAGTAATGATAAAAATAATTTGCTACAATGAGAAATAAAGTAACGATTTGTGAAATCCAATAAGAGATAGTTTTTTGGGTGATAAATATTTTGTGGGGCATATAGATCTGTCCAAGTTGAAATCCAAGTTAAAGTTGAAATAGTGAAGATAATGCGATGTTGTTGTGAAGTAATGTATATTATAGAGTTTAGGTAGTATTGATGTTGACACAGTGGTAATGGAGACTTTATGTAGATTTTGAGTGATATATTTATGTTTATAATTAATGAGGTTATTTTGTTGTATTTGTAGTAAGGTAATGAGATTGAGATTTGTTGGGGATGGCAATTTTGTATTAGAGGGTAGTGTAATGTAAGAGTCCGCAACGAGGGTTGGGATGGGAATTGGGATAGATTTAGTGGGGCTGGGGTCGCCTTAGGTAGAATCAGGGGCCAAATAAGGGAATTGAGTTTTGGGTAGGGGAAACACGTATCCTAAGTACAAAGGGTTAGAGAATATTTTTTTTATATATGTGGAGAAGGCGGCGAATTGCGTTAAATGATAAGTTGGGGTTTAGAGACTGCTGGGGTAGAGATTTTACTAGAGATGGGTGTCATGTTACTTGAAGTGGTTAATGGTTAGAGTCAGGGGAGTAAAGTTTATATATGCATACAGATCTAATACAGTAAATGAGAATAAATAATTTACATCACCCACAGTAAAGTATAGCGAGATTGTTAAATGAAGAGTAAGATTGTTAAATAAAGAGAGAGATTTATGATAAAGAATATAAAATTTTTATTTTTTCGAAACCAGTGACAGAAATTTGATAAAATTTGAAAATAAGGTACAAGTAAGAATTGTTTATTTTAAATAATTTAAATGTCAACTTGATTATTATATTAATATTTTGTTTGTTTTAAATGTTGTATTTTATTATGTTTCGTATTTCAAGGTAGATTGTTACAGAGGTCAAATGTATTTCAGATAGAAATTGTGCATAACACATGTAGGTCAAGGGTTTTAGACTTGACCTAGTTTCGATCAGCTGATGAGGTCATACACCTACTAAGCTTGTATAGTAGGAAGTCAATTTTAATTTGTTTGTTTAATCAATTTAAACCAATTTTAAAATAATGTCTAAATAGGAAGAAAACATTTAAATAAATTTAAATTTTTTTTGAATTTTAAAATTTTTGGAAATTTTAATTTTTTGAAAAAAAAAAATCTTGATTTTTCGCCTGCCAGCGAATGAATATTTGAGTAAGGACTATTTTATTATGTGTGTATTAACATGTTTATTTTATTGTTTGATTGTATTGCACTGTACTGTTATATTATAAGTGATTACCTGTTAGAGTAGGAGAAAGGTTTAAATTAATGTATTTTAACTAAAAACAGAAAAGAAAAAAGAGGAAGAGAATTTTTTGATAAAATATTATTTTTTTGAATTTTGAATTTTTTTTTTTAATTTTTAATAAATTTTAAAAGAATTTTTTTTATGTGTTATGTCAACATGTAATGTGAGTGTGTGTGAGCCCAGTATCTGCTAAAGGCAGCCCAGTTTGCATAAAAGGGGAACCATATCGGTAGAGGATCTTGGAATACTTTGAGCCAGGGATTGAGGATTTTGGGGGTAGCATGTTAGAAGGTGAGGTGGGCTGTGGTACGAGTCTGCTCGATTTCTCAGTGTTGGGATCTCTTACGGAGAAGTCCAGTGATCTCGTTCAGATGACTCCATAGGCACCAAGCCAGGGGGGTAGTGTACCCATGAGATTAAGAACCAGGGGGTTATTGGCGCCAGTTCCTCACCGGTCCTCTTCGGGGTTTTATCGATGAGAGTTCTTCTGTCGTGGACAGCAGAATTCTCATCGAGGGGGTATTGTAGCGGGTCAATTTTGGGTGTTTTTAATTTTTTACAGTATGGGGCATTTATATCTTTTATTTCTTTCATTTTGGGCGGGCTTGTCAAAAGTTATGAAAATTATTGTGCAACGTTATTTTCCGTGTAACAGACCAGTGTTGAGAAACAGCGTTTGGAACAAAGGCGATACGCACTTTCAGTTGTGTAATGCGGCAAAGGAATTTGCACCTCCACAAAATTCGCAGAACTCTGTACATGTGTGGCAGTGCGCACCTATGCGTACACCGAGCATGGGCGCCAACCCACGCACTGGTAAAAAACTCAAGATGGCCAAAGCGCAAGCCAATATTGTCCTCTGGTCACACACATATACCAGCTATAGTCCCTGCATAAACTGAATATGCCTCAGCAAATGAGCATGAACGACGACGCAAAGCAGGTGGCAGTGAACGGCAGCTTCCTACCGCCTATATGCAGTCTACATATGGCCGCGGCGGCGGCCTCACACTAGCCAAGACTCGCGGTTACAAAAAACTAAGTTTCAGCGAAAAAAGAGCAATCGGTGTGAATAAGTGGAGTGACATTATGAATGGTAGTAAATGAAGTGATCTAAGAAAGTTAAAAGTGCTCGTAACGGACAAATATTCAGATGCATCTATCCATCAGCACGTGGTGAACGGGACTCTAAGCGTTACGTAACGTACCATGGTTATTCAATTTTAATTATTATTATTCACGAACTATTATCCAGTTTCAGAACATATTATTCAATTTAAGACTCGAGCAAAAAATAAGGGGAATATATATATTATACGGTGTGAATGAGTGAATGGCAGAATGGGCTGCTTTATAGTGAATATTTAAGTACAATAATTAATGCATTAATATTTCAATGTAAATATAATACCTAAATGTATAATTCACTCCTGGTCATAGGGTTCTTGTCAAAATATTTAAACTGATTTTCAAGTAATTAAAGTATGTAACTTCCAGATAAAATGTGTTAGTCTAAGTTATTTCATCATTACCACGTTCTCATTTCTGTGTTGAAAAAATTCATCTAACGTTCCGGAATCTTCTGAATTGTTAATTGGGTGGGGTCAGATTGCTAAATTGTCCGTTTTATTAAGGTAAAGTGTAAAGGTCTCCATATCTGTCCTTCAAAGATATAGGTGGCGACTCTGGGCTTCTGATGAAATTTCTGCAACAGGTAAGTCCTGGTAGTGGTTTTATTTATTTTATATTTTGGCTTATTTTTTAACGTTACAATATTTCAACACAGTGTGTAATGCTTTTATTGTTTAGGCTGCGAGTTAGATTCAAACAAGGACTGGACACCCATATGAAATGATTTGAAGTATTTTAAAAGATGAAAACCGAAATTAATAAAAAATAAAAAACCTTCTAATTCGCCCCATTACATTTAATACAAACACAATTCAAAATTAAATTCATTATTACCTCTTATTAATTATTATTGTTAATTGGCAAAATAAAGTATTATTATTATTGTAACATACTATAAACATTGTTACATAAACTATAATCTACATTTAGGCAATATAGCCTTGTCACAATACATTTGGCATTAACACATTTATTTACAAATTTTCGTCATAATTTTCTTGTGTACCACACTTCAATACCTAAAGCAGCCAGGTCATTCCCATAAACTAGAATATTTAAAACTGTCCCTTCATTGTGTTTATATTCAACCTCCATCATCAAAAATTAGTCTTTTCTGCACATAACACTTTTCAATTTTGCTGATACCCAACATACGGCTGTTTTTTGTTTTATAACCATAAGAACTTATTTTTTCCATTGTACCAAAATAATAATATATAGGGGTACCCCCCATAATTATCTTATCATAAATCAAGTCTGCATTAGTATTTTTTATAAAGTCTCCGTCAGTGTTTGTTATTACCATTACATCATTATTACAATATTCTGCTACTACCGGTACATTAACTCTCCCCCCAGGTAAATGTGTATCATCCATATACTCATTGTTTACTATTACACAAGGTAAATCTACATTGTTTATCATAATATTGATATTCAAAATCTCTATCAACTCTTTATAACTTCTATTTAACTTGAACCACTCAAACTCTTTCTCTCTCTCTCATCACAACATTCCTCGCAACATTTCACATTCTCATTCCACACAGAGGGCAGCACAACATTGTTACAACACATCCTGGCCTTACCAGATGCACAAAAAATCAAGGGACCATTATTTGTAGACCATACGTCTCCCAAATACACTCGTGAAGCATTTTCTTCACCCACAACCACACCACGGGAAAATTTTACCCTCTGTACACTCTCTACATTTAAACTACCTGTATACTCCCTTTCATTATGATCACTAAATACTCTAACCTCAACTACATTTCTATTCTCAGTATCACTACTATTATTTACTGTATCACTTTTTGATACCGCATTTTCACATTTATTGTCTGCTTTATTGTCTATCACACACACACACACTCTCTTAACTCATCTGTTTCTCTTTGTGTTTCTCTACATATTTCATTTATTTTGCTTAATTCGTATTTCAATTCATTGAAATTACTCTCACACTTAATTTTTACTTCATTAATGTCAGTTTTAAGCTCATCAAATTTGGTGTCGAATTTATTATTCTGTTCTTCGAAACTACTCTTAACTTCGCTAATGTCACTGCTCAATTTATCAAATTTACAATTCATTTTATCGAACTGACTTAATATAACACTCATCATATCATTGTCTAACTTGTTACTACATTTTGTTGAGGTTGGAGTCAACTGGACTCCAGAGTCCTCTGTGACCGTTGTTTCATCTTTAATATTTGTCTTTCTATCTTTTTCATCTTGATCTACATTCGGAGTTGAATGTGTTTCAAGGCTATTACTAATATCTGATTTGTTAAAATTCATTATTATTACCTGCCATTTTTATCTTATTTATGGAACGTTACAAAGAAATTTTAATCTTATCCAATATTAACTTAACCCTTTTACTATTTCACTATGTTTATATAATTTACCAAAACGTCCTCCCTCTCAAATAACCAGTTCTGCAGCTTAATTAGGCCTGATCTGTGTGATTTATAAATCACACAGATCGTCCCTGTTCGGGCGCCATTGAGACTACTCAATTATTTGAATTAATTATTAATATTTATAATATCTTATCTTACCTTCGGGTTCTCGTCCAAGGTCGTACAGACGAAAAATCAGCTACAGAAAGGATTATTTGAAATAAACGGTATAAAGATCAATACACAGTTTACATTTAAACAAATAACGTCTGGTTTAATTACTTCATCTTCCTTTGATAACAATTAAAGTTTTAATTTCTTTTAGTATATGTGTATAGAATCTTCATTAGTAACATATGAAATCCAACGAATTAATGATAAACATTTCTTAAACTACTACAACTTATTTATATTTTAATGAACCAGTGCGTTTATTTTTGTTTATTTATATTTTATCTTTCCCTGAGAGATCTCTTTTAATAAAGTGTCTGTAAATAAATATTACCGTATAGTGGTTAAAACTTCTGAAATAATAATATGATACTCATCCTGGTAGTGACTGCGCTTCAACTGGGGATGTGAGTTTTTTATCCCTCACTTCGGAAATCGCTGTATAGTTTTATCTCTGCTGTTACTGATTGCAAAATCATTGTTCACGTCTAATAATGGTATCGGTCCACTTAACTTCATCGGTACGAGCACTGATCACTTTTTATTAGTTGACTGCTTTCTTAGTTCGTACGCACTCCTACAACTGTTTATGATGAGTTCACTGCTTTTAACTAAGTGTTCACTAGTTTGATTTAATATCTCCGTATGTTAATATTAAGTCGGCCGACGTGATTTTATCGCACTTAGATGTTTTTAGGTTGGCCGCGCTCTAAACTGTTTATACACTTTTCTGCATGTTTTATTACTTTGATAGATAGACCGAATTTGTTTTACGGCCTATCTTGCACCCGAGGCCACCGTTTTATTTAACCAGCTGCACTGTATGCTGCTGCTTACTGTCTGATGTTCATCTGCATACTGTCATTCACAAAGCCTGCTACTGGGGCAATTACGTAATACGTCTAGTCTAGTTGTCTAGACAGTTGTTTATGCTAACAGTGTGTTGCTGGTTAAACTGGGGCACCTCACAGGTGAAAGCTAACAATTGAAAATTAACACTGAATTGATATAAAATAAAATTGAAACTGGGGTAGCACACAATTCTGTACCGTTACATGCTAGTGACAGTCATCATTGTCTAAAAGCCTTTTATGGTGATGAAACTGTTGATCGAAGTACCATCAGTAGGTGGGCAATAAAAATGCATGCATCGGTAGTTGGTAAAGTAAATGGAGGATGAACCTCACAGTGGTCGACCAGTTTCTGTGACTGATGGGAAGCACCAAATGTAGGTGGATTAATTGATTCTAAATGACCATCACATCACACAATAACACATCGCCACCCAGATAGGCATATTGAAAGAATGAGTAGGACACATCATTGTAGAACTGGGCTATCGTAAAATCTGTTCATGGTGGGTGCCACACACACATGTAAAATCTGTTTGCGTGCAACCACCGAGGCTCTTGTGAAGTTGAAATTTGAACCCATTCCACACCCTCCATACTAACCAGATTTGGCACCTTGTGACTTTCACTTTTTCCCGGATTTAAGGAGGGATATTAAGGGTATTCATTTCACCACAGATGATGAACTGAAAGACACAGTGAGGTCGTGGATCAAGGAAAGACCACTGGCATTCTTCATTGACGGGATGAGACAACTGGTTCACCATTGGGAGAAATGTGTAGCTGTAATTGGTGGCCTCATGGAAAAATAAATTTAAGTTTTTGTAGCAAATAAAGTGTACTTTTATTCCATATTTGTTTCATTTTACTAGCCCTTTTCATTTGCGAGTTACATGCGACTGTGCATTACTTATCAGCTGCCCCTCATATATATATTGCTTTTATCCATATTCACCCATCATGTTATATCTTGCTATCATTCTTATAAATACAATGAAATCTTGATATAACTCTCTTCTGCAGACCAGCCAAAAAGCGCTTTATATCGAGGGTCGCTTTATATAAAGGTCCCAAGTTTAACTATTTAATTTGCCAGGACCATGAAAAATGAGTGTTACATCAAAGGTCGCATTTTATCACAGGGGTGTTATATCGAGGTTATACTGTAATACTTCCTAAATACATGTATCGTTCACACTGTTTTATGATTATTTTTCGAAGCGATTGAAGATACACAGGTTGAGTTCCTAAAGCTAAATATTCGTTTCTTTTTTTTTTAATGTTCAAATCCAGTTCCCATTTGTTGTAATTTTTTTTTAATTTTCTCATCATATAAGAAATGTATTCTTCATCATTAGCCACTGCCATTTGGTCTCTGCAAATTAGGTACATAAACATTGCTTGCCTAACTCAATTATCATCCTGTTACATTTGCATGACCACATCTTTAATTCATTCTCTATATATTGTTATGGAATTAAGGAACCCTCTCGAACAGCCGAGAGCGTCCACTACCTATCATCCTGTAACTTTATTATTTAATATTTTATTCTCTGGTCTATCAAACTTCTCATTTACTAACGCTACTACTTTTTCTTTCGTTTGATCGAAATGTACATGCATTTTATCGATTCTTTTATTGAACTTAAAATTCTGTCTTTTAATTTCATCTTTCATTTCATTGAAATTCATTTCAATTTTATCATTTTGTTCATCAAATTTATTATTAAAACTACATTGAATCTCTTTAATTTCGCTTTTTTGCTCATCAAACGTCTCGTCTAATTTAGTGAACTTCTCATCAAATTTATGTAATAGTAACTGCATCATGGCAGCTGTCTGATCTGTTTTATTTTCGTCCCGAGTTGAGATGGGTGTTATTTGAACTGTATTTACTTCGACTAATCCGGTGGCATTGAATTCACCGATCTGGCTAATTGGGGTTAATTGAACGCCCATCTCACTCGTAACTGTTTCGTCAGTTATGCTGACTTCTACATTATTATCGTCACCAGTATTCATTTTGCTCATTTATAATACATGCATGCACATAACCTTGTAACTTAACCCTACCTCTACATATATATTTACGTATTTTCAAAATATTACTCCAGGTAATTATTCCGCTTTTCTGGTAGGCTTACTCCACATAAAAATTTTATGTCGAGCCCCTGTTCGGGCGCCAATGTAACTTTATTATTTAATTACTTTTTATTATTTTGTAATATCGATAATTTATATTTTGAAATTTTCATCGGGCGCCATGTTGCAAACTGAAATACACAAAATATGTATACTTACCTAAGGTCAGAATTCGTGTTAGCGAACCAGTACTTGCGGAATGTATTACCTGAAATAACTCACTCTGGCTTATATTATTTACCAATGACATTACCTTTTATTATCAAAAAGACTCTACGTACATATGAAAATGACTACTGAACTATGTGCCAAACACGCACGTTACTATGCCTCGGAGCGTAGTCCCATTTATTTTGTAAACATATAATATCCCTTAAACATTTTATAAGCCCTCCAAAATAACATGTTTTATACTTGTTACATAATAAACATAATATATTGTTATTAAAAATGACCTCACAACCCAGCACTTATTAATTATTGTAATGAAATATCCTCTCTCTCTCACTCGCACTCTCATTCGTGGTACAAAGTTTTAGTTAATTGACTTCCCCAAAATTGAGCTCATTTTAATGAATTGAATTTAAAAGAAAAGATTATTTAAACCCTTAGTTGGACTTTTGTACCCCCCCCCCATTTTTATGACTAAGCTGGAAATTCTTCGAAGATGTCCCATTGTTGATCTCACGCTCTCGATGTTATCGTAACCCAAAATTTGGGGTTTACGTCGAACTGTTATTTTAAAAATACTGCACTTTCACATATTTAACAAAACTTGGTTGTGTAAAATTTAGATATAAGTAGCTTTTTTAGAGAATTGCCGGCCGGCACGCTACTCTGATGAGACGAGACTGTCTTTGTTCGCAACGCTGCAATACAGAGGTGGGGGACAAACTACGTCACTCATTCCGTTGTGTATCTCGCCCAACCCCAGTTGTTTACAAACGTATGTATTATGCCTTGCATACTTTTGGCTGACGTAATCATGGGCGCAGCTGGTTGACACATTGACATGACGAACTGTTTTTTGCTGTTTCTGTGAGTCTATCCCTGGCCTTGACGCAAATCTTGTCCACTCAATAAGGGTAGTGGATAAAACCCCTTATAAAACTTTACTAGGTTTTATTTATATGACTTTAAATAAAATTACCATTTATATCCATTATTCCCCAAAATATAATAGGGCCAGAATTGTACCGTTACAATCCCCCTGTTTGAGCAGGTGTAGCCTCAGTCAAGGCCGTACTGAAATATGTTCCAGATTTTTCAAGAGCACACGTGAAATACACATTAGCTGCCACACCTGAGTAAGGACAGAAAGTTTATTCTAGAACATTTGCGCGACCTATAAAAACCACAGCAGCTGGCTTTGTCAATCAGTTGACAGTGAGCGATTTCCGTAGCACGGACCTAGTGTTTGTCGAAGTATTGTGAGAAGTGTTATTGTGTTATAATTAGTATGGAACTCTATTATGTGGCATTATTATTGCGTGTGGACAAATTTAACTGGAATTATTGTATGAGTTGATTACAAATTGTTATTTGTGATTAATTAAAGCTGGTTGGTTATTAGTGACTTCATTGGTGTCTGTAATTTGTTTCCACTGTACCATACGGCGATCAGTGAGACCATAGTAAAAACATATTTTAAGGAAATGGGCAAAATCTTTGTTTCGGGGCCTACATTACTCTAAACAACTGAGAGATTTCTGTTCCAATTCTTATTCTTGCTTGAACATTTTTATAGATGTTATATGTGCAAGACTGAGTCCAGAATTTTGTAACACTTCAAATAGCCTGGTAAGAGGGGTGTTTTGAATGCCTTTTTCAGGTCTGTAAATACCAAGTGAGCTTATAAATTATTTTTCATTTGTTTTTCTATGAGCTTACATAATGGACAATATATTGTCCACATACGACTTTCCTATCCTGAATCCACTGTTCTTCAATATTACGTATTTCTTCCTCCTTTCTGCTTTTTAACATTCTACCATACAGTCTTCCCACTGAGCTTATTATGCTGAGTCCTCTATTATTGTTGTACTCCTAATTGTCTCCTTATTTATAAATAGAGCTAAATATAGAGATATTGAAATCATGAGGCATTTCTTCTCCATTTGTAATTAATGTATTATAGATGTGTGCTAACTGATCCCACACATTACTTGGTCTCTATTTTATGAGCTCAAAACAAAAGTCCCCTGGTCTAGCAGATGTATTATATTTCATTTCCTTAACTACCTTTTCCACCTCAATTGAGTACACCAGTTGGATATTTACGTTATCTGTAGTCTAACCTGATAAACAATTTGTTTCTGTTCATTTCTATCTTCCATTAGCAGTTTTCCATAGTTCCATAGTATTAAGCCAATTTCGAATAACTGCTGCTTTCCTTCACTTTTTCTTCTATATTGCATGTCAGTTATTTATTCCTAAGGCTTATCTTGCTTCACTACAAACACATTCCTTAATCTCACTATAGGATGCTTCTGCAGTATGCCCATTGATGTTTGTGATATTCTTCAGTTTATTTGATAGTCTCATTTTATACAAACAAAACTACAAATGATGCACAAATCCAATTAAATATCTCCTCCTCCTCCTCCTCCTCCTCTCCCCCTCCTCCCCATCATACCCTCCCCTCCACCCCTCCTCCCCTTCGGCTTTTCTATCATTAACTTCATTGATAATCTTTTCATCATAAAACAAAAAATAAAGATTGTTGCATACACCAGTGATCACGATATCAATATCATCATTGGATTTCGTTGTCCATGACGTGTCCGTTACTTAACTAAATATCACTGTAATATTGACGACTCTGAACACTAAGTTTTTTATAAGTAAAAACGTAAAGTTTTACCTTACAGCCTAAACCGGCTTTCACCTATAGAAGGCTTCATCAGAGGCTGTCGTAAGTAGCGTTGTTTGTCTTGTTGTTGGCGACGAGATAGTTTTTCGAAAGATCGAAGCTGTGTGTGTGTGGTGAGATGTGTTCGAATAATGCGTGCGATTTGAATTGTGTCTGTTCGTTTAGGATGTCGTTTTTATTTGTTTTTGTGTGTTTGTATATTTCTAATTGTTCTAGAGTGTCTAGTTTTCGGCCTTTTGTGTGTACGTGTAGAATGTTCATGTTATTGTCGATGTTTTTATATGTGTGGTTTGCTTCAATGAGGTGGTTTGGTGGTTTCCACTGTATAATGAAGCACAAATAGATTAAAACTCTTTGAATGGACTCTGTTTAGAGTACATTAGATGGTATAGAGAAAACTTTTGTATTACTATATGAACTTGAGTACACACATGAACAAGTGTGTGTGTGTGTGGTACGTGTTTCTGTGAACACCCATAAGTCAGGGATTCTCAACCTTTTTGTGATTGAGAGCACCTTTCATAATCCAGGGCAAGTGGGAGAGCACCATGAAAATTTAATAATAATAATAATAATAATAATAATAATAAATACACTCACCAGGCTAATGAGATCCTTGGGCCTGAATGTTACTCAGAATTTCACTAATATCTAAGGAGAAGTCGCTTGCAGCCACACGTAAACAGTCCTCCAAATGTGAGTCATTTAATCTTGATCGTGCTTTGTTCTTGATGTATTTCATTAATGAAAAACATTTTTCACACAGGTAGGTTGTCCCAAACATCGCCAAGCATTTGAGAGAAGCATTTCGCAATGTCGGAAATTTCATTGTATCATTTGCACCCCAGAAATCTGTGATCCTTTCCTTTTCGAAAAGATATTTTAAGGCTTGAGAGGACTGGAGCTCTAATAATTCAAGTTCCACGCAAGCAAAATTGTGCTGTTGAATAATCTGAATTTTTCCGAGAGAGTCCACATTGAATTGAAATGGATTGAGCACCATATTAAACAACGGCTCACTTTCTTCAAGTACATGAAAATGTATAGCAAACTCTTTCAACAGATCTTGAATTGCCAGAACGACAATTTTAAGACACTCCGAGTGGGGACGACCAAGACTCGAGAGTGTATGTGCCAGTTCAGGAAAATGAACCAAGTCATTTTTACTTGCCGTCCCGAGGAATCTTTGTAACTTTGATCGAAAGGAAAATATAATTTCTTTCAGTTCACAAATTGTATTTTTCTGACCCTGAAGACGTTTGTTCAGCTCGGTGAGATATTGAAATAGGTCTACCATGAAAGCAAAATTGATCTTGAAATCATCCCCGAATATTTCTGGAAACTTAGTGACATAATCGTTGGGAGAAATAAATGCTTTGATTTCTTCGAAAACTTTCCAGACCCTTGTAATTGCTTCCCCGCGACTTAGCCAACGAACATCCGCATGTAGGATTAGTTCTGAATGTGGCGCTGATAAATCATGCAAGAAGACTTTTAGTAAGCGTTTATTCAGGGGTTTAGAAACCAAAAAGTTGATCAACTTAACTATCAGTTTTAACTGTTCTGAAATTTCAGGAACAGATATAAAATGACTGGCTAAATTTTCAACGTGAATTAAACAATGATAGTGAACAAAGGGAGGAAAATGTTCATCATTTTTCAGAAGAGCAACAAATCCTTTATTTTTACCTACCATGGAAGGTGCGCCATCAGTAACCACACACACGAGCTTTGATAAGTCAATGCCATTAGGTTTCAGGAAATTCGCGACAGCGTTGTAAATGTCTTGCCCCGTAGTTGTACCCGGGAGCGGTAAAATTGTTAAAAAGAAATCTTCTACAATTCCCACATCTATACAACGTACAAAGCACGCCAATTGTGCTACAGAAGCAATGTCTGTTGATTCGTCAACAGCAAGAGAAAACTAACTACATTCAGAAAGTTTCTGGAGTGCTTTTGTTTAATTTGAGCCGCGATGAGGTCAACGCGCCTGGCAACAGTGTCATTACTAAGTGGCACATTTTTTGCCGCATTAATCAAAACACTTCAGTATTTCTCAGGTATACTTTCAGCGAGTTTGTCACTGCGGAAACTATGCACTCCTTCACAATTTCTCCACTTGTAAATGGCATCCCATGCTGAACAAGTTTATGAGACAGGTACAGACACTTCGGTTGAAAGTTTGTTAACAGAACTATTAACATTAAATGAAAAAGACTTCTGTTGACGTTGGAGTTGTGATTTTAACTCTTTGATTTTATGTATCCTTGCATCTGATCCCATGGGATATTGATCAGAAAACGCACTATGATGAGTTTCATAATGTCTTTGACAATTTGCTTTTCTGAAACCCAATAAAAGTGCATGACACAAAACGCAAATAACTCCGGTATTCTCGTCATTAGTGACCACCAAAAAATCTGTCTCTCAGTTACCTTGAAAAGAATACAGTTTCTTTCTTTTTGCTTCGCTACTTTTGTTGGAATCTTGGGTTGATGAAGAAGGTAACTTAGGTATCGATTCTTCACTACGTTTTCGTATTACAAATTTATCCATGTCTCTTTTTTAAGAACGTTCACAATACACTTCGAGGCGAAAGGGAAATTGCAAACTGACAATAATTACGCGTATTTCACAAATAACAGAACAGCAATACTACAACCAAAATACATCACAAAACTGGTGTACACCGCTACACTATGTCACTCCAGTCACAATCTAAATAAAACTTAGATAAATCAACAACACATCTAATTTCCGCTTTCCGTGCCCTCAAACGGGATGGGAGGAGAGTAGTGGCTATAAGAGGTATATAGTTAGAGGGGGCAAAGTATAGGCGCTCGTGTAAGTGGAAATGTCCACGCAGAAACATTCATAGAGGTCATTTCTATCCTTGTCTACTGACGCATGCGCGAGAGTGGAACTCGCGCGGATCAGCTGATTCAGCGTCAGTTCAGCGTTAGAGGCAGACAAGGACAGAAATGACCCCTAAGTGATTCCATCTCTCTTTTCCAGCCGGACGGTTTCTCAGCCAGTTCACCGCCTCTATCTATATACCTCTATGGTAGTGGCTGCTCTTAAAGTCTCATTGGCAAATTTCGAAATTTCTATTTAAAATCTGAAAATTGATTGGTTGATCTAAGTGTAAAATGCTACGTGACTATTTCTGTGAGAACATACTTAAAGCTGCCAAGTTTAGGGATTTCAGAGGCAATAAAATTAAAATATTTAAATAACCGCTTCTTTTGAGGGTACTAGTACGTGTTTAACAGCCCATTTACAAGATGAGACAACCTGGCGCCTACAGTAATAAACCCCTGGTAGGCTGTCTCTGCCTTTTAAAGCTGCAAACAATAGAGTCGGTATCGGCTTGTAAACTACGGACAATTCCGGAAACCATTGCAAGTAGTGCTCTTAGAAGTAACAAAGGTTTCCAAACAGTATTCTGCTATACTCAGTTGTTGGTGGACAACAGCTGTACGGCCGTGCTATATAGTTCATAATTGAAAATTAGGGGTCACTGTTGCTTGCGAGCACTTTTTTATACATCCGTGATGAGCACCATTTTTAGTTACGCGAGCACTACAGTGCTCGCGAGCACCAGGTTGAGAACGGCTGCCATAAGTCTTTGGACAGTGTCAACTAAACTTCAGAATATTATGCTTTTGACAGCTAAACCAATAAATATTGCTTGAAAGTATATAATATTATATATTTTCTTAAACAGAATTAAATGGAGAATTGTTTAATGTAAATAAACTTTTTGCTATTTTTTGACCCAATATGATACAGACCCCCCCCCCCTTAATAAAAATGTGCAGTTTGCTATAAGTCAGTTGCATTAAGATACAAGTACATTCTGGATGTGCCAACCAAATGGGATTTGAAGGCACAAGATTTGGAAGCATGATTCCCCTTAACAAACACAAAATTTACTAAACACAACAAAAGAGAATTATTGGGTGCCAGTAATCTTCAGGACTAGGTGGCAGACAGCAGATTAGCAGATGGTGATGCAGACCTTAGAAAGTTACTTCTGAAAACAAAGACCAAGCATAAAACAGATTGACAACTGCATAATTGGTCCCCCTCCAAAATAAACCTATCCCAAAATTCACTATAGCAATAAAATTTAATTTAGTTGATTAAGTTTGTTAAATACATTTAAGAGATATCAGACTAAGATGGTTTAATCAAAACTAGTAAGAAATTTAGTATTCAATCACATGACTCAATAATATTTCAACTCAGAATGATTCTTAGTTGAATGTTAGAATTTCTGCAAACAGTTTCAAGTTGTAACAGCATTGACATTATGTTAGCAAACATCGTGGGGAGAGATTTATGATGTTTATGGATGGGAGCAATAAAACTAAAGCTCTGTTTCACCTTGTGGAAGGTGTTGTTAGCATTTGTAGAACAATAAAAGAAATTGTACACAAATTTTTGATGCAGCTCCCAGACATGCTTTGGATAATGGTATTCTGCAAGCTTTTAAAGGCACATATCCGAAAGCTTTCTTTGTTAACTGTGACAGTGTATTTTCAATTTAGTGACAGTTCAAGACTGTGAATTTGTATTCATAATAACATTTACATATATGGAGAAACTTAACTTCTCCATTGGTAATTGATATTTGAAGGGGGGGGGTTATAAAGTGTGTGGAGAGTACCCGGCCCACCCTCCATCACTGGAGCAGACTGATACACACACATCCGTAGATCCATAGAGTATGCCCAAAGGTCATGCTTACATGAAAACAAAGCTCACTGCTGGCTGCTGCCGCCATCTACTGCTGGGCTCACAACTACAGACAGCAAGCTAGGCATACCAAAATGCAAAATTAAATGTAGAGTTACAGTGGCTGGAAATAGTGCAACAGTTAAAAACTTATTGCAATATTTATATGCTTCCTTGAAATATGTTCCTGCTTCTGTACAATTAATAGTCACGGTTTTGATTTTGTTTTCAAAGGTGTCATTCCACAAATTCATCTTCCATTCCATTCATGTTGTTAGAATTGAAGAAAATTTAAAATACTGTATTACGAATTTGCTTGATATTCTGTTCCACGAGTCCAGTATCCAACCGTACTGTTCTACAAGTCCACACAACACTGAAATACCAGTTTAAACAATTTAAAAAAAAATGTTATAATTGAATTAAATGTGTAAGCAGTAGAGTGGAGCAACCATCATATAGTTGCTTTAAATAATCTTTAAATACTATACTAACTGCAACATTGACTATATTTAACTACAAAGTCATTCCTACTGGAAAATAGCTCATTCCTTTCTCAGTTTTAATGTTTCTTCTTTTTTTAACAGTTTTAGTTATAGCTCCAGCATACCTAACATCAGCATGTGTGATGGTTGCCTTAATCCCGTTCAGTTAACAAGAGATTTGTCTGTCCATTCTTTAACATTAAACTTAATGTGGTAATTGTTAATAACAACTTTTTTAACACACAGACTAAGCTAGAACACAGACTAAACAAAATCTGGCTTAGAAAGTGTGGTGAGTATAAGCAAAGTAATAAATAAAGGAAATGATCTAAACTGTGTAAATATTGGCAACAATTTATTATCACAAACAGAATAATCACTGTTGTACACCACTATAAAAAATTATTCTGATAGCGCTTTCAAGCTTCACAGCTCATCATCAGATCGGAAATCTGACAATGAGCTATGATCATTTCCGATCTGACAATGAGCTGTGAAGCTTGAAAGCGCTAATCGGAATAATTTTTATAGTGATGCAACAGTGATTATTCCGTTTGTGATTATAACCACTAACACAACTTTCTTAATTAAATTTATTATCAGGTCATAGTTAAGGTTAGTATAATTAAACATATACTGTGAATTGTGTACT
This sequence comes from Magicicada septendecula, assembly GCA_034769895.1. Taxonomy (NCBI): domain Eukaryota; kingdom Metazoa; phylum Arthropoda; class Insecta; order Hemiptera; family Cicadidae; genus Magicicada; species Magicicada septendecula. Next base: position 180,558,820 of record CM068376.1, on the reverse strand, counting down.
TTTTTGTATCCCAACTTTATATAAACAGTTTTATGAGGAATAGAACCTAAGATTAGTAAATCTGTCAGTAATAAAAGAAACACATTGTTCACATTCAGTATTTAAATAGTACACGATTACTTGTAAGTGAAGGATCCAATTATAAGGTGACTCCCTCTTTTTGTGTTTAAATAAAAATGTCACATTATATTTAGCACAGTATGGTAAATATGTAATGTATTAAACATAATACTATATTTTTCACTTTTATTAGTGTAACATATTAATTAAATCCTTAAATTCGTAGTGACCGTCAATCAATGAATTTTTCAGTGAAGGGTTATTGAGGATTGGTCAAAAATAAAACAAATTTTTAACTTATTTGTGTCGATGTTTCGACAGTGTTTATTGTCATCATCAGGACAATTGTTGCTGATGGCAAACACACAACTTAAAAAAAAAGTAACATATTAACATATTATTTGTTCAGTTTTGTGTTCTATATATGTTCTTTTGGGATAAGTGAATTGAGTTATGTGTGGAACAAATTGTACAAGTATGGTGATTAGAGAAAGAAGAGATATAGTGGGAATGTAGTGGTAAATTCCCCATGACAGTTAGTTGCAATAGAGATAAACATTTAGATTTATAGTTCTCTTAGACTTGAGCCTGGAACTTTTTTAGGTATAAAAACATGAATTTAATAAATTGTCTCTTCTGGAAGTTGAGTTATGCATGTTGTAGGTGTTAACCACAGAGCTGACAGTGTGTTTATTAGTATAATTAGTTTTTAATTCTTTCTGAATTGACAACTGAAGTAGTGGGAGTACAATGTTACCAAGAGGTGCTAAAAGCTGTGTGTTTGACATCCAAACTGGAATGCATTGTATGTATTGAAAACAAAGGCATGCTTGTTTGTCATAAGAATTGGCAGCATTCATCTGTTGTTACAAAAGGTGCATCATAAGGGAATGGCTAGTTGAAAGAACACAAAATCATCACTCTTTTTATATTTGTACATTCCAAAATCTAAAAATGAAAGCCAGATTAAAGAGATTATACAGGTCAGTATTGCAAAAACTAGGTAGAACATGTTAAAAATGTACAGAAAAAAATATAGGACAAGCCAATAAACTCGTCAACGCCATCATCCAAGACACACAGTACTTAGAATAATGACATCAATTGAGAGTGGTACAGAATTTCAATTAAAAACAAAGCAATATGTGTTATAATTTTTATAAATCATTTATAATTATTACAAAGTATAATGACGATAACTTGATTAAGGGTAATGAAGCAAGTTAATTGTAGTTAAAACCTAGTAAATTGAGTTAATTATAAAATAGGAATAAACATATATAACACAATTATATTTTTTATTACTTGTATGGTCTCCAGGTCTTGTTTGGGAATCCTGGGATGTGAATGGTGCCAGCTAAAGGCAGATGCACAGACTCCATTGAGTACCCCATTCTGTACTATTCAAGCCTACTGTTTTAATGGCGTCCTTGGCTCTCCAAGTTATTATGGTGATGCTTCCAGAAGTAAGTATTTTATATGAAAGTAAATATAATAAAATGACATATATAGCATGGAGTGTACATCAAACGACAAGGAAAGACAAATGTATTGGAACGAAGTATTACTGATGAGTGATGTAGACATTGGTGTTTCATTTGTTTTGGAACATTTAGGCTACTTTGATGGATTATGTATTTTCAGTATATCTGAAATACTAATTGTGTTGCATGTATAATAATACATGTGCAATAATAATAATACTGAAACTGGACTTAGCAGCAACTGAACTTGATACACAGTGTAATGAAAGAACAATATAATAAAACAAAGTGGTATTTTAGTGTCACTTTTAATGTTTTAACGAAGTCATAACCGACGAATTTGTACTCTCTGATGATGGATTAAATTAATCGGAAACGCGTAAGAAGACAGAAACCAAGCGGTCACATAGACGGATTAAGGTAAAAAAAAATTTTTTTTAATTTAATTATAATAATTGTGATGCAGATACCAGTACAATGACTTTAAAATAAAACAAAGGGTTACCAATATGTTTGTGAGGACATGAGATGTAGTACTGATCAAAGGGTTTAAAACAGCATTGTCTTGTGCAGTATGTAATTCATCTGTATACAGAAGGGGGAGGATATGTTATAAACAATTCCAAACATTTCTGTAATACAGATGGCTTACGGTGGTTTTGTTTTGACTCTGGTTATCTCTGTGTCCAATGCAACAAGTCATTCTTCAGCTATCAAAACTAGCATCCTCCTCAGTACTCATCAACTTTATAACCTTTTAAAATACTGGTATCCTTTTGTCAGTCATATACAAGCTATTTGATGTTTGTACATGCATGTCTTTGCATTGTAGGAGACCCCAGAAATTCCTGTCCTATCACATTTGATGGCTTCTTTAACTCTCAGCAATGCTGAGATGGTATTGTGCCACAAGCTTATAAGTATGGAGTCAAAATATTATTAGTATTAACTGTTAAAAGAGTTATATATTAAAAAAATTTGACGTTACAGAATCTAATTTTTTGAATAATGAAATATTTTTGTATTTTTTAATGAGGTTGTATAGAAAATTGTGGTTAAATGTTTGGCTTAAGACTGGGTAATTAATCCTTCAAAATTGTAAGCCTGATGATTGAGTTAAGGTCAGCAGTATGTTATTTTTCATCAGAAAAATGAAAAGATTTGTGTGTTATGTAATGGGGAAATCAATTATGTATTAAAGAGGATATTGGAAACTTTGTAAAATTTAAGCTGTGTAATCTTTGTGATTAGTTGTTTTTGTTTTGGTAAATTTTGTAGTTTATATTTTAAAATAATGGTTTGTTGTTTTAAAATACTTGAAGTAATGATAATTTAAAAACTTAATGAATGAGGATCCTTTTATGTTAATTTTTCTAATAAATGTTTTTAAATATAAGCCAGTGGAGAACGTGTAACTATAAAGATGAAAATAATACTGTTATGAAATTAGCCAAATATCATGGTACTTAGATGCAAGATGTGTGTCAGAAATAAAAGAAAGGACAGGAGACCAAATATATCACATAAGGGGAATAATTGTTCCCTGCCATTCTATAATAAAGTTGTGTTATATAAACAGATTTTAGAAACCTGTGTTGACATATGGCAAACAACTGTGGGTTGTATCAAAAAGAGCTGTGTTAATATTTCACAGAGTTTTGAAAATAAAGTGCTAAGGAACATTATGTAAAGTGTGCTTGGATCTACCATAGAAAATTCAACTATTTGCCACAAAAGTGAAGATGTATGATGTCTCATTGGAAACGTTTGTTCATTAAGCAACTAGGCAGTGGTACAAAATGTCAGTGCTATATAGTGTACAACATATAGATACATTTTATGAAGCTAACAGATACTATTGAGACACACTTAGACTAAGTAAAGAAGTAGTTTATAGTAGAACAAAATTGCCTCTTAGTGTTAAGACATTGATACAGAGTACTTCCAATGTTTAAAGTACTCATATTTTATATAAATAAAAATATGTATTTATATAAGTAAATAAATAAATAAATATATATATATATATTGCAACAATACATATATTTGCATATTTGCCCAGGGCGGTATGTTTGTAAATATTTAGCATAGAAAGTATATGATGAACAGTTTTTAACAATATTATGCAGGCTCAGAATTGTCAGATAGCGTACACCTGCCCCCCGCATGAATACAGCACTTGTGTGTTTGTGTGTGTGAACGCAAGCTACGACAGGAAATTAGGGGGTGGTGAGTACGGCTGTAATCAGGTTCTAACCAGATAAAAATAAACGAATTAATACATTTTAAACCTGTGAACGAAGACTTACCCAAATTATAAAGACACCATTACATTAAGGAATTTTTAATGAATATGGTGATATAAAAATTATTGCAAAATGTGCAATAATAAAGAGGCTGGGTAATTTAATGTCAATTACTAGTATAATTAAATAGTAATTAATAAGTGTGTTATATGTTAGTGAACAGGAAAAAATTACGCAAACAATGATATCGCTCATGCTACGAGTATGTTTACGAAATCGCGAAAATGAACCAAAAAGTGATGTGTAATTAAAAGGATGCTTTGGACAAAGTGACGATATCTAACAGGTCGAAAACAGTCCTGGACCTGTCAGATCGCGGCCAGTATAAATACCACTGGCAATTTTGGGGCGGTCTCAGACTCAAGAAATTTTCACACAACGTCACGCTGCCGGTCTGCCAGTCGATCAGGACCACACACACCAAGACGTATGGAGGAACTCTGGACCATCACAAACAACAACCCATAGAGACAGAGAACACAGCATCAGCATAATCATCATCATCAAATTCTCAGGATTCAGCACACACACACACACACACACAACGGTAACAGCAGATGTACGAAGGTGATAATAAACAATTATATTTTTTTAAGAAAATTATACATGAACAATAAAGACTTAAAGTTTTAAATTTAAATAGTAGTTAAAGTAAGTAATTTAATTGAATAAGAACATTTAAAAAATACTAATCTTCTGTTGTTAAAATCTGGGTGTGTCAGTAGAATTAAATAATAGGTTGAAAGTAAATGTTATTATTTTATTTTTGTTTATAGCAACAAGTAATTTTATTCTTGAGTTTAATATTATTTTTGTTTGTATATGAGTTACTATTATTATTTAAAAATTGGAGTAAAAGTCAGACAAACTGTGCCGAACTGTGTTCATCGGCGCGTTCTCTATCACGTTTAAAACTCGCGCGACTGCCACTGCGTAGTGATCGCGTCATCGTAAAGTGAGTGTGTCAGACTATTTGTCAAGTGCGACGACGAAATCAGTCCGTTCCTGTCCAGCTGATTTTTTGGCCTCCCAATGACTGGCATTTTTACCTTTCGTGGTTAGAAAGCACTGTTGAGTCTCTCTGACTCCTCATATAAAACTCGACTGAAACACTTTGGACTGGCGGCCTGGTTTTTCCTGTATTCTTTACTTCTTCTAGCATGGAAGAGTAGTTATAAAGTGTCCTAGGGTACTCGGACCAGCCGATGAAGGGGTGTCGCGAGGATGACTGTCCATCTGTCATCCTCTAGTGCAGAGAAATATACTGAAGCTCCTCGACGCCGCCAGTCACGAACAGCCCACAGATGAGGATGCAGCTCCTGAAGTAACCCTACTGTATCTGTACCACATTCCCGGATAAAACTAATGTTGGAAAACTCAGGTGGGATCTTTCTGTATATAGCATTTCTTCTGACATCTACTACTTTCCTCCAGTCTAATCTGCAGAAACTATGTGAAAACAGACTTATTTATTAAATAAGATATTATTTATAAAATCATAAAATATTAACCTGTAAAGTTTAGTGTGAACATGCATCAGGCATGTGTGAAACTGTAGCCAGCTTTTGTAAGATAGAATCCCATACTGAATTAATTGTGATGTTACATTATTCTAATATTGATATTACTCATGTAAAGGAGAAATATTTACACACACACATATATATATATATGTATATATTTTAATATTTATAACTAAATTTACCTCAAGATATACTTTTTTCCCTATTAGGAACATGTTTCGAGAGTTCCTGTTCTCTCATCTTCAGCCTTCGCCATCTTGTTTCTGGTGAAGTATTTGTGTGTTGGCTGCTGGATGTTATTAAGGTTGTTTGTTGGTCTTTGGTCTTTTAAAGTTGTATTATTGTGTGTGGTTGTGGTATATGTTTTTGTATTTTGTGTATTTTCGATGGTGAGTGCTTTGAATATTGTGTCATGTTTTGTATTGATTTGTATTTGTTCTGGTATTAGTTTGTTTTGTGTTTTATGTTTGTATATCTGTAAATTTTCCCAAATGTTCATTATGGTGCCTTTGTGTGGTATATGTTTTATTAGTGATACATTGGTTATGTTTGGGAATTCGTGTCCTGTGTTTATTGCATGTGTGGCTAAATTGGATTTATATATTTCTGGTTTTTTGTATGCGTTTAGGTGTTCAAAATAACTTTTTTTCAGCTGTTTTTTTGTTTGTCCTATGTAACATTTATTGCAATCTTGGCATTCAATTTTGTATATACCATTAGTTGTTGTATTATCTTTGTTGTGTGAGCTATTTAGAATTTGTAATTTATTTTTATTAGTTTTGTATGCTATTTTTATATCTGTGTTTTTAAATAGTTTTGTTAGTTTTGTCATTTTATTATTTATCTATGTGAATGTGGCCCATTTTTTGTTGTTGTTATTATTTATGTGTTGTTCATTTTGATTAATTCTTAATTGTTCAGTTTTTATTTTGTATTTGATTTTATTTTCTATTTTGATCATAGTATTTTTATTGTATCCATTTTCATAACCAATTTGGTATATTATATTTCTTTCTTTGTCAGTTTCTTGTTTGTTTAGGGGTATTTTGTACATTCTGTTAAATAACGAATAAAATGCTGCCATTTTATGTTGTGGTGGGTGGTCAGAATGGTTAGGTATAATGATGTTAGTGGAAGTTGGTTTTCTATATATTGCATATTGTATGTGTTTGTTGTATCTTGTGATGGTTATGTCTAAATAGTTGATTTTGTTATGTTTTTCTTTTTCTTCTGTGAATTGTATTTTGGGATGTATGTTATTGATTTGTTTCAATATGTTCTCTGCGTTTGTGTTTTTATTATTTGATACAAGAAACTGACAAAGAAAGAAATATAATATACCTAATTGATTATGAAAATGGATACAATAAAAATACTATGATCAAAATAGAAAATAAAATCAAATACAAAATAAAAACTGAACAATTAAGAATTAATCAAAATGAACAACACATAAATAATAACAACAACAAAAAATGGGCCACATTCACATACATAAATAATAAAATGACAAAACTAACAAAACTATTTATAAACACAGATATAAAAATAGCATACAAAACTAATAAAAATAAATTACAAATTCTAAATAGCTCACACAACAAAGATAATACAACAACTAATGGTATATACAAAATTGAATGCCAAGATTGCAATAAATGTTACATAGGACAAACAAAAAAACAGCTGAAAAAACGTTATTTTGAACACCTAAACGCATACAAAAAACCAGAAATATATAAATCCAATTTAGCCACACATGCAATAAACACAGGACACGAATTCCCAAACATAACCAATGTATCACTAATAAAACATATACCACACAAAGGCACCATAATGAACATTTGGGAAAATTTACAGATATACAAACATAAAACACAAAACAAACTAATACCAGAACAAATACAAATCAATACAAAACATGACACAATATTCAAAGCACTCAACATCGAAAATACACAAAATACAAAAACATACCACAACCACACACAATAATACAACTTTAAAAGACCAAAGACCAACAAACAACCTTAATAACATCCAGCAGCCAACACACAAATACTTCACCAGAAACAAGATGGCGAAGGCTGAAGATGAGAGAACAGGAACTCTCGAAACATGTTCCTAATAGGGAAAAAAGTATATCTTGAGGTAAATTTAGTTATAAATATTAAAGTATTATATACATCAAGAAACGGACTGTAGCAGAAAGTGATTGAAATAATATAACCATACAAGGTAAATAAGCCTACAGTGAAAAAACGAAAAGTGAGGTTATAAAACAAATGCAAAAACAAAAGTGTATAGTGAAAAAAATAGTGAAGTGAATATCAAATTAAGTGAAATCAACTACCAAATAACGGATAACAAATCATCTCTCACATAAATATACATTAACATGTACACGAACAACATAACCACAACTCCATATAACCACATTACCAAATTATTAAACAAATTTCAAACACGAAAAAAACAACTAATGAACACAAACATGAACATATACTTCAATAGACAATGCCAAAAACATAAATTAACACCTAAATACATCAACATAAACACAAACAACAAAAATATGACTGCACAAAAAACTATAAAACAAGCACAAAGGCTATGGATACAAAACGAAATTAATCAATTATACAGTAAGAAAAATAGCATAACACTAGACATATACAAACTACACTTAGAGCTAACAAGTTTATTACATCCAATCACTTGGAATAATAAATACAATAACATAGAAAATAAAATAAGATTTGAAAAAAACAAAAAGACTTATACAATCAACAAAAATCTTAACACATTAAAACAACAAAACAAAAATCAAGAACAAAACAACAAAAATAAACACACATTTTACCCTCGAACCATTAACCTTAGCAATACAGAATTTAACAAAAAAGAAACAGAATATTTAAACAATATGTCAAAAACTAACATACCCCAAAATGCAAACAAAATCTAGAAAATTTAATAGTAGAAACAGAATTTGCCATTAACCTAATAAAAGACAATATACAAGAAGAAAAAAGAACAGAAGCAACACATATAATTAAAAAAAATAATCACTAGCGAAATGAAAAACAAAGATAAACAAAAGAAAAACAATAAAACAATAAAAGAAATTAAAAATAAAGTAAAGAACAATAATTTAATAATAACTAAAGCAGACAAAAGTCAAGCAACAGTAATCATTGATAAAGCAGACTACATCAAAAAAACCGAAGACTTCATCAACAATAATAAATGCGTACAACTAGATAAAAACCCAAAAGAAAAATATCTTAAACAAACAATAAAACTAATAAAAACAACTAAAAACATTTTCAACAATAAAAACATAGACATATATATAAACAATAATCCAGAACCACCTAAAATGAATAGCCTAATAAAAATACACAAATTAAACAACCCAATACGTCCATTAATCAATTTCAAAAAAGCTCCTACATACAAAATAGCAAAAATAATAGCACAAAAACTAAAAAGTAACCATCTAACAAATAACCATCATAACATAAAAAATACATACGAATTAATAGACAAACTAAAAATAATAAATATAAATGAAAATACATTTTTCACATCATATGACATAACAAACATGTACACCAATATCCCAGTAGAAGAAACAATTGACATAATAATAAACAAACGTAAAGAACAAAATGAAAACAAACAATATATAACCGAAATAAAAAATAGTCTCCAACTAATACTAAAACAAAATTACTTTGAATTTAATAGCAAAATTTATCAACAGAAAGAAGGTTTAGCAATGGGATCACCATTATCAAGCATAATAGCAGAAATATTCCTACAACACATAGACACCAAAATACAAAATATCATAAAAACACATGACCCAAATGGCATATGGATAAGATATGTAGATGATGGACTATATGTATCAAATAACAAAAACACAAATGCAGAGAACATATTGAAACAAATCAATAACATACATCCCAAAATACAATTCACAGAAGAAAAAGAAAAACATAACAAAATCAACTATTTAGACATAACCATCACAAGATACAACAAACACATACAATATGCAATATATAGAAAACCAACTTCCACTAACATCATTATACCTAACCATTCTGACCACCCACCACAACATAAAATGGCAGCATTTTATTCGTTATTTAACAGAATGTACAAAATACCCCTAAACAAACAAGAAACTGACAAAGAAAGAAATATAATATCCCAAATTGGTTATGAAAATGGATACAATAAAAATACTATGATCAAAATAGAAAATAAAATCAAATACAAAATAAAAACTGAACAATTAAGAATTAATCAAAATGAACAACACATAAATAATAACAACAACAAAAAATGGGCCACATTCACATAGATAAATAATAAAATGACAAAACTAACAAAACTATTTAAAAACACAGATATAAAAATAGCATACAAAACTAATAAAAATAAATTACAAATTCTAAATAGCTCACACAACAAAGATAATACAACAACTAATGGTATATACAAAATTGAATGCCAAGATTGCAATAAATGTTACATAGGACAAACAAAAAAACAGCTGAAAAAACGTTATTTTGAACACCTAAACGCATACAAAAAACCAGAAATATATAAATCCAATTTAGCCACACATGCAATAAACACAGGACACGAATTCCCAAACATAACCAATGTATCACTAATAAAACATATACCACACAAAGGCACCATAATGAACATTTGGGAAAATTTACAGATATACAAACATAAAACACAAAACAAACTAATACCAGAACAAATACAAATCAATACAAAACATGACACAATATTCAAAGCACTCACCATCGAAAATACACAAAATACAAAAACATATACCACAACCACACACAATAATACAACTTTAAAAGACCAAAGACCAACAAACAACCTTAATAACATCCAGCAGCCAACACACAAATACTTCACCAGAAACAAGATGGCGAAGGCTGAAGATGAGAGAACAGGAACTCTCGAAACATGTTCCTAATAGGGAAAAAAGTATATCTTGAGGTAAATTTAGTTATAAATATTAAAGTATTATATACATCAAGAAACGGACTGTAGCAGATAGTGATTGAGATATGTATATATATATATCTGAAGGAGTAACTTAAATTCAGTCACATGTTCTGTTTAAATATAGCTGGGTATGAGTGGGTGATACGTATCCCCTTATATAGCTTTCTATCTTATATAATCTGTTGGGATAGATCAGTACCCCACACATTTTGGGGAATATGAATTCTAAAACGAATTTAATGAATTCTTAATTCTGTTGATGATTTCTTCATGAGCATACCGACACTGGAGCTGGGTTCATTATGAATTTCTGTTATCACACTTTACAAGTGGGTATTAGGTTATTTCTTTTTTGGGATGAATTGATGTTACACTTTGGGGAGATATTGATGTGGTGTTACCAGCAAGGGGGTTTCACCCAAGATTATTACTGAAATTCATTGTGGGTATTATGTGTATGTTAATGTGTTGTGGTATATGTATGTATGTGTATATTTTTCTCAAGGGGGGGGTTAAGAATGTATAACCATCCAATGCTTTGGTACTTAATCGATCTCAACGAAATAATTCTCTAATATCTTGTTATAATGGGTGTATAAATGATAATATCTTGTAAGTAATTGGTGTATAAATAATATCTTGTAAATAATTGCATATAATATATTTGCATATTAGCGTGGGCCGAATTTTTATAATATTTTTATTTTGAAATGCCATACTGCAGAAAACTTGCCTGTAGGGCATCTAAGTAAAACACAGATGAAATAAATAAAAAATATCACATCTATCGGTAGCGCATTGTGCTTAAATATTTGAAATTTATTGAAAAATACAAGGTTATCTTAGACCTATAAAAATACAAGATAAAAAATTGCTATATTGAAAAAGCTTTAAAAGTAATGCAAAAAAAACACGTTGGATTAAGATAACTATAAAAATTACTTTATTCTGGGTAGTGCAAAGCATTACAAATCTGTAATTTAACGTATTTTTTACGAACCGTATGCGACGCGCAACGGTGTCTATTGCAGCCCGTCACCACTTCTAGAGTTCCGGTTGTCGCTCTGCACGTGTACTGCACCCCCCCACCACACCATTGCTATGGAATTTACCCACAATGCAATGCAAAGTGCACGCGCCTCCCGCCATTTGTGAGCTCCGTGACACAACAGTATCTGTCAGTGTTGAGCCAGGCAATGACCTTGACGGTGTGTTTCAGTAGTGTTTGCTTCAATAATGTTAGTTTATAACTGATAAGTGTGTTTGTTTTAGTAGTGTTTATTTATAACGTTATTTTATTACTGTGTCCTAATGGCTGTGTCTAAGAAAATTACTCGCAGCGAGTTTAATTGTCCGTTATTCGGTCACCCAAAGGAGTTATCTGCGGTAAACTTCCGACGTATGAAGATGTTCTCAAGTGTTTTTTCAATGAACATTACAATTTGATATTGAAAGCAAACAATAGGTCAGTAAGTTTTTCTCAAGTTTCGAATATTGTGGCACCACAAGTTAAAGCCGTGTTTGATAAAGCTTCAATACCAACAGTTACGCTTTACAGAATTGTTCAGTTAATTAATGCATACCATGACAGTTATCGTAATCTTATGAAGTCTTATAAGCGGGATAAGGAAAAGGAAAAGTTCAAAAAGAGAGTTGAGGAATTCAAGCAGAAATCTTTGTTACTATTTGATATCTCTGCTTGTAAGTGCAAAATAACTTTAGACTGCAATTGCCAAAAGGCCACTGAAGTTTGTGAGTGCCCTGTGTCTATTACCTGTACGTGTGAAAAAGCAAAAAAAAATACCACTCATTGAACTAAAATTCATGTACTTGCAAAGAAAACATGGCATAGGAAAAATTGGAAGTGTGGACGTAAAGGAAACAAAAAAAATTACTCAAAGACTTGAAAGAAAGGTAATCGAGCATAAAACAACTCATTCCACAATTGACGCGATAGCACAGCCATCTTGCTCAAAACAAACAGATACAGAAAATTGCCTGCCAAAAGAGGTAGTAAGTAATTCGTCTGAAGACACTGAAAATGACAGCGATGAAGATTTTAAATTACCAAAGTCTGAAATTAAGTCACCATGGCAGATGCGCGTTAAATTGAAAAATACTGCGCTGACTAGTGATCGCTTTGGATTGTCAGATAGAGCAATGGCAGCTGTGGCTTCAAGTCTGTTGCAGGATTTTGGTATTATAACTGATGAAGACAACACTGTTAACCTACGAATTAACTATATAATAAAATACCAAACAAAATTTATAAACTTCCACTTACCTTCAATCTGTGTTCTCGGGTCCAAAGTTACGTCATACGAACGTTAGGATACAAGCGTAATTTTTAAGGTTGTGTGAATGATGTACACAATACATTTTTTGGAAGAGAAATTATTTTACTTTATTTTTTAATCATCACTTTGTATCAAATTAGTTGTTATTCATTTTTTGTATGCTTGCAAAACATCGATTATTCTTAACTTGACCTTTAAATGAAATTCTCTTGAGACATGTTCTTATATCCTTTCTACTTATACACTAATGCTTACCTTATTCTAAGTCACACATAAACACGAACATAAACAGCCCAGCTTTGCTCACACACTCTACCACACCATTTACAAACCCCTTTAAAATATTATATCAAAATAGAAAAATAGTTTGTCTTTACGCATTCCTGTTTCATTTTATGGTAATTTGATGTACGCGATGCCGACCGAACACGTGCTTTCGTTCCGATTCCACTGTCCGTTATTAACTGTTCTGAAATCATAACTGCACTGCACCAATTTATAATATTGTTACATCGTTAATTCCTCGGGTCCCAGTCGGTATGAAGGCGTTATTTTATTTAGGTATTCATACTTAAAAGTTCGACCCGACCGGGTCCGCACAACGTGATCAGCGTCTGTTAGCTGTTGTGGTTTCTCGTGGACTGCGTTAAACGTCTATAGCATGCGGACGGATATTAATGCCTGCCGCGAACGAATTTCTTCGCCGCTCACCGCCTGAGTTGTTGCAGATTAGTGGCTATGTGCCTGATACATAGCAGTATTTCTGTGTTTTACGCTGACGATATTTAGGCGCTTATGGCTCGACGTCACAGTGGAGGCGTGACTTAAAGTTTCATATCCGTCGCCACAGTCAAGGAGACGAAACAGAAAATGTGCTCTTCACCATCTTTGCGGTTCACTACCGCGTCAGTCCGCGCCCCTGGATGTATAATGCGTATGGGCGCGCTGTCACACTCAAACAAAGTTCTTGGAAACTAAGGTGGTGCGAATTCTTCTACCGATTGCACAACGTGATATTGCGTTGCCGCTTTGTTACAACACTGTTCTTTCCCTGTGGGCTGGTCACCGTTGAAGTAAACTTTACACATATTTTTATAAATCCCTGAATTTAAAATAAAACAAAATCCCGCCAAATCGACACGTTACAACACCTATGTTGTTGACAAAATAAACTTAGACGGGAAAAAAGTGTTAACCATTCAGTACTTCAAATGCAAAACAAGGAAAAGCATAACCCACTTCAAGGACTGTATTTTGATGGAAGGAAGGATAACACTCTCGTGATTGAAAAAGTTAACTCAAAGCAGTTTCGAAGAACAACATAAAAGAGGAGCATTACACGATTTTAAAAGAAGCAGGTTTTCTTTACATCGGCCATGTTTCACCCTCTTCTGGTTCTGCTGAAGACATTGCTAACAGCATTATCTCTTATTTAACTGAAACTGGATTTTCACTTCAGGAACTGGACGTAGTTGGATGTGATGGCACCGTTACTAATACGAGTTGGAAAACAGGTGTCATTCGTAAAATCGAAGAACACATTAAAAGACCACTACATTGAGGGGTGTGTCTCTTACACTTTAATGAATTGCCATTCCGGCATTTGTTTCAAGCTTTAGATGGTGAAACAACGGGACCAAAATCATTTAGTGGTCCGATTGGCACACAACTCAGTAAATGTGAAAAACTCCCGGTAGTAAATTTTGACAGTATTGAGTGTGAGATTCCAGATATTGACCAAAAAATACTAAGCAGAGATCAACAGTACCTGCTGGACATTAGTTGTGCTATAAAAGCAGGTAACTGCCCTGAAGATTTATCTGCTCGTGAACCTGGCCCACTTTCCCACTCAAGGTGGTTAACAACAGCGAACAGAGTTCTCCGATTGTATATAAGTATCAAAAACCCAACAGATGAACACAAGATCTTAGCTTCTTTCATCTTAAAATCATATATGCCTGTATGGTGTCAAATTAAAACAAGTAAATATTTCACAAATGGACCAGAACATGTATTTGAAGTTATAAAATCGTCAAGATTCCTTCCAGAAAACTTGCTAAAGGTCATTGACCCAGTAATTGAGAGAAACGCATTTTTTGCCCATTCAGAAAACTTACTTTTGAGTATGATAGTAGATAAAAGGAATCATGTAAGAGAGTTGGGTTATAGAAGAATTATAAAGGCTAGAAACGTAGCTTCTAAAAGGAAGTCAATCGGGAGTTTCCAAACACCCAAAATCAATTTCCAAGCTAAGGACCACATCGAAATGATTCACTGGGGCACTACTACACTTTCACCACCACCTTTGCTGCGAAGAGTCGCCGATCAAGAGATTTGGTCTAAGGTCAAATCAAGTGGAACAGCAGCTGAATGGAACTTTAACAAATTCCCATGTCATACCCAAGCAGTAGAACGATGCGTCAAGCTTGTCACCGAGGCATCTCAAAAGGTGGTTGGATTTAGTTCAAGATATGGTTTTATAAGAACGACACTTCTTTCAAGACCATCAATGCCAAGTTTTTCAAGCAAATCTAAATTCAAACTACCTGAATAAGACAAGTAAAAGACTACATTGCCTTACAAACTAAACATTCCAAGTGACAGAAAATAAACTTTTATTTGTTTCTTTAAAATATGTCAATTTTGGTTTTTTATGTTGTTTTTGAAGTTTAATGTACTAATAAAATAAAGTAAAATGTATTATTTTTCAATTTATTTATCCTTACTACATGTTTTCATACTAAAATGAGCCGATAATTGATTGTTCCAGGAGTTCTTATCTCTACTTTATTTTTTGGAAAAAGTACGAAACTTGTATATTTTCTCAAAGTTTCAGGCTAATGCGCTACCACCAGGTGTAAGATAATATAATTTACCTTTTTTATTTACACACAACTGTTCTAGAGGCAAGTTTTCCGTGGTATAGCACTTCAAAATATTAATTTTTTTATTTTTCGGCCCACCCTATTGCATATCTCTAAACATGTTGGTCAAGGGGTTAACTATTTGCATGTGTTGCAACTGAAGGAATTAATAACAGCTTAAAGAGTATAATTGTTATACAATCTCAAATTTATAAATTCTATAAATGTATAAAAGAAACAGACACCAATAAATAAGAAACTTGTTATTGTTACATGAGTATTTCATTCTACAAGTCCTGTCACCATTGCCAGTAGACATGTTTCAATTGGTAGCTTGGGTTCCGGCACATTTTATGCTTCCTCTAGGTTGAGTGCCTAGTCTTAAATATTAAGTTACTTCCCTAAAAAAAAAAAATCAAAAAAAAATTACAAAACTCTTATACAAAATTGGGGGAGGTTTCAATGGTAGCCCAGAACGTGGTTTATGGTCTTTTTATGGTCTATTTAAGGTCAATGGTGCACAGAACATGATTTATTGATTTTTATAGAAGTTTATAGAATCTATGATTGACTAGCTGTAATAGATGTTAACTGAAAACTTAGCATGTGGGTCTAGGCATGTCATGCTGGTGTCAGGACTTGCAATACTCTGAATTGATGTTGAGAAATATATACAAGAACTTTGAGAGAGTTTAAATTTTGCCTCAATTGAGATTTTACATTGAATATTTTTTTTAAGTTGATTTGAATTAAATGTGTTTAATAAAATTAATTGCAATTTTGATTGATTTAATTAATAAATGGAATTTTAGATTGAATTGAATGTTGAAATGAAATGAGTAGAGATTTATTGGGGTTAACATGTGTTAATATGTAAGCGTTATTGTTGTAATAGTGAGTGTAAGATGGATTATGTGGGGTTATTAATATGTTATTAATAGTACGTCAAGGGTGAAATTGGACTTACTTTATAATTCTGCCAACACACACAAATTTTAGAAAATTCTTGACATGATCAGGTTCCATCAGTCTTTGTCTGTTTTGGTTGTGACCCATTCAGCTTGTGGGGTGTGGACTTATCCTCTGTAGCACACCAGGTTATGCAATGACTTGCTACTTCTTGTCTCTGCATCTGTTTTTTTTTTAATGATTTATGGAGCTAGGTGCTCATGTTATAATGCGGATTACCTCATGGTATTATGGATAGTTAAATTAACCAATGAATGCGGTGATGGTCTGACCAGATATCTTGGAGTTGTAATTAATTGATGAGACTTCGATAAAATTTTGGAATTTTGGTCACGCATCGATGGACCGATTGTTGAAATTTATTTAATGGTTGTAGCTCATGTGTATTTGTTACTTGTTAAATGGGATGGATCGTTAATTTTTATGTGATGTGTAGTTGTTTGTTGATTACGTAGTGTGAGTTTGTACATTTATTGTGTTCGTGATGTTTTCTTCTGGTGATTTCAAGGAGCTCTCTCTCTGCCTTTAGTATACACCCCTTCATTGCATCGATAGAGTACTCTGGGGCCACTTGAAGGAAATCAGGTCCTTCCTTTCTGTGTTGTTGTGATGTGTGGTGTTAAACGGTTGTTTGTGTTTTTTCTGCAAATATCGAAATTTGAAGGTAATAATTAGATTCTGGCAAGTATCATGGGTAGCGTAGGTCGACAATTTCCCAGTTGTTTTTGAATTTGGTCCACGCCGCATTTTAATGTAGGTGTACCACATCATGGCGATGTCTGTTTATTCTGGCTGTGCTGTAGAAAAGTTACCCCCCCTTACTCACATATTAAGGTTAGCCATTTGATAGAGCGATATGGGATTGATGTTCGCGTGCCCTCGATGCTGTCTTCTCTGCCTGGCGAATCGGGGCCGTCCACCCTAGTGTAGGGATGTGGGCCAGTCATATGGCAATGATTGTGAGGCCTTGTTTTGTGGCATATGGCTGGTCGGTCCAAGAGGTGGACAATAGTAGTAGTATGGTCACTCACATATCAAGGTTAGTGACACCTTGTTTGGTCCTATGGACGCGTATGTGAGTGGCAGCAGTAGGAGTAGGTGGAGGTCACCAGTGAGGGTGACGTGTTGGGGCGGTCCCGTGGGATTGGCATGGCGGAGAGGGTCGTGTGGGGATGGTCAGAGTTGTGTTGATTTTTTTCAGTCCTGGGAGGGGGGATAGAAGTTGTCCTGATTAGGTATTGGTCCTTGGGTCTCAGTTGTGGGTTTGGAGGCCTTAGGAGGTCAGAACTCAGAGTGGGTCCAAAACTTGTCTTTCTTCTTTTCTCCTTCTTCTTTGTCTCAGTATGCTGGCCCTGGCCAGGTCAGCATGCACACCTCATACTCCCACACAAACACATTCTGGTGCACATACATGTACACACTACACTTCTTCCTTCTTCTTCTTTTGTTTTCTCTCTGAGCCTCTGTCTTCCTAAGAGCGAGCAAGTGTCTGAGATTTCCCTGAAGAAAGAAGTCATGAGTGAGTAAGAGTCCAGAGGATGGTGAGTGTCATGGACTATGGTTTGCCAATTCTCAGATTAGTTTTCCTTGGGGGCAACCAGGTTGCCCTTTTGGGGTGAGGTTGTGCCGAACTGTGTTCAGCTTTTAAAATCGGCGCGTTCTCTATCGCGTTTAAAACTCGCGCGACTGCCACTGCCTAGTGATCGCATCATCGTAAAGTGAGTGTGTCAGACTATTTGTCAAGCACGACGACGAAATCAGTCCGTTCCTGTCCAGCTGATTATTTTGGCCTCACAATGACTGGCATTTTTACCTTTCGTGGTTAGAAAGCACTGTTGAGTCTCTCTGACTCCTCATCTAAAACTCGACTGAAACACTTCGGACTGGCGGCCTGGTTTTTCCTGTATTCTTTACTTCTTCTAGCATGGAAGAGTAGTTATAAAGTGTCCCAGGGTACTCGGACCAGCCGATGAAGGGGTGTTGCGAGGATGACCGTCCATCTGTCATCCTCTAGTGCAGAGAAATATACTGAAGCTCCTCGACGCCGCCAGTCACGAACAGCCCACAGATGAGGATGCAGCTCCTGAAGTAACCCTACTGTATCTGTACCACATTCCCGGATAAAACTAAAGTTGGAAAACTCAGGTGGGATCTTTCTGTATATAGCATTTCTTCTGACATCTACTACTTTCCTCCAGTCTAATCTGCAGAAACTATGTGAAAACAGACTTATTTATTAAATAAGATATTATTTATAAAATCATAAAATATTAACCTGTAAAGTTTAGTGTGAACATGCATCAGGCATGTGTGAAACTGTAGTCAGCTTTTGTAAGATAGAATCCCATACTGAATTAATTGTGATGTTACATTATTCTAATATTGATATTACTCATGTAAAGGAGGAATATTTACATACACACACACATATATATATGTATATATATATATATCTGAAAGAGTAACTTAAATTCAGTCACATGTTCTGTTTAAATATAGCTGGGTATGAGTGGGTGATACGTGTCCCCTTATATAGCTTTCTATCTTATATAATCTGGTGGGATAGATCAGTACCCCACACATTTTGGGGAATATGAATTCTAAAACGAATTTAATGAATTCTTAATTTTGTTGATGATTTCTTCATGAGCATACCGACACTGGAGCTGGGTTGATTATGAATTTCTGTTATCACACTTTACAAGGGGGCATTAGGTTATTTCTTTTTTGGGATGAATTGATGTTACACTTTGGGGAGATATTGATGTGGTGTTACCAGCAAGGGAGTTTCACCCAAGATTATTACTGGAATTCATTGTGGGTATTATGTGTATGTTAATGTGTTGTGGTATATGTATGTATGTGTATATTTTTCTCAAGGGGGGGTTAAGAATGTATAACCATCCAATGCTTTGGTACTTAATCGATCTCAACGAAATAATTCTCTAATATCTTGTTATAATGGGTGTATAAATGATAATATCTTGTAAGTAATTGGTGTATAAATAATATCTTATAAATAATTGCATATAATATATTTGCATATCTCTAATCATGTTGGTCAAGGGGTTAACTATTTGCATGTGTTGCAACTGAAGGAATTAATAACAGCTTAAAGAGTATAATTTTTATACAATATAAATTCTTTAAAAATGTATAAAAGAAACAGACACCAATAAATAAGAAACTTGTTATGTTACATGAGTATTTCATTCTGCAAGTCCTGTCACCATTGCCAGTAGACATGTTTCAATTGGTAGCTTGGGTTCCGGCACATTTTATGCTTCCTCTAGGTTGAGTGCCTAGTCTTAAATATTAAGTTACTTCCCTAAAAAAAAATTCAAAAAAAAAATTACACAAAAAAAATTACAAAACTCTTATACAAAATTGGGGGAGGTTTCACACTGAAATAAAAAGGGTTTAGATAATTTGTTTAACATGTCTGTTTAGCTAGTAAGATTATATGGTTATTTATTTTAATATGTCATGAATAGCAGAGAAGGTTATATGGTACTTTATGTAAACTTATAAAAGAGAATATTTTATTTATCAAAGATTTGAAATTTTAATATTTGAATATTTTCAATTAACATTAATAAATCTTAGTATGATTATTTGGAAACTGTTTTAATTAATTATTTCATGTCAACAACATCTCACTCCTCTTCGAAAATTATTTAATTATTGTGCAACTACATATACTTGACGCAGTGAGAATAAAAAAAATCCTGTGACCTGGCCGGTGTAATACACTTTATAGTTGCATTGAGTACATGGTAATGTATTTATGTGAATTTTTGAAATACTTGTAACGTTGCAATATATATATATATATATATATATTATATAACGTTACCAAATCCCATAGATTTGGGGTTATATGTAGAAGGTTTCAAAAATCAAATGTAAAATAAATTTAAATTGTTAGAACCATGTCTCACGCTGTAGACAGCATTCAAAGCAATTGTAAAGCGCCCAGCGGCTATGTCCAGTGGCGTTACGTAAGCACACACACACCGTTATAAATTAGGGACATGCCCTAACTTTAAATCACTAATATTTCGGAAACGAATAAATATAGGCAAAAACCAAGATAACCAAAATGTTTGCCGAAATATTAAGAATAGGGTTTGCAAATTTCAATGAATATAAGTAAAGAGTTAATGAGATAATTCATTTTATTTAAATAACTCCCATAGTGAGTGAGCTAGGGGGTTCAGCTTTGAATATGTTATAATTATAAAAATTACTAATCGAATGTATATGTTAGAATAAGCATAATTTGGCTTGCAGCCAAGATAATCGCAGTACAAATTGCAACCGGACATCCGACCGACAATCGAATCCGGTGTATTTCAGAATATTAAAAATAATAACAATTCTCGAACTGTGGGAATTATTTTTCGTTCTCACGGAGTGAGGTGACTAAATTTCAAGTAGAAGGGAGAGTGTTTCAGCCAATCAGATCGTTCTCAAAATTTTGAAGAACTGTTGGTTTCGGGCTAAACACAGACACTCTTCTGTAAGGACTCAACCTGTGAACAACACTCGACTCTCGACTGGAAAGACTCGAACAGTGAAGACGTTTAACTACGATCGTCTTAGACACTCATCTGTAATGACTCGATGTGAAGACGAACATTCACCATAGTCTTATGTGTCAACAAACAGATCAACTGTAACGACTCGACTGTGAAGGCGTCTACGTACGATACTCTTATTTGTCAACAAATAAGCGTACTGCGCAATACATCAAACTGTTGGCGTATGCATGTAAGAGATCGAACACATACTACGTGAAGTCACAACAAGAGTACAACAGAACGAGGCTGAAGAACTGACGACGCAGAGCGACACCCGAGACGAGACACACACACACACACACACACACACACACGAGTGGAGAGTATCCAGACCGAGGGCCTGAAGCAGTTGTGGCAGTTAAACCACGGACGTTAAAACCATCAACAGTTGCAGAAGGAGCTGAGTTGCTGATTGCTGAACTTTTTGCCGGAATCCAGGATGCAGAGGAAATCATCGCCACTAGCTGATTGGACCAGGACATCGAGGGACCCCAGAGGACATCATCGAGATCTTCAGTACCAGGAAAGTCAAAAATCATTTATACGCTTTTTAAAAGATCATTTTTTCTTTTTCTTTTAAAATCATTGTAAAGTTAAATTCATTCAGATGCCGGTAAAACAGAGACGCTAAATTAATAAGAACATCAATATTGTGATAATCTGTAGAACACGTATAAGTTAAGTAAGAAGCAATAGATAAGAAATAGACGTAGATAAAAAGCGCTATATAAATCTTAACATTGAATTACTTAGAAACTTATACTGCAGTATACGGGAAATCGTTGAACTAGATTCACAGCTAATTTATTTCAGAGTATTTTAAAAGCATCTTGAAGTAGTAAAATCAGTATTAAAGCATTGCAAATTCATTAATTAAATTATTTTAAAAATTAACTTTTGAAATCAATAAGAGACAAAATTTGTATAAATTCATATTCATAAGCTTTTCCTCTGAAAGCTAATATTCATTCAGAAAACATTGAACAAATTACTAATTACTCTTTTAGTATGTAAGAATTGTGTTAGATGCAAGTTTTTCATTTTATGTGCTATTAGAATAATAAACCCCAATTTTATACCCAACACTGTTTCGTTATTGCTGTACTCCAAAATCTACCAACATCACAAAACTATTCGAAATAATTATAACTGTATTCTGTGTGCTTTGTACTTTTGAATTAACGTACTTGCAAATTCAAAACACAAATTCCTACGGCCTTAGTCGGAAGAAGACGGAAGAACGCACAGCAGGTAGGTCAGTTCACACTACAATCATTTATATGCATATATTGCATTTATTAAATAAATTACAAGCAACAAAAATATTGTTATTATATATATATATATATATAATCACGTTTATCCATCATTTCCTAAACACGCTAGTTTAGACCAGAGTTGTTGATCTTTTTGAGACCCCATATATAAAAGTTATGAGTAAGCTTAGACATTTTATTCTTACATATTCGTAATCAGCATAAAAAACCGTAAAAATATATATCCGTTTCAAGATAGTTTGTTGAAAAAAATTGAATAATAATTACCCTGTTAAC